>JALJCO010011496.1:600000-1062700 GCA_023101725.1 Atherinomorus stipes
TTCATGAATTATTATGATTTGGTCCATTCAGGTCATTAAAACACCACCACAAAGATTAGCTTTTTTTTTTATGAACTCTTTATTTAAACATTAATGTTGCAAATAGCAGACAACTTATCTTCACTGAATAAACAATTTTCAGTGTTTAAAAACAGCAAAGTAATTACTCGTGCATGAGAACACTAACATTTATATATATACACTGAGATGAACAAGTTCAGAACAACAGCGCAATCACTTGGAGTACTATCTTGAACAGTGCATACAGTTGTGTGAAAAAGTGTTTTCCCCCAGCCTGATTTCTTATTTTTTTGCATGTTTGTCACACTTATATGTTTCAGATCAAACAAATTTAAATATTAGAGTTCCAAAAAGTTAAACTTTTTGGAAGGTGTAGGTCCCATTACATCTGGCGTAAAAGTAACACGGCATTTCAGAAAAGGAACATCATACCAACAGTAAAATATGGTGGTGGTAGTGTGATGGTCTGGGCCTGTTTTGCTGCTTCAGGACCTTGACGACTAGCTGTGGTAAATAGAACCATGAATTCTGCTGTCTACCAAAAAATCCTGAAGGAGAATGTCCAGCAATCTGTTCATGACCTCAAGCTGAAGCACACTTGGGTTCTGCAGCAGGACAATGATCCAAAACACACCAGCAAGTCCACCTCTGAATGGCTTAAGAGAAACAAAATGAAGACTTTGGAGTAGCCTAGTCAAAGTCCCCACCTGAATCCCATTTAGATGCTGTGGCATGACCTTAAAAAGGCAGTTCATGCTGGAAAAGCCTCCAATGCGGCTGAATTACAACAATTCTGCAAAGATGAGTGGAACAAAATTCCTCCACAGCGCTGTAGAAGACTCACTGCCAGTTATCACAAACACTTGATTGCAGTTGTTGCTGCTAAGGGTGGCCCAACCAGTTAATAGGTTTAGGGGGAAATCACTTTTTCACACAGGGCCAAGATGGTTTGGATTCCACCCTCCCCCCATAAAAATAAAAATCTTTATTTAAAAACTGCATTTTGTGTTTACTTGTGTTATCTTTGTCTAATATTTAAATTTGTTTGATGATCTGACACGTGTGACAAACATGCAAAAAATAAGAAATCAGGGAGGGCGGAAACACTTTCACACAACTATAAAGCAGATCTATCTTATTTGCTGCTTTAAAATGCAGATACTACAGAAACCTTTTAATTTATAATCATTCATGAAAACAAACTTTTTTCATTTTCAACATGATTGTTATGTAACATCTTCAAAATTGAAATAAGTTTGATTTCTAACATTTTTGGCAGAAATAAAAGAAAGAAACAGAGTGATAAGAACGATAAAACATTGGAAGAGCGTTATTAACACACTTCAATACTCATCTTTTCCATTTTCTTTGTCAGTCATTTTCTGTTCTGTTTAATATCCAACTAATCTTTCACACTTGTCAGCAACTATGAACTTTAGAGTCAGTGAAGTTTTATACATGCTTTACAATGCTACCGAAATTTTAATCTTCACCTAAAACTTCTCAACTGAAAGATTTCTGTCCTTTGTGGACTCTCATGTGTTTTTGAAGATTACTATTCTGTGTAAACCTTGAGCCACAAACATCACAACCAAATGGTTTTTCTCCTGTGTGGATTCTCATGTGTGTTTGAAGACTACTGTTCTTTGTAAACTTTGAGCCACAAATATCACAACTAAATGGTCTCTCTCCTGTGTGGATTCTCATGTGTGTTTTAAGATTATAATGGCGTTTAAATCTTTTGCCACAAACATCACACTGAGTTGGTTTCTCTTTTCCTCGTACTCTCCTCTGTGAATGTAAATTTTGAATCACTTCCAAAACCTTGTTATGATCCAAACACATGGATGAGCCGTTTCCTGGATGGCTTCTCATGTGTTTCTTAGGAGACTGCTCAGAGAGAAATTCTTCCCCACGTTCAAAGCCGCTTAAGACTATTTTGACAATTTCACCGTTTTCACCAGACAGTGGTTCCCTGCTCATCTCACAATTACTGTCACTGTCTTCAGTTTCAGCTGCAGAATCTGTAAAAGGTTTCTGCCAGTCTTCATAACTGGTATGTCCATCATCACTGACCTCAGTTCCAGACAATTTGCAAGTCTTTCCACTCGTATTTTGACCTGGACCTTGTTCTTGTATTTCATATTTATTTTCATCATATTCTGATTTAATCTGTTCAACATAGCTGCTTGTTGGAGGATTTGCCGACATGTTGTCTTCAGGTTGCCTCTGAAGTTGTGGGAACTGATGTTTCTCCTCATCATCTTCAGTCTTTACATTAATCATGGTCATGTGGTTTGTGGCGATTTCCTCCCCATCTGCTTGGTCTGTCTGTTGGATGGTCCATGGTTGGTTTTCTTCTTTAATGTTGAGGAGTACTGGGTCCTCTCTCTGAAGACTGGAGCTCCAATCATGATGAACCCCTTCTTTTTATTCCCGACAGTTGACGGCCATCTGCAGGGAACATGAAATTAAATATGTCATGATGTCAGTGTGAAATAGTTTTGTTGTACTTTTTATGAAATGTTCACAATGTATAAAAATGTCAAAAGATAAAATATCTGAACCAAAGATCTATCACTAAATGTCCTCAATTAATGATGTTTGTTTACAGTCCTCTTCATCATATGGTTCATATTTTTAAACAATCAGACCAAAACATCATATGACAAGTAACTGGCATGTGCAGGCCCAGAGTCTCAGGAGGGTTCACACTGATGGAGGTCTACAGGGATTAAGGACTGCTCAGATAAAAATATAAAACTGAAAACTAATTCAGTCTTCATTCAGTCCAAAATATAAATTCTATATAAGAAAATAAAAAAGAGGCTAATGGACTTCCACAGAATGTGTTTTCAAGATAAACTTGAAGGTTAGCGCCCCCTGAAATCAGTGTTTAAAATAATATAAAAACTAGTATTAAATAGAAATATATAAATTTACAACTGCATGATTTTTTTCTCTTTCACTGGAGTCTTATTCTTAATCTTTACTTTGATTTATTTTACAAACACTTGAAAATAATCATGTTTCTGTCTGATACAGTTGTACTAGAATGTTTATATACGCTCCCAAAAAAAGAGAGAAAGAAATCAGCTGCCAGTGAAATAAGTTGAAATTGACAAAAGCAATAATAAAAATTCTATGAAAATCATTACATGGATTTTGTAGTGTGGTTAAACAGAAATAACATACAAACAAAAAATAAAACAAGTACACAAGCATGATGGGAATCCTGAGCTAAAATTTTGTTGAACAAAACTTTGAGGCAGTCATTGCAATCAGGTGTTTTCTGTAATGTTCAATAAGACTTCTGCACCTGTTGGCAGGTATTTTGGTCCACTGTTCATGAGCAAGGTGCTTCAATTTTTCTGTGACAGTCTTTCATTTTTTAATTATTTCTTAACAAAAAAAATTTAAATCAATATATATTTCAGTAAATTGTAATTTTGTAAAATGTTATGTTATTTTTTTCAGTTTGTTTTATTTCAATTACTATTGTGAACTTAGCCCTTTCTTTAATTGGAGAATATTTAAACTTTCAAGCACAACTGTATATTTCTCCTTTAAAGTTTGTTTTTTTACTGATTTGACATTAAACTAAAAAATTGACATTTTACGGTTACTAGATTAAAAATTTGTCAGTCTGTTATTTACAATCTAAACTACAACACTGGGAGAGTAGTACGCGTAGCTTATCAGTGACAGCTAATTTAAGCTAGTCAAGCTAAAACAGAATATTTAACTGAAACAAACAGATTTGACATAAAAGTGAAAAGACACAAACCTAATCTGTATAAATGAACTTTGGGGTTGAAAACAGCCTCCAAGATTCTGCAGCGTTCCTCATCCTCTCTAAAGTGAGACATTTCCATCTTGTATGTGTCTTCAAATGTCCAGACTCTTCTTGTTTCTTCATCCAGTTGTAGCTTCACCGTTGTCTCAACATCCAGCAGTTAAAATCGGTTAAAATCTGTTTGGCCTTTTATAAGCTTTAACTAACTGCTGCTGTTGCCAAGTAACCACTCTGTCAGTTAGCCAGATAAGCTAATGTTAGCTAACGGTATTTGGAAGTTTTATTAAGAATGAACTTTTGTGCTAAATAACTGATCATGTGCATATTTTTGTTCTCTGTTGTGTTTAATTTTATTTGCATTTTTTTTTTCTTGAAGATCATTTACAGTCTAAAAGATTTGTTTTTTACTGAAAGTTTAGCAGCAGTGAACCTTCAGCCACACCCAATTCTTCCATTTACTTTTGCTTCTAAAAAACTATTTATTAAATGACTCTTTAGAATGCTGTTGAATGCTACGTTGATTTGAACAGGTTTTCCCAACATTCTTGTGGTCACTATTTTAGCATAATGACCGCTGGAACAATATAATGACCGCTGTCAATGGCAACAGATTTTTTTTCTTTTTTTAACCTGCAGTCTTGCGGTGATCCTAATATCTCTCCGTGTCGCACGTAGTCCGGTCACTACAGCAAGCGAGCACGTAGCGACACCTCGTGACCGAAAATGGATTACTTCCCAATAAATTTGAACGTCTTCGGCGAGTGTGGAGATTTTGAGCTTTGGGTCCAGGACGAGTTTAAGGACCAGAGTTCTCCCCGGTACAGAACCAGAACCCTCCCCAACACAGAACCAGAGTTCTCCCCAAAAAGAAAATTTTATCAAAGGATCTTACATTGCATTTAGATGGACTGTAAAAGTTTAGAAATATCCATCCATCCATCCATTTATTTAGGGAGGCCAAGACTTTCCTCTTCCTGGACACTTCTTTGTTTAGAAATATGTCCCAAGAGAAAACGTTAACCCTGATAACATATTCAAAGGAAATATAGTCCCCATAGGACACTTACACTGGATACAATCTTTGAATGAAGTCATTAAACATCTCTGTCAAACGAAGCAACTTTCAGCTTGCATTATTTGTGAAGGTTACAAGTATTAAGTGTTGCCTCCATTAAAAGCATGAAAAAGAACCACTCAGCTCCAGCTCTCCTCGCTATTTATTATTTTGTTTTGGTCCATTCAGATCTTTAACACAACACCATCACAAAGATTATCTTTTGTATGAACTCCTTTATTTAAACAATGTTGTAAATAACAGACAACATAACTTATCTTAACTGAATAAACAATTTTCAGTGTTTAAAAGCAAGCAACACAGTAATTACTAGTGCACCATAAAAGTGTATGAGAACAATAACTTTTAATATACTGAGATGAACAAGTTTAGAACAGCCCAATTACACTGGAGTACTTTCTTGAACAGTGTATACTAGATAGCAGATCTGTCTTCCAACATTTGCTGCATTAAAACACAGACACTACAGCAGAGGTGCCAAAGTGGTTCCAGAAAGGGCTGCTGGTTTTCTTTCCAAACAAGCAGTAGTACACCAGATTCCATTCATCTCATCAAGTCTTCAGGTGAAGACTGGACTTACTTGATGAGATGAGTGGAGTCTGGTGTACTACTGCCTGGTTGGAAAGAAAGCCAGCAGCCTCTTTAGAACCACTTTGACACCCCTGCACTGCAGCAACCTTTTAATTTAAAATCATTCATGAAAAAAAGTTTTTCATACTGTTATGAAACATCTTCAAAAATGAAACAAGAAGTTTAATTTCTAACACATTCCTGGCAGAAATAAAAGTAAGAAACAGTAAAATAAGAATAAAAAAATAAAAGATATGTAAATTGTTATAACCACACTTCAATACTCATATTTTTTCTCTGTTTAATATACAACTAATCTTTCACACTTGTCGGCAACTATAAACTTTGTATTCTGAGTGAAGTTTTACACATGCTTTAGGATGATACCGATATTTTAATAGTCACCCAAAAATTTTCAACGACAGAATCTCTCTTGTGTGGATTTTCATGTGTGTTTGAAGATTACTATTCTGTGCAAAGCTTGAGCCACAAATATCACAAACAAATGGTTTTTCACCTGTGTGGAGTCTCATGTGTGCTTGAAGACTACTATTCCTTGTAAACCTTGATTCACAAAGATTACAGCTAAATGGTTTCTCTCCTGTGTGGACTCTCATGTGTTCTTTAAGATGATGACTTAAAGTAAACCTTGAGCCACAAACATCACAACCAAATCGTTTCTCTCCTGTGTGGATTCTCATGTGTATTTTAAGATTATCATGACGTGTAAATCTTTTACCACAAACATCACACTGAGTTGGTTTCTCTTTCCTCGTACTCTCCTCTGTGAATCTAAATTTTGATTCACTTCCAAAACCTCACTCTGATCCAAACACATGGATGAGCTGTTTCCTGGATGGCTTCTCATGCGTCTCTTGAGACCGCTCAGAGACAAATTCTTCCCCACGTTCAAAGCCGCTTAAGACTATTTTGATAATTTCACCGTTTTCACCAGACAGTGGTTCCTCTCCGGCATCTCACAATTACTGTCACTGTCTTCAGCTTCAGCTGCAGAATCTGTAAAAAGGTTTCTGCCAGTCTTCATAACTGGTATCTTCATCATCACTGACCTCAGTTCCAAATGATTTGGAAGTCTTTCCACTTGTATTTGGACCTGGACCTGGTTCTTTGTATTTCATATTTATTTTCATCAGATTCTGATTTAATCTGTTCAACAAAGCTGCTGGTTGGAGGATCTGCCGCCATGTTGTCAACAGGTTGCCTCTGCAGTTGTGGAAGCTGGATGCTTCTCCTCATCATCTTCAGTCTTTACATTAACCATGGTAACATGGTACGTGATTATTTCCTCCTCATCTGCTTGCTCTGTCTGTTGAATTGTCCACAGTTGGTCTTCTTTCTTTAAAGCTTGTTCCAGACTCCATGAGGAGTGAGAATTTTGTTCTTGCTCGTGAGGCTGCAAGAACAAGAAAAGTTTGTTTTCGTCAAGTCATTTCATACTCCACAAGAAGCTCTGCAACCGGGCACGCAGGGGTGGGGGTGAAATAATAAATTTGTTTTACTTTTTATGAAATGTTCATATTGTATATAAAAAATGTCAAAAGATAAAATATCTGAACCATGGATCTAGCACTATTTGTCCTCAATCAGTAATAACATGTACACTACTCACAAAAAGTTAGGTATATTCAACTTTTGGTTATAATTTTAAGAAAATGTCGAATGTTCACACCTGACTGATATTATATCATGGATGTTGGAAATTTAACTGGAACTATGATGTGGCAATTTCTCCATCTCAAACAATGTATTGTTTATTCTGACATCGTACAAAAACCCAAATATCCCTAACTTTTTGTGAGTAGTGTATGTAAACCGTCCTCTTCATCATACTGTTCATATTTCTACATTATCAGACCAAAACAACATATGACAAATAACTGGCATGTGCAGTCCCAGAGTCTCTGGAGGGTTCACACTGATAGAGGTCTACAGGGATTAAAGACTGCATATATAAAAATATAAATTACATATTAACCATGAAAAATGACTAATGTACTGCCAAGGAATGAGTCTTTATGAGCAATGTGCAGGTTATGGACTAATCCAGCCAAACGCCATGACTAGACCGTCCACCATTGCAGGGGTAGCGCTTCTGTACATTTGTAATTACAACAGATGAGAATCTGACTTTTTTCTTAACAACATGGAGGAAATCTGGAAGGACTGTCACATTCCTGGTTGTTGGAACATCAGAGGAAAACTTTAATTATGGTAATAAGTGAATAAGATGATCATGGACATTTATTTCATGAAGATTTCTGCTGTCTGTGACAAAACTGGACGCTGCTGCTCAGTCCACTGATGACAGTGTGTTTGTATCGGGAGGAATATCAGACACAGAGCAGAGGTGGAATAACTTGCTGCCACGGCAGAGAAAACACTGGATTTAATCCCCAACAAGAAAACCACGGTAAATTATGGTGAACACTCATTAATCTGACACTTTATTTCACGTTTCTATGCTCTAGAAAATGACGCATTGCATAACGTTAACATGCTAGCTAATGCTAACAGAGACAGCTGTGGTGTTGCTGCAAATTAATGACTAATTTGGGAAATATAGTGAAATATAACGTTATTTTTTCTGATCAGGGCAAGGTTGGGACCAGAAAATGAAAACAGTTCAGTCGCAAACAGAAACGGATCACAAAGCCGGTGTCCTGCAGCCTTTAGTTTCATTTGCAGGACATGTGAAAACTACGTGGTTTTTACAGTTATTAAACAATACCAAAAGCCAAATATGTGATAAATGAGAAAAGTAACAACCTTTGAAAGAGTTTAGTTCTTTAAAATTTGATAAGTAATCAAGGGATGTGTGTGTTATTCCAGTGTGGCTTGTCATGAAAGCCAGTTTCCAGAGATGAATAATAGTTTACATTAATGCTCTGATATTTAAAAAAAAGAAGAAAAAAAGAACAAGTCAGAATATTTTAGAAATCTCTGGATAACGTACCTATAGGTTATCATGACCCTAGACGACTGTCCAACGTTGTAAATCCAGATATTCACGCTGCTTTCCATGTTGGCAGATACGAGGTAATTGGGACTCGTTTCCCTTGCAATGGCGGCACCGCAAGATGACGCAACACACAAAACGCTCGTCGCATAAGGACTGGAATATACTTGCGGCTGGCGATGCGTCCGCATCATGGCGCCCACGAGTTCCCAGCATACCTACAGCATGTAGGTTGCTCGCGTTGACACGAGGTAACATGCAAAATTTACTTGAACACTAGAGGTACTTGTGCGACTTTCTCCGCAACTTGAAGTGGCCGCACATACCACCTCCGCTGGTGACGAGACCTCTTTTTCTTTCACAGCAGCAAAAGTAAAATGACTTTCTTCTTCAACGAGACCCAAAACGTTGCCATTTTCCAGATACACTTGGGTTGTTCACGTATGCCCCGGAAATACAATCTGACCGGCAGATTGACCTTTTCACATTCTCAGTGTCCAAGTGCTGTGTACTGCTCCTAGCGGTGGCCTCCGGTGTTGAGCGTTTTGGCCGCGACGTGCTGCAGCAAGTATATTCACAGACGGCGCAGACAACTTGCGTAAACGTTTGCGCCAACAGCAAGTATATCCCAGGCCTTAGTCTATAGAGCCCCCTAAAATCAGTTATTAGTAAAATAATGTAAAAACTAGTTTAAAATAAAAAAATATATAAATTAACTGCTTTTTATCATCATTTTCTTCTTTCTCCGTCTCTCTGGAGTCTAGTTTTTAATCATTAATTTGATTTAGTTTATTCATACAAACATTTCAAAATAATCAGGTTTCTGCCTGGTTTATTACTCCTTGGAAGTTTGTTATTTAACTTATTTGACATTAAACTAAAAAATTTTTACACATTAGTACATTTACTACATTAAAAACATAGTCAGTTATTATTTACAATCTAAGCTACAACATTGGGGGAGCAGTAAGCGTAGCTCATCAATAACACAGCTAACATTAAGCTAGTCAAAGTCTAGCAAGCTAAAAAAAAAAAGAATATGTAACTGAAACAAACAGATTTGACATAAAAAGTGAAAAGACACAAACCTAATCTGAATAAATGAATTCTGGGATTGAAAACAGTCTCCAGGATTCTGTAGCGTTCCTCATCCTCTCTTAAGTGAGACAGTTCCATCTTGTGTCTTTAAATGTCCAGACTCTTCTTGCTTCTTCATCCAGTTGTAGCGTCACTAGCTTCGTTTACATGGACAAATAATTCATCTATCCAATTGAAATCTTTCCGATCGGAGCTTCCAGCTGTCCTGTTTACACGGACAGGGGGAAAAAATGATCCGATCGGATGTATTTACTTGTGGACAGATATGTTCGTAATGCTTTTGACATGCACAATGGCTCATAGATCGTAAGAAGAGGAGTTTTCTTTTTAAATTTATCATTTTTGACCGTCAAAATGCTCAATAATCATTAACTCTTTCAGTGGGGATTTACATAAAAACACAGCCATATAATGGGTCCAGCGGCTGAAGCATCATGAACAGATCCGCTATGGATCCGGGGCAAAGGTGCAGCTTTAGCTCTGCCTTTGCTCCGCCTGACATCAGAGTTTCCAGTCTAAACGCGGCTCATCAGTGGATCCATTCCGTTGTGCAAGAGGACTCCTACATGACTGTGCAAGGCGGATCCATGGCGAACAGTGCAGCTGCTGCAGATCCGCGGCGCTATCCATTTGCTATCTGGGGTTTCCCAGCAAAGTCCTGTTGTGTTTTGCTTATGCCGTCTTCCCTGAATCTGCTACGTCACACAACCCCCACGTGGTTCAAGCATGCGCAGAGACAAAATTCCACAGAAATGATCGGAATGACTGTTTACATGGGCATTTTTTTCTGCTGATCGGATTGTAAAAAGGTTTAAACCACCCCTCTCGATCAGAATGGAAATTCTTTCCAATCAAGGCCAATCGGATCAGCTGACATGTTTACATGGCGCATTTTTATTCTGACTGGCGTTTGATCAGATCAAAATTGGACCATGTAAACGCAGCTACTGTTGTCTCAACATCTAGCAGTTCAAATCTGTTTGGCCTTTTAAAAGTTTTAACTAACTGCTGCTGTTGCTAGGTTTCCACTCAACAATCATTTAGCCAGATAAGCTAATATTAGCAAACGTTGCTTGGAAGTTTTATTAAGTATGAACTTTTGTCGAAACAAATGATCGTATGAATAATATTGTGGAGTTTGTTTAGATTTTCTTTGCAAAAGATGTTTTCTCAAAGATCATTTACAGTCTAAGCAGTGGTGGAGCCAGAAATTTTTCACTGGGGTGGCCAGGGAGAGACAATGAGTCACACAGGGGTTGCCATAAGTAGATACCTCAGAGCACATGTTTATATATATATATTTATATACATATATATAGATATATGCACACAGAATGTGTTCAGTGGGAGGCTGCATCAGGTTTGCTGTAGGACATGAGGAATAGAAATTCATTCCTACCAGCAGCCATAACCTTGAAGAAAGAACCTGACTGATTATTGTTCTAATATTTCATAGTATGTTATACTGTCAAAAAAAGAAAAAAAAAAAAGAGTAAGAGTTTATTACAATATTAAATTTCTCTTCTGGGATAAATAAAGTAATTTTCAGTTCATATACAATATTTATGTGTGTGTGTGTGTATATATATATATATATACAAACACATACATACATACATATAGATAGAGGTCCACCGATAGTGAATGTTTTAAAGGCCGATATAATAACGATAGTTTGGAGCAGGAAAAAGCCGATAGCCGATTAATCGGCCGAAAATTCCAATGTTGTGTGTATATATATATATATATATATATATAGTGAATGGATGAATATAGAGAAAGATTTTTCTAGAAATCAAAACATAACTATTAGAAAATTAAGAGGTCCTTCACATTTGTGTGAGTGATGGCACTCTATGCCATAAAAAATAATATTCACAAAACAACTTGATAAACAGGCGTATAGTATATGATATTACACTGGTCTCATCCTCACATAGTCAGGCTAACCACTAACCAGCTGTAGGGGGAGGGTATGTTCGGATTTCATCTTTTTTTATCCATTTTAAACAGTCCTGTTATTAATCAACAAAGCTCTTTTTTTTGGTCTTTAATGCCCTTTTTTTTAAAAGAATAAATTCACAAAAGGAATTAATTTATATTTAAAATATAGGTAACTAAATTTTTTGTCCACCGCAGCAGCAGCAGTCACTACAAACTCAGTCATATCTGGACACAAATCGAGGGGGGGCTGGTTCATCTCAGCCAGCACTAAAGTTTATTAGAATTTGCCCAATTTTAAGATTCATGACAAACTAAGATCACATCAATCAGACAAGTTTTTACATAAATATCCGCTGTTTTCCTTAGTTATTTTCTGGAAAACCCCTTATAGACGTGATGTCGGCGGGATCCCGTTGCAGTTGGATGACTGTTCTACACGCGGTTTTACAAGCTGTAAAATACACGAAAGATGGTTCCAGAACAGACTAAAACTGGTTTGTGTGACGGAATCAAACCTGCAAGACCCGAACGGGGCGGACTAACAGAACTGCACCTGACCTGGACCGGTTCAATGACGAATCCGGAGTGACGGTGGAGGTGATTAAACATGACGCGGCGGCGTGGCCACTACATGATAAATAATAGCCTTTAAAAATTAGAAGATAACAACTTACGGTTCCAGCCGAGCTTTAAAGTTGTACTTCTGTGGTTATTTCATTAATATTTCTGTGTTCTCCATTATTATTGAATGTATTCTGCATCGTTTCTGTTTAAAAAAAACCTTCTGGTTGCTTAGTATCCAGCTGTATTTGTATACTAGAAGAGAGGCTTGTGGTCCAACGGTAGGCTTTTCCGGGTCCTTCTCATGAATTTCCGTCTGATTGGCTGGCTCCCGTCAGTGTATGAAGAAAGCTCCGCCCTCCGCTCTTATTTCGCCACAGGGACAGGAAATAGAGCCGCCAAACAAGTTTGTTCCGCCATCCTAGCAAACAGTTGCTAATTAGCTTCTCAACTCCCCAGCTACAGTCGTGGCGTCTTTAGTTCTAGTGTGTAGTGGAGGGTTACCTGCCTTCCAATGGACAGATAGATATCCGTATTGGATATCGGTATTTGCAATGTTACGTAGAAGTCGAGGCTGTTCCCGATTCGCTCTTTTCTTCGTATTGTTTCTGTGATGAAAAAGCACAGCTTACTGGGGGGAACGCAACCCTAGAAAGTCAGCATGTGTAAGTAAATTAGGGGAAACCCCGATTTCAGAAGGAGCAACTTAAATGGGTTTTCAGCCGAAGGAGGCCTTTAAATAGTCCTCAGTAATCAATAGTGCTGACTTGGACTTTCATTCCGTTTACATTCAGACAAACTCTTTTACCTCGAAGCTGTGGTGGACTTGTCCGTGAGGAAGCGGCGCGTTTATAAAGACATCTCTGATTAAATAGTGGATGGACTTGACGGTATATTCTGCTATAAAAGTGTGAAAGCAGCTACAGACAGCTTTCATTTTTTACCTTGTTCTTAAGCTGTTCATTGTTTGCTTAACAAGCACTGTGGTCACGTCAAACATGCCGGTGGCTGTTTATGCTGAAATATGAGTCACGTTTCTGCTTGTTGAACAACCGGTACTTATTGCCTCCTCCAAAGAGGTTTTGATGGTTGAGTTTCAACTCGTGAAGATTGTATTTCACTAACTGATGTCGCTTCACTCATTATATTCTCCACCTGGAACCCCTCCTCTCCCCTGTATGCTGCCTGCACACCCCCCTCCACCTCTTCCCCGCTCTCTCTGTGTGAAGAGCAGCCCCACCCCTCAGTGATCAGAGAGCAGCGCTTCATGGCGCTGTGGAAAAAACTGCAGCCATCGGCCACCATCGGAGCCAAGTTCAGCCGATACCGACAGTTTGTAAAACGTCTCATCGGCGTTAATCAGTCGACCTCTAATACAGACCCTTTCCAAAAAATTAGAATATCATGGAAAAGGTGTTTATTTAAATATATTATAATTTTTTGGGAAAGGGTCTGTATGTATGTATGTATACATACAGACCCTATATATATATATATATATATATATATACACACACACACACACACACACACACACACACAAAACTGTATGGAGTAGTTTGTGTCTAAAATAAGAAGGGAAAGGGGTTTGGAAGCAGTTTCGGGCCTCCCCTATGAAGCAGAAGTTTTCTTTCCCCATTTGCAATGTCTCAGCGAGAAAAGCTTAAAAGTGGGATTTTCAACTTCTGCACCTCCGATCTTAAAAATTCCAACTGCATGGGGTGGCTAGTGTCTAAAATAAGATGGAAATGTGGTTTGGAAGCAGCTTGGGGTCCCTGTAACTGCTTGAGTGTCGCCCAGTTAAATCGTGGAGGTGGCCAGTGTCCAGTGGTGGTCGCAGCTCCGCCCCTGAGTCTAAGAGACTATTATTTTTCGGGCAGAGCTGCTCAAAGTTTAGCAGCAGTGAACCTTCAGCCACATCCAATTCTTCCATTTACTTTTGCTTCTTTAAAACTATTCAGCTTGGTCTATTGTCCATAATTGACCAACCCAACTGTCTCTACCTTTTCCAGCCCCAACTGCACCTCTACAGAAAGAAGAGCTTCTATAAGATCAGCATCACCACAGGACACCAACAATGATCAGACCTGTGTGTATGCTAGCCCTCTTGCTAACACGGGGGAACTTGTAGTTATCCTAAATATTGCACAATATTTTAGTGCTTTTGTCCAGGGAGAAGTCAGCATGAATGTATAAGTTTTCAGTGATAACCACACAGTCACGATTCACCAGACTGTGGAGAGTAATCCAAGCATTTCATCAAAGGATGATGTTGCATTGTATTTCGATGGAGTGTCAAAGTTTTGAAATATCCATCCATCCATCCAGGATGAGGTCATGGGTGAAAGAACCTGCAGGGAGGCCAAGACTTTCCTCTTCCTGGACACTTCTTTGTTCAGAAATATGTCCTGAGAGAAAACTGTAACCCTGACTGTAACATATCAAAGGAAATATATTCCCCATAGGACATACACTTACACTGGATACAATCTTTGAATAAAATCACTAAAGATTTACTTCAATGGTCATTTCATTATTATTGCTGTGTTCTCCATTATTATTGAATGCATTATGCATCGTTTGTTAAAAAAAATACCTTCTGGTTCCTTTGTATCCAGTTGTATTTGTATACTAGAAGAGAGGCTTGTGGTCCAACGACAGGCTTTTCCGGGTCCTTCTCATGAATTTCCGTCTGATTGGCTCCCTCCCATGAATGTATGAAGGTAGCTCCGCCCCTCGCTGTGTGTGTGTTACAGAGCACACGAACGAGTTTGCTTCGCCATGCTAGCAAACAGTTAGCTAATTAGCTTCTCAACTCCAAATCTACAGTCGTGCTGTCTTCACTTGTAGTGCGGAGGCAAGGGTTACCTGCCTTCCCATGGGCGGATATAAACCCACGTGGGATATGCCATTTTCGATGTGACATAGAAGCGAAAGGCTTTTCCCGAGTCGCTCCTTTCTCAGTATTGTTTCTATGAAGAGGAAACACAGCCGGTGGAGGTAACGCACCACTAGCAAGCGCAGCATGTGTAAGTAACTAGGGGTGACCCTCCATATTTCAGAAGGAGCAAGTTAAACTGGTTTTCTGTGGAAGGAGATCTTTAAACATCTTAGTCAAATGAAGCAAATTTCAGCTTGCATTATTGTGAAGGTTATAAGTATTTAGTGTTGCGCCCATTAAAAGCAGAAAAACAAACCACTCAGCTCCATCTCTCCTTGTTATTCATGAATTATTTTGTTTTGGTCCATTCAGATGTTTAAAACAACACCAACAAAGACTAGCTTTTTTTTAATGAACTTTATTTAAACATTAATGTTGTAAATAACAAACATAACTTATCTTAACTGAATAAACAATTTTGAGGATTAAAAGAAAGCAACACAATAATTGATTGATTGAAGTACTGATGACACGTTTTTGACACTTTCTGCCATGTTTTATCTACCAAAACATCCTTCATAATGATCTATGTAACAGTCACAAGCACAGCTGCATAGATGAGTGTTTTAGAAAACATCGCTGCTTTTCTGACCAGACTGTGGCGCTGTGAGCAGAAACCGGATATGACGTCTGTGAGAGCCTCTTTTTCGCTGCTTATTTAACACTGAAGTGGCTTCATTGCGGTTTTTAAGTCCTTTTTCGAGTTTTACAGACAAACAGTAACAACTCAGCCTTCAAATTGTGTTGAAAGTTAATGGTTAAAAGTTCGTAAGTGCAGCGTTAGTTTATTTAGGTTTCCTACAGATAAAGAATTTTATTTTGAAGAGGATAAGGAAGCAGGTCGGAGTTGTGCCTGTGAGTCTTACTGGGAAACAGACAGCAACAAGACCTCTCTGTTCGTCTAGAGCAGGGATCCCCAATTCCGGTCCTCGAGGGCCGGTGTCCTGCAGGTATTATGAGCTGCCCGGCTGCAACACACCTTGTGACGTGTGCAGAGCTTGACATCAAGCTCTGCACAAGTTTGCTAATTACCCACTGATTGGAGTCAGGTATGTTGCAGTAAGGGAGCTCTTTATACCTGCAGGACACCGGCCCTCGAGGACCGGAATCAGGGATCCCTGGTCTAGAGCATCTGTTTACTGAAAGTTCAGGAACCAGCGTGTTGAGACTTCTAACAATGAAACTGTGATCATCTCAGATCTCCTCAGAAATAGTCCTTTTCAACCACCGTTGCTTCATCACATCAGTCATACAGCTACTGTATCGGCAGACGGCTGCTGCTCGCTCATATGAGGATTTCTCCAGTAATCAGTTCTCCTCCAGCTGCTTCCAAACATCCATCCTTCCCTTCATCCTCATCCTTATAAAAACCATTTAAAACTCCACTGGAGCCATGTAAGTTATCTTCTCATTTCTTTAAAGGCTAATTATTTACCGTGGCTAGCTGCAAGCTAACACAGGGACGACTGCCTGTTTCTGTCACGCCTGGCTCTACTGTATGTCAAACTCCTTTGTGGGTCTGTTGTCTGCTTTTTGTTGCTCCGGGTCACTTCTTACAGTTCTGGTTCCCTCGGTGTGGTCTTGAAGGCTTTTAGCTGAACCAGTGAACCTGAGGCTGGGAGACAGACTGTAGGCAGCTGGCTACAGTTCTACTCCGGTTCTAGCTTGTAAAATGTGATTTCCCCAAATTCCTCAGCATTATTACACTTTTCTGAACTGGCTGATGATCCCAGCACACAAACCAGTTCCAATCTAGCTGTTCTGGAGCATCTTTCATGTTTTCCACAGCTTAGATTATACATGTAACTCAATGGGCGGACTGCAACTCTGTACAGTCGCTGATGACACAACATGGCGGCTCGTTTCATGACTGAAAAGCTATTGGATCTTTAGCCGAGCCTCCTAAACATCTGATATTTACGTAAATACACGTCTGATTAACTTCTAACTGCACAGAACTACTTATTTTGTCTTGGTGTGTTGTATGGCAAAGTTACTTGAAGTTAAAATCGTGTCATCAGCACTTTAAGAGTGCATCATAAAAGTGTATGAGAACAATAACTTTGAATATAGTGAGATGAACAAATTTAGAACAACAACTCAATTACATTGGAGTACTTTATTGAACAGTGTATGCTACACAGCAGATCTGTGTTCCAACATTTGTTGCATTAAAACACAGACACTACAGCAGAGGTGTCAAAGTGGTTCCAGAAAGGGCTGCTGGTTTTCTTTCCAACCAAGCAGTAGTACACCAGATTCAACTCATCTCATCAAGTCTTTAGGTGAAGACTGGACTCACTTGACGAGATGAGTGGAGTCTGGTGTACTACTGCCTGGTTGGAAAGAAAACCAGCAGCCCTTTGTGGAACCACGTTGACACCCCTGCCCTACAGTAACCTTTTAATTTAAAATCATTCATGACAAAAACAATGTTTTTCATATTGTTATGCAACATCTTCAAAAATGAAACCAGAAGTTTAATTTCTAACAAATAGGCGATTATCACGCTTTCCGGAGCTTTCCGGAATCTAGGCGTTTCCTCTTCCGGGCCATTTCAACAATAGCTGTCCCTGCTTTGTTACACTTTGTAAATCGGATAAACGCCAACCATACATAAGTTTTCATTGATTCCTGACTGAAGTGATGCTAAGGAAGAAGTGGATCAAAGCGATCGATTTGCCGCAGTGAAGGGCCAAACTTTATAATAAAACAACGTAGCATGTTTGTTTGTAGCCGGCAGACTACACAGCCAGTGTTAGCAGTCTAGCGTTAGCCAGCTCAACGACGTGCCTAACTTTGTGCGGTTGAAAACACACAAGCATCTGAAAGCGTCTCCTTTCTTGGCAGTCCCCAGTTGTTCCACTGGAAACAGAAGGGTACAGACCCGATTTTCAGATGTGTGTTTTAAGATGCACAAAGTTAGACACGTCAGCAAACGCTAGCCTGCTAACGCTAGCCTGCTAACACTAGCTGTGTAGTCTGCATCATTGAAGTGCCGGCTACAAACAAAGTGCTACGTTGTTTTATTATCAAGTTTGGCCCTTCACACTGGCGAATCGCTTTGATCCACCTCTTCCTTAGTATCACTTTAGTCGTAAATCCATGAAAATTTAGGTAGGGTTGGCGTTCATTCTATTTACAAAGTGGAACAGAGCAGGGACATTGAACTGGCCCGGAAGTGGAGCGGCTAAATATTTCACGTTTCGGTAACCGGAACACGGAGCGTAATAATCCCCCATTTCTGGCAGAAATAAAAGTAAGAAACAGTAAAATAATAAGAATATAAAAACCAAAAGATAATATCCCTCTCAGGCTCAAATTAAGTTGTAGTTGCAGGAAAAATCTGATATTTGGAGAAAATTATCATATGGGGTAGTAATATACAATTCAGACCTTTTTTTTGAGAGACCCCTTCACATGCAATGAATTCTGGGATGTTGCAGATTTGTAACAATGGCCCAGGGTGGTAAATTAACACTGAAGACTGAATCTGATATGAACATTAACTTTATTTGAATGTCACAAACAAAAAATTAAAAGAAAATTCGAAAAAAAAAATTCTCTCACAAAATTAGAGAACTTTTTCTAAAACTTTTTCTCCACCGACATCTCAAAACCTCTTGAGAAGGCCGTTTTTGCAAGTCACTTTATTGTGTGGTAGTCCATGAAGCAATTCTTGGTCTTTGTGAAGCACAAAAGTACTTTGCACTTCAAGCAGGTCGTTTGTGTGTAGCCGTCCTTGCACAGTCTACATCGTCCACGTTTCTCAGCATGGATGGGAAAATGATCGACTCGGTCTAGTCTGACATCAACCGATGGTGCAACGATCCTCTGGATTGGCGGTGGAGGTGGTTCTGCCTGATGGGGTTCTGAAGAACCTTCCAATGATGGTCGTCCTCTTTTCCTGCTCTTGAAGTCAGCCTGTTTGCCAACCTTGATGAGGGCATCAGCAACTTGAGCACGGAAGTCAAGAAGCGACATGTGCTTCTTCTCCTGCTTCTGGGTGAGATGACGACGGTAGAGGAGCCAGCCATTGACCAGTGATAGGTCAATCAGGTAGTATAAAATGCGCAGGTACCAACGCCGTGTGCGGATGTCAATGCGATAGAGAGATGCAAACATGTCTGCCAAGTCTACTCCTCCCATGAATTTGTTGTACACCTGTACAATGTGGGGTCTGTCCACTTCGACATATTCCTTCTTCTCTTTCAACCACCTTCTGCATCTGTCAACAGGATCAGGGCCAGCGAAGGATGACGCCAGTAGCACTGCCTTGTTATCATACCACTTCACGACAGCAATCCCACTGGTCATGTCGTATTTCACTTCATACGCCCCACGCCCAGCCTTTGCCAGCTCCTTGTCACTTTTGAGGGTACATCCACAGAGACGGTTCCGATTGATGGTAGCAACTGTTTGAATTCCCATTTTTTTCAGTTCCACAATGAGTTCAGGGGAAGTAAACCAGTTGTCGAAGTAGCATTTGTAGTTTAGTCCTTTAGGAACTTCTGACACGAGTCGAAGGACAACTTCACCAGCAACACCAAGTCCACGCTCATTGGTCACAGTCCCTTTTCCAGTGTATACTTCAAAGTCATAGACTAGTCCACTGACACCTGCACGAGTAAAGACCTTGATTCCCCATTTTTGTGGCTTGTTCTTGAGGCACTGCTTCATTCCAATCTTTCCTTTGAAGGGGATCATCTGCTCATCAATTGCATGGTTTTCTTCTGGTTCAACTTTCAAACAGTTGGCACGGACTTTCTCAAGCACTGGTCGCACCTTGAACAGTGGATCGTATCCAGGCTCACCCTTTTGCTTCATGTTGGTATTGTCATTCATATGGATGTATGTTCGCAGATGATCAAATCTCTTACGTCCCATGACTGCTGCAATTGGGTCATAGCGTGTTGCAGTCTGCCAGTACATGCGGTACGATGGCATACGTACTATGGTCATCAAGATGTGTAAACCAATGAATTGCTCCATTTCAGCAGGGGTTGTTTTCAGTTCTGGGCCATTCTTCATAGTGGCATACTGGTTAGATTGGTGAGAAATGTGTTCAAACACAGATTTGTCCATGAACTGATCAAAATACCACCTTGGACTTGGGATTTCGTCTGGTGGAGTTGAGAACGCAGGTCCTTGGAATGAAGAGTCGATGTCAGCTGCTGGGGGTTTCCTCTGTCTCCAAGAAAACTCTTTGTTGACTAGAGCTGGGCCTGGCTGAGGTTCATTGTCATCTGGAGCCTCAACGTCACTGTCTGCATGTGCATAATGAATTTCAACATCAAGCTGGTTGGGATCAGTTCTTGCTATATCTGCTCGTGGCTCATCCTCATCAAAGCTGGAGTCAGACTCGTAAGCTTCAGGAGTTTCCACAAAATCTGGATCTGCAATTGTATCATCTGGAATGGATTCTGTGTCAGATAAAGCCCCATTGGGAATGCAAACCATCTCAAGAACTTCCTGGACTGAATATAATCTTCGTCGGCTTGCCATGATGCACGGCAAAACCTGCAAAGACAGTATTCTGTCAGATAGTTTGCCAAAAAAAGCTTACACTCAAACACAGATCTATATGAATATACTATATGCCATGGAATTTAGGCTCCTACAGTTTTCCTCACTGCACAGTCAAATGAACATCTTATTATGCCCATTGTTTTTGATCAAATCTGCCTCTGGCAGTTTGTAGTTTCACTCAAAATCATTTCATTTTCCATAGGATATACCCTTAATGACACCTCAAAGTAATAAGTAAACACTGGTGATTGTAAATTAACTCTCGTATAAACTGTTGCTCAAAATATAGGCAAACTAGTAGATAAAGCATGTAGCATCCATTGGTACCTGTTTTGGGCACACGTTGCAAATCCACAACATTGAAATTGAGATGCCTCTGGTGAAAAACCCAGAGGAGATAAAATCTACTAATTGGCATGTGTCATATCTATACTCATTCATGATTCATCTTATGTAGTATTGATTTCAAAATAATGGAAATTGGTAGTGGTACTTACATAAAATTGATGCTTAGAAAATCTGTTTCAGTGACACCAAGGACTCAGCTATGTTGAAAGTGAGTCAACAGTGCCAACTGGTGAGCTGGAAGGAAACTGTTTGTTGCAAATGCACAACTAAGTCCTTCTGTTGTACTTCTGAGGAACAAAAGCTCTTAAAACATGGATGTGGAGTAATTAGCTAAGTAGCATTTAGCTGTCGAAAATCTGCAACATCTGCCTGGAGAGGTTAACGCCAAACTTCAAAACTCATCTTTTCTATTATCTTTTTTCTCTGTTTAACATCCAACTAATCTTTCACACTTGTCAGCAACTATGAACTTTGTACTCTGAGTGAAATTTTATACATGCTTTAGGATGATACCAACATTTTATTAGTCACCCAAAAATTTTCAACGACAGAATCTCTCTCCTGTGTGGACTTTCATATGCGTTTGAAGATTACAATTCTTTGCAAAGCTTGAGCCACAAATATCACAAACAAATGGTTTTTCTCCTGTGTGGACTCTCATGTGTGCTTGAAGACTACTATTCCTTGTAAACCTTGATTCACAAAGATTACAGCTAAATGGTTTCTCTCCTGTGTGGACTCTCATGTGTTCTTTAAGATGATGACGTAATTTAAACCTTGAGCCACAAACATCACAACCAAATCGTTTCTCTCCTGTGTGGATTCTCATGTGTATTTTAAAATTTTCTTGACGTGTAAATATTTTACCACAAACATCACACTGAGTTGATTTCTCTTTTTCTCGTACTCTCCTCTGTGAATCTAAATTTTGATTCACTTCCAAAACCTTATTCTGATCCAAACACATGGATGAGCTGTTTCCTGGATGGCTTCTCATGCGTCTCTTACGAGACCGCTCAGAGACAAATTCTTCCCCACGTTCAAAGCCGCTTAAGACTATTTTGATAATTTCACCGTTTTCACCAGACAGTGGTTCCCTGCTCATCTCACAATTACTGTCACTGTCTTCAGTTTCAGCTGCAGAATCTGTAAAAGGTTTCTGCCAGTCTTCATAACTGGTATGTCCATCATCACTGACCTCAGTTCCAAATGATTTGGAAGTCTTTCCACTTGTATTTGGACCTGGACCTGGTTCTTGTATTTCATATTTATTTTCATCAGATTCTGATTTAATCTGTTCAACAAAACTGCTGGTTGGAGGATCTGCCGCCATGTTGTCTTCAGGTTGCCTTTGAAGTTGTAGGGACTGATGTTCCTCCTCATCATCTTCAATCTTTACATCAACCATGGCCACATGGTGCGTGTTGATTTCCTCCTCATCTGCTTGCTCTGTCTGTTGAATTGTCCACAGTTGGTCTTCTTCTTTAAAGCTTGTTCCAGACTCCATGAGGAGTGAGAATTTTGTTCTTGCTCGTGAGGCTGCAAGAACAAGAAAAGTTTGTTTTCGTCAAGTCATTTCATACTCCACAAGGCCCTGCAACCGGGCACGCAGGGGTGGGGGTGAAATAATAAATTTGTTTTACTTTTTATGAAATGTTCATATTGTATATAAAAATGTCAAAAGATAAAATATCTGAACCATGGATCTAGCACTATTTGTCCTCAATCAGTGATAACATGTACACTATTCACAAAAAGTTAGGTATATTCAACTTTTGGTTATAATTTTAAGAAAATGTCGAATGTTCACACCTGACTGATATTATATCATGGATGTTGGAAATTTAACTGGAACTATGATGTGGCAATTTCTCCATCTCAAACAATGTATTGTTAGGTTTATTCTGACAAAAACCCAAATATCCCTAACTTTTTGTGAGTAGTGTATGTTAACCGTCCTCTTCATCATACTGTTCATATTTCTACATTATCAGACCAAACAACATATGACAAATAACTGGCATGTGCAGTCCCAGAGTCTCTGGAGGGTTCACACAAATAGAGGTCTACAGGGATTAAAGGCTGCATATATAAAAATAAATTATATATTAAACATGAAAAATGACTAATGGACTGCCAAGGAATGTGTTTTAATGAGCAACTTGCAGGTTATACACCAGCCAAACGCCATGATTAGACCATCCAATCCGGAAGGACTGTTACATTCCTTGTTGTTGGAACATCAACAACCAGCAAACCACCAACAAACTTTAATGTGGTGATAAAAGAATAAGAAGATCATGGACATTTATTTTATGAAGATTTCTGCTGTCTGTGATAAAACTGGACGCTGCTGCTCAGTCCACTGATGTCAGTGTGTTTGTATCGGGAGGAATATCAGACACAGAGCAGAGGAGGAATAACTTGCTGCCACGGCAGAGAAAACACTGGATTTAATCCCCAACAAGAAAACCACGGTAAATTATGGTGAACACTCATTAATCTGACACTTTAGTTCACGTTTCTATGCTCTAGAAAGCAATGCACAGCAAAATGTTATCATGCTAGCTAATGCTAACAGAGACAGCTGTGGTGTTGCTGCAAATTAATGACTAATCTGGGAGATTAAGTAAAATATAACGTTATTTTTTCTGATCATGGCAAGGTTGGGACCAGAAAATTAAAACAGTTCAGTCGCAAACAGAAACGGATCACGAAGCCGGTGTCCTGCAGCCTTCAGTTTCATTTGCAGGACATGTGAAGACTACGTGGTTTGAACAGTTATTAAATAATACCAAAAGCCAAATATGTGATAAATTAGAAAAGTAACAACCTTTGACACAGTTTAGTTCTTCAAACTTTGATAAGTAATCAAGGGATAAGTGTGTTATTCCTTATTTAAAGCCAGTTTCCAGAGATGAATAATAGTTTACATTAATGCTCAGATATGAAAAAAAAACAAAAAAAAAAACAAGTCAGAATACTTTACAGATCTTCGAATACCGTACCTATAGGTTATCATGACCTTAGAAGACTGTCCAACGTTGTAAATCCAGATATTCACGCCGCTTTCCATGTTGGCAGATACGAGGTAATAGGGACTCGTTTCCCTTGCAATGGCAGCACCGCAAGATTACGCAACACACAAAACGCTCGTCGCATAAGGACTGGAATATACTTGCTGCTGGCGATGCGTCCCCATCATGGAGCCAACGAGTTCCCAGCATACCTACGGCATGTAGGTTGCTCGCGTCGACGCGAGGTAACGTGCCGCGTGTGCATGGTGCAAAATTTACTTGAACACTAGAGGTGTTCATGCGACTTTCTCCGCAACTTGAAGTGGCCGCACATTAGGGATGGGCGATATGGACTAAAAAATGTATCGCGATAATTTCTCTTATTTATCAGGATAACAATAAGTGACGTTAAAAACTATCAGCAAATCTGTCACTAAATTCTGTCTTGAAGCCCTACAATTTACTAGAAGCCACTAAACAATATCAATTAAGTTCAAGTAGTGCACCTGTATTGCAAAACTGTAGTGACACCAAGCAAACAAGTCTGAAATATGAGTGAATAAATGTGGAATTTGGTCTAACGATGCAAACAGAAAAACTAACTTGGCTTATTTAAAAAAAACAAAGTAGTGCAACTGCAAACACAACCTGATAAATTGTCATATCACGATAAAAACGATAAATTCAAATTATTATTGTGGGGAATTTCTTTGACGATATATCGCACAATAAAATATCGCCCATCCCTACTGCACATACCACCTCAGCTGGTGAAGAGACCTCTTTTTCTTTCACAGCAGCAAAAGTAAAATGACTGTTTCTTCTTCTACAAGACCCAAAACGTTGTCCATTTTCCACATACACTTGGGTTGTTCACGTATGCCCCGGAAATACAATCTGACCGGCAGATTGACCTTTTCACATTCTCAGTGTCCAAGTGCTGTGTACTGCTCCTAGCGGTGGCCTCCGGTATTGAGCGTTTTGGCCGCGACGTGCTGCAGCAAGTATATCCCAGGCCTTAGTCTATAGAGCCCCCTAAAATCAGTTATTAGTAAAATAATGTAAAAACTAGTTTAAAATTGGAAGTTTGTTATTTAACTTATTTGACATTAAACTAAAAATTATTACACATTTACACAGTTACTTAGGGATGCATGATAACCATTTTTCAAAACCGATACCGAAAACCAATAAATTTAAGCTCGTAAAGGCCAATACTAATAACTGATACCGATAATACACATACATACCTAATTACACCAAATCAAAAATTCCAACTGTATGAGTTGGTTTGTGTCTAAAATAGATGAAGAAAGTGGTTTGGAAGCAGTTTGGGGCCTCCCCTATGAAGCAGCAACTTTCTTTCCCCAATCGCAATATCTCAGCGAGAAAAGCTTATAACTGGGATTTTCAATTTCTGCATGTCAGATCTTAAAAATTCCAATGTTATGGGACATAAGTTATCGGGGTAAGTCATCATGATATCAGACTTATCGGAATGATGTCATAATTTCCTATTATCGGCCCGATGGTTATCGATCCGATAATTATCGTGCATCGCTACAGTTACTACATTAAAAACATGTCTGTTATTATTTACAATCTAAGCCACAACACTGGGGGAGCAGTAAGCGTAGCTCATCAATAACACAGCTAACATTAAGCTAGTCAAAGTCTAGCAAGCTGAAAAAGAATATTTAACTGAAACAAACAGATTTGACATAAAAAGTGAAAAGACACAAACCTAATCTGTATAAATGAACTCTGGGATTGAAAACAGTCTCCAGGATTCTGTAGCGTTCCTCATCCTCTTTTAAGTGAGACAGTTCTGTCTTGTGTCTTCAAATGTCCAGACTCTTCTTGCTTCTTCATCCAGTTGTAGCTTCACTGTTGTCTCAACATCCAGCAGTTAAAATCAGTTTGGCCCTTTAAAAGTTTTAACTAACTTCTGCTGTTGCTAGGTTACCACTCTACAATCATTTAGCCAGATAAGCTAATGTTAGCTAACGGTGCTTGGGAGTTTTATTAAGTATTGACTTTTGTCTAAACCACTGATCATATGAATAATATTGTGGGGTTTGTTTAGATTTTATTTGCAAAAGATGTTTTCTCGAAGATTATTTACAGTCTAAGCAGTGGCGGAGCCAGAAATTTTTCACTGGGGTGGCCAGGGAGAGACCATTAGTCACACAGGGGTTGCCATAAGTAGATACCTCAGAGCGCATTTTTATATATATATATATATATATATATATATATATATATATATATATATATATATATATGTGCACACACACACACACACACAAAATGTGTTCAGTGGGAGGCTGCGTCAGGTTCACTGTAGGACAAGAGGTATGGAAATTCATTCCTACCAGCAGCCATCACCTTGAAGAAAAAAACTGATTATTATTGTTATATTATTATTTCATATATACGTTATACTGACGAAAAAAAAAAGAAGAAAAGAGTATTACAATATTGAATTTACCTTCTGGGATAAATAAAGTGATTTTCAGTTCATACCGTATATACACAAACACATACTACACTATATATATATATATATATATATATATATATATATATATACATACATACACACACACACACACACACACACACACACACACACACACGTATGTACACACACATATACATACACACACACACACACATACCCTTTCCAAAAAGTTAGAATATCATTGAAAAAGTGTTTATTCTAATATATTATAATTTTTATGGAAAGGGTCTGTCTGTATACACACACACACCCCTCCAACTGTATGGGGTACCTTGTGTCTAAAATGAGAAGGTAATATGGTTTGGAAGCAGCTTCGGGTCTCTGCAACTGCTTGATTATCGCCCAGTTAAAGTGTGGAGGTGGCCGGTGGTGGTCGCAGCTCCACCCTGAGTCTAAGAGACTTATTTTTCGGGCAGAGCTGCTCAATGTTTAGCAGCAGTGAACCTTCAGCCACACCCAATTCTTCTATTTACTTTTGCTTCTTTAAAACTATTCAGCTTGGTCTATTGTCCATAATTGACCAACCCAACTGTCTCCAACTCTTCCAGCCCCCAAGATCAGCATCACAACAAGACACCAACAACGATAAGACCTGTGTGTTTGCTCAGGGCTCAAGATGGTGACCAAATGGTCGCATTTTGCAACTAAAATGTGAGACGGAGCGAGTAAATTTTTTTAATAAACCCGCAACCACATATGTGCAACCAATAAAATGTGCCGTTTTGTTGATTATGTTTTTTTTTTGCTGACAGACTTTCACACCGGGTCCATGTGCGCTGCGTTCCGTGTGTGGTGCTGCCTCGCTATGAAGCTGTTTCAGTCAATGGTTTAATTCCCCACCGGACACACCAGAAGCCATAGCGTCCCGTCGCATTGTCAGATCTATTTATGACAGCACATGCTTTCAAGCTCTAAGCAGTGTAGCCGTGCAGCTAGGACCAGATAGGAAATCAGACACGGGAGCGGTGTAAAACATCTGGTGAACTTCAAAATAAAAGCCATTTCCAATGGCTGAATTATCAGTGACACCAGATTAGAAGTCAGCTGATCAGGGGGTCTGAGTGGGTTTTTTTTTTTTCCAGCATGGACCACAGAACTTTAATTCAGCGCTCTTTATCATGATTGTTATCACGTGAACTGGCAACATCATGCATGTCCTTGCAATTTTGTCATCTGTTCCTGGATTTCTCTCTCCTTTTTGCTTATCTGAATATTGATCCGATCCATGATTCAAAAACTGTAAACCGATTCGAACCGTGAAGTCATTGATCCATTGCACCATTACCCACAACCTGGCACCACACAACTACAACATGACACTTAAGAATAAACACAGAGCCAGTCTGAAACATAAAATGTGCTGTGACCTGTGAACGATGTAGTTTCTCTATTATTGTTCAAGTATTTATTAGCAATTCAGAAAACATTTGCTTGGCAAGTTGATTTCAGTGTATGCCCTTAAATATTCTTCCTGCGCTCCTAAAAATTTAAGTTGGGGGCCGCTGCGCTAGTAGGGCTGTGAAAAATATTTTCATATGCAGGTTTCGTATTGATATCTAAAAACACAATACTGATCTAGTTTATCAATGAAATCTCGTGAGATTTAATCGTTCTCTTAAAAAATCTCGATTGTCTGTGCCATGAGGACCCCTTAGATTTAGAAGCCAAGTCCCAATACTTTAAATCGGGAGACTGTCTTCCAAATTTTAAATGAATACGTTAACATTTTCATTTCTTTTCATCACATGCTACCATTTTACCAGAAACTTGCATTTTCAAGAGGGCTGTAAAGATACACCAACTCACGATTCCATGCATATCACAATTTTTGACCCACGATTCAAAACATATGATTTTTTTTTTTTAATTTAATTTTAATTTTTTTTAAATGTTTATTTTTTTTTTTACTTTAAATTTTTTTTTAAGTATTTTATTTAAAGCAGAACTCAG
Organism: Atherinomorus stipes; assembly: GCA_023101725.1. Classification (NCBI taxonomy): domain Eukaryota; kingdom Metazoa; phylum Chordata; class Actinopteri; order Atheriniformes; family Atherinidae; genus Atherinomorus; species Atherinomorus stipes. The sequence goes on from JALJCO010011496.1 coordinate 628,352, forward strand.
TAACTTCAGCTCGGGGCTCCCCCTAGTGGCGTCCTTTCACTGTCATAAAGTTCAACCCCCCTGCAGCCCCACAGCACACAGACGGCTTCTCTACCTGTCTTTCCTCTATTTTGATCACTGGATATACTTCTAAGCTTTTACTAGCTTGTTGATGCTACTTTGCTGCGTTGGTAGCAGCACCACGTCTCCTTCTGCTCAAAGCAAAGACCTGTCTCTTCTGAAACGGGACGTTTTATCCGCGATTTGCAGGTAAATATGCCGTGGATTATATTTTTCACTGGTGTTGGCGGGTAGCAGGTAAGAATACAAACTTTTATTTACTTTTTGCGGACGTGACAAGTGATTATTGAGCCTGAAGCAGTGATGCTTCACCCGACGCCCAGGCAGCGCAAGCTACGTGAATCACTCTGGTCCAGCAAAGAGTTGGTTATGAGAGCCAGGAGCCGTGTTTAGGTGGTGGAAGCTAAAGAAATGTTTTCTTCGAATTAGCGCTGGTAGTCTGGTTCAAATCAGAGCTGGAAGCAGCTCGGTAGATAGGGGACCTGAGTACCGTACAGCGGTTTCTGTTGTCGCAAGTTCTGCTCGGGTCGGCGCAGGCAAAGTTGCTTAGAGCTGCTCGCAGGCCAGAGGCCCCGGGGGGAGGGGGGGAAACATTGAATCGCTCCGTAAACACTTTGTTTAGCCCCACGGGGATTCCGAAAAGCATTTATTGAGGTAAAAAAGTTACTGAGTTCTCCTTTAAATGAAATTTTAAACATTTAACTTAATGTAACAAATAACGTGAACATAGCTGAACACAAACAATCAAGATGAATGAATAAATAACCAAAGATAAACATTTCTCTTTTCTCTAATAAAATAATGCTTTTGAAAAATAAAAATAACTGAACTGTGTTGTTGATCAAAAATTAAGTTAAATAACAAATAAATCTTTGACAGCTTTCTACATCAAACCTGTTTGGTTTGATGTAGAAACGTTTGACCCACGATATCAATGAAATTTGTAGTCCACTTCCTGTCTTTGGTTCACTTGAATTGGACCAAGACCTGCGTTTGCAGGCGGACCGAGTCCGGTTGTTTGTTCCGGATCAGAGTCCGTTTGCGCATTCACGACTTCCCTAAACGAAGTGGACTTTCCGAGCAAACGGACTCTGATTCCAATCTAAACAGCTTTGTGAATGCACTAGGCCTGCACGATTTTGACAAAAAACCTAATAGGGGATTATCACGCTTCCGTGTTCCGGTTTCCGGAAGTTGATACATCTGAAGCTTCCTCTTCCGGGCCAGGAATGGCTCAATGTTGCTGCTCTGTTCCATTGTGTACATCTAATAAACATCGCCAGCCGTACCTAAGTTTTCATGGATTCCCGACTGAAAAGACACTAAGGAAGAAGTGGATGAAAGCGATTTGTCGGAGTGAAGGACCGAAATTTAAAATAAAACAAGGTTGCACGTATGTCTGTAGTCGGCACTTCAATGATGCAGACTACACTACAGCTAGCGTTAGCAAGCTCGCGCCAGCTGATGTTACCATCTTTTCGCTTGTGAAAACATACAAGCGTCTGAAGACTGGGTCTGTACCCTCCCGTTTCCAGTGGAACAACTGGGGACTGCCAAAAAAAAGGAGACGCTTTCAGATGCTTGTGTGTTTTCAGCCGCACTAAGTTAGGCACGTCATCGAGCTGGCTAATGCTAACCTGCTAACACGACTGTGCAGACTGCCGGCTACAAACAAACGTGTGTCGTTTTATTATAAAGTTCGATCCTTCACCACAACAAATCGGTCGTTTTGATCCACTTCTTCCTTAGCATCACTTCAGTCTGGAATGAAAACTTGGCATTGGCGTTTATCCGATTTACAAAGTTTAACAGAGTAGTAGCTCACGGACTACTGTTAGCAGGTTAGCATTAGCCAGCTCGATAACGTGCCTAACTTTGTGCGGCTGAAAACACACAAGCATCTGAAAGCGTCTCCTTTCTTTGCAGTCCCCAGTTGTTCCACTGGAAACGGGGAGGTACAGACCCGATTTTCAGATGTTTGTGTGTTTTAAGACGCACAATGTTAAGCACGTCAGTAAACGCTAGCTGGCTAATGCTAGCATGCTGTGAAGTGCCGGTGTTGTGCCCCATCGGCGACAAACAAACGTGTGTTTTATTATAAAGTTCGGCCCTTCACCGCGGCGAATCGATCGCTTTGATCCACTTCTTCCTTAGTATCACTTCAGTTTAGAATGAAAACTTAAGTATGTTTGGAGTTTATCCGATTTAAACAGTATAACAGAGCAGGAACGGCTGTCGTTAACATGGCCCGGAAGAGGAAGTGTCAAAATACCGGGAACTTCCGGTAAGCGTGATAATCCCCTATTGCGATTTTTCTGACAGATATAGCGATTGCGATTCGATTTGCGATTTTTACATTTAATAGTTTAAAGTGCATAAAACTAAAATTATGAATAAATAAATAAGTTTTTACTTTTACAACAATGACATACTTTAAAAACTATGTGTCCAGCATCCTCTCCTGGATGTTGAACCTGAGAAATCTCTAATAAAAACTACACAGTGAGTTCGTTCAATGTTTTGTGATTACTACAAAAGTGATTAATTATAGTTACTGTACTAACTCCAATTCCCAAAGGTAGCAGCGTTTATAACGGAGTTTCAGCTTTGTAAAAATAAATACTCACTTGGAAAAGTAATAATTCTGTTACTTTTTAATATTCCCATTTGCTTAACTTTAATCTCTGTGTTGAATTATTCCTGATAAAAGTGAATATCAGATCTCACTAATGAATGAAACAGAAACTTAACAGAATAAATTACGAACAGAATCTTGGACAGTCGGACTGACGGACATCTGAGAGGAGCTTCAGCTCTACCGGCTTCCAGCCAACATGAAGAAACATGTAGTTTTAATGAACATTTCACATTGTTCGTGTCTTTTATCTCTGAGAGAAAACTCAGTTTGTGATTCCAGTTTAAAATTCTTCCCGTTTTCTCTGGATTCACTGTTGTTGTGTCTCTAGTGTGTGTGTGTGTGCACCTGTGTTCACATGCACGGTGCGCGCGACGACTCGTGTTTGCTGACAGTTCATCAGTCACCGTCATCACTGGTTTGTCGCTGCTTTATAAGCTGGATTTATAGTCATGCCCTTCTGTCAGGTTTGTGATGCCGCCGCTCCCCTGCAGAGGCTCCACACGAACATCTTCCAACCTGTCGTGCAGCTGGTCTGAAGTAATCACATGCAGACCAACTCAGGAGCGCATGACGAGTGTCCAGGTGTAACCGTATCACTCCGCTTCCTCTAGTGCAGTTTTTTTTAACGCCATTATTCCATCACTGTTACTAGCTGCTTCTCTCCTGTTACCAAAGAAGTTCCTTCAGTCGTTTTTATGTAATTAATCAGTCACCATGAAAACATTTCGTTCACAGCGCAACGTGAGGTACACGTGCACTGTTTGTTGTTAACGCTGACTGCAGCCGGTGTATCACCATTTCTGATTGGCCAGCAAGCCAGAAACGCAGGGCGCAACTATTTTGATTGGCGAATAGGTTTGTCACTCAAATGTTAGGGGGGGGGGGGGGGACCTCAGGCACGCGAGGTTAGGTCATCGCAGTAGTTTAAACCTCAATATCGATGCGGGTAAGGTTAATCGTGCAGCCCTAGAATGCACCATCAGTTTACTTAAACACAGGTGGACTCCAAAGGAATGGAACCATCTCAAGGAGGATCAGAGGGAATGGACAGTCTGTGTCACTGCAAAGGGTCTGAATACTTTTGACCATGTAAATTTCTAATTTTGGGTTTTTTCTGTCAAGATGGGGTGCTGAGTGTACATTAATGAGAAATAAAATGAACTTTTTTTTTTATTTTAGCAAATGGCTGCAATGAAACAAAGAGTAAAAAGTTTAGGGGAGTCTGAATACTTTCGTACTCACTGTACTGTAGGTTCTCCAAGGAAAGAACAGGAAGGCTTAAGATTCTCCCGCTCTTCCATGAGTCCATGATGCAACCAGCAGGGTGCGTTCCATCCGGACAAGATGATGCCCCAAACCTTGTTTCTGGGAAGAAAACAATGTGATCAGTTTCGTAGAGAGACCAGCCAATCAGATCCATGGTTAAAAATTTAGCATCTAGGAGGAAAGATGCAAAGAGAGGCTCAAAGATTCAACAGGACAGAAGTAGCAGGATAGGAGAGGAGAAAGGGAGCAGATAGAAGCACGTCTGCACTCGTTCAGAGCTGGGAAGAAAGGCTTAATACCACATGTGGATCACATATAAAGCACATGTGATTCACAAAATTACACTTTAGTGAATAAAATATAGCTTTTGGATTGTAGTTGAAAAGAAAAATTAAAAAAAACAACAAACTAAACTGTTCCAGACAAATTAGAGCAACTTGCTCATGAACAATGGATCAAAATACCTGTCCTACGGTGCAGAATTCTGATTGGACGTGACAAAAAAGACAAGAATGCAGTGATTGCCTCAAAGTGTTGCTCAACAAAATTTTAGTTCAAGAGTCCCATCATGCTTGTTTACTTGCTTTGTTTTTTGTTTTGTTTTTAATATTTCTGCTGAACCACAATTCAAAACGAATGTCATGATTTTCATAAAACTTTTATTTATCATTACTTTGTTCAATTTCAACCTATTTCACTAATGGCTGAGTTTTTCCTTTATTTATACTTCCTTAGGGCGCATTCAGAAAGCATAGTCCACGAGTCTCGGTCTGTTTGGGGACTCTGTTCGTTTGGGGGTGGTCTTCCGGACCGAGATCACATTCACGTTACACTATTGCCAAACGAGCCAAGCGGGCCAAGAATGTGAATCTGAGGTTGCGCAACTTTCGGATTCACTGTTGGCGAGGACAAGATGCACGTACAAGAAGGTTCTCACAACTTCTGTTTCCTCCACAAAGCAACATTATTTTTGTACGAGGAGGTGGATATGTTTTCATCAGATCAAATATCGATTAATGCTTTTACTTCCTAGTAGCTGCACGTCTGACCACCAGCCATCTTTAGAAGTACTTCAGTCCCTCACGTGTGTTTGTCATCGTGGTGTTTACCCACGTTGTCCAATGTTTAACCCACAATGCCAATGCAATTTGTAGTCCACTTCCTGTCTTTGGTCCACTTGAATCGGACCAAGACCTGCGTTTGCAGGCGGACCTAGTCCGGTTGTTTGTTCCGGATCAGAATCCGTTTGCGCATTCCCAACTCCCCTAACGAAGCGGACTTTCTGAGCAAACAGACTCTGATTCGATTTTAAAAAAGCTTTGTGAATGCACCCTTATAGTTTTAGCCACCCTTCTATGGAGATGGCTTCTGATGAGGTTTCAGAAAACGGTAAATGGATCAGCTGAAGGTCCAAATGTTTCTTTTAGATCTTTGACCTGATTTTATCAGGTTTTAACCAGTTTCCTCAGGCCCCTCTGCTCTCCATTCTGAGGTTACGCCAAGTTTTCAGCTTTAGTCTTTTGAAAATCACCTAGTTTGTTTCACAGGCAAAATACTGCTTCAGAACCTGTCATCTTTGGCATTTTTAGTACATGGATCTAATGCAACAAAATACAGTACCAGTGAAACGTTTGGACCAAAGACTGTAGAAAATATGTACGAAGTATTCGGTCTCGTCTGAATAGAGGAAAATGAAGCCAGTTGGGCATGTTGCACGGTCGACATCTTGCCGTGTCATCACTCCCAGAAAATACTAAAACGTGCAAAGCGCGGCCTCGGGGCAAATTATTAACAGCTGACGTACTCTGGACTAAATGCTAACAAAGATTAGCTCCTTAAGCGGTCGTGCAGACTGCCGTCGGTAACAAACCAGATGTCATTTTAATCACAGAAGCCGAGAGAAAGACGGTAAAACATGGGTGAGTGAAAACAATACAACATTGCCATGACAACATATTAGATGTTTACTTAAGTCACTAACTGACAGACCCCTTATTCACATAGAGGTTTGTTTATGCCTTTACATGCAGCGTCTGTCGTCCGTCTGCCCGGTTTCACACGGACGCAGCATGAAAAGTACAAGGGAGCTGCTCCCAATAAACTTTTACACAATGTCCCTTTGAAAAAAAGAAAAAAAAAAAAGCTTTGTTGATAAATAACAGGTCTGTTTAAAAATAGAGAGAAAATCCAAACATACTATCCCCCACAGCTGGTTAATGGTTACAGTCTGACTATGTGAGGATGAAAAAACCACAGTTCAACTTCTTTTACTATACGCCTGTTTCACAAGTTGTTCTGTGAATATTAATTTTTATGGCATAAAGTGCCATCACACACATTCACTCAGACGTGAAGGACCTCTTCATTTTCTAATAGCTATGTTTTTATTTAAAAAATCAGCTATTTATCCATCAGCTATATATGCACACATTTTTTTCGCACGGGGGGTGTTAAATCGGCCGATAAATCGGCCTTTTCCTGCTCCAAACTATCGTTATATCAGCCTTTAAAGGAGCCCTATCATGAAAAATGGACTTTTAAGAGCTTTTCAGCATGTCAGTGTGTTATTTCCTCATCAAGAAATGATTTAAATCGTTATTTTTCTTCATTCATGCATATTTGAGTAATCTACATGAATATTTAAACCAAGCGCTACCTCCCTGCAAACGGCTGACTACCCACCGCGTTACGTATGAACGTGGCACCAATCACGAAAGTCCAAATGCGCACGCTCAGTATCGTAGCAAGACGCCCTCTGTTAAACAGAAACTCAGAGAATCCTATACACACTCTCTGAGGAAGAAACTAACACCTGCAGGAAGATTTCCTCAGAGACAAGCAGCCATCAGCTAACAGACGTTTGATCCAGATTCAGGAGAATTTTCCTCCTTTTTTTCCCCTTTTTTTTAAGCTCTAGAGGACAGCAAGTTGGGAAAAATGCAGTTACGTTTAGCGTGGTTATGTTCAGCGTGGGAGTGTATTTGTTGTACTGGATGAATCGACTTGCCAGAAGTGGTTGGATTTTAACTTCAGGAGCAGGGAAAAAACTCAACTTTGTGTGAGAACTTCACTCCTGACAACTTCATGAATCTCGACAGTAAAGTGTTTTTTTCTCGGGGATTACTTCTGAAACATGACGCAGTTCCTGCTATAAAAACGCGCATGGACAGACAACAACACTGGTGAGTCAACACATCTCTCAGCTCAATGCTAACTGTTAGGCTATGATTTGTTCGCTAATTTACTTACTTGTCAGGGGTCTCTGTGGTACTTCTGTGGTACTGCGTGTACTTCAAACTCCATATCAGACTCTGGGTCGAGCGCATACAGCTCCATAACAGGCTGGTCTGTTTTATCCCGTCGATCGGAGTAATTATCCATCAATGTTTACTACTAACATCCACATGAGAGCTGCCGGTGCCGGTGCTACAGACAATTCTGTGACCCTTCAGAATAAGTGTCTCTTCCGGGGTGACGTCATGAAATGGGCGTAAAACATGCTGCAATTGGTCGAGAGCTCCGCGGTTCAGTACAGTCAGCCATCTTACTTCCGTGTTGGAAATTAGATGCATCGAAAAACTAATATTTAACACCAAATTAGTTTCTATAGTAACGATGGGAACATATCTAGCTTATAAATGCCTATATTTGACTTTTGGAACATTTGAAAAGCATGATACAGCTCCTTTAAGAATTCACTACCTGTCGACCTCTAATGGTTACCCAGCAGGGAAAACTCAAATTACCCTTAAACTTTTTTTCACCAGAAATGACACCAGACAACCTTTTAGAAAGAAATAATAGTTTGCCAAAATTTAGTATAATGAATATATGACCATAAAAGGAAAAAAAAAAAAAAAAAAACAGAAAAAGGATGTATTAATACCTTCAATAACTCCACTCAGGTGAAACAAAATGTCCACCACTCCTCAACATTTGCAGATAAAGTGTAGACAGAACTAAATAAATCTCTGCAATACAAGCAGAAACCTTAGCTGCCTTCATGTGGTATTGTATTTATGGCAAATACCAAAGTTCGACATAAAAATTGCGCTTGAACACCCACTGTTGTAATTTCCACTGGGAAATGTTATGATGCCCGACTTGCCGAGATATGCTAAACTTTGACCTTTCAATATGGCGGAGAGCAACAAAAACAGCTAATTGGATGCATTACATTTTGTTTTAAGTTTCCTGTTGCCGTTATTTGATTGGTTTGTAGACTGCATAATTCTGTGACATACAAAACTTTAATAGCATCAACATCTAAACACAGTTTGTACGTAAAAATGTGGTTATTATTTGGTTTACCTCCTCAGAGCAGATGCTGGCTAGCAGCTAGCTAGCTAGCTTCCAGTGTGAAACTTCATTACGACGATAACTCACTTGAACACAACATATTCCCATACCACATGAAGGCAGCATTATTTCAAACAGTACCAGTAAATATTGTTAAATGTTTAACTTTCAACCAATAAGAAATATAAATGGGCCCACACACGCGCACGCACACAGTTTGTTTACCTCAGGGGATGAAAAGAAAAACCGTTGCAGGCTTGCAGGTGGACCGGGGTCGGTGCAGAAACCCTCTCTTCCTCCTTGCGGTCCAGATGCGGGGCAGCAGTGAGTCCGCAGCGCAAACGCCGTCCTGCAGGTACCTTCTCCCCGCTTCACAAGTTACTGAGACAGCCTCCGTCGGTCAATGCAACGCAACCTACGAAACCCCGTTGCCTCAGCCGCTGACCCTCTGCAGTCCGTCACGCAGATCCACGCTGGGGATAAAGCTGCAGTTCTCCTCGGTTTCGGTTTCCACGCGGCCACGCATGGAGAAACGACGCAGCTGATCGGGACTCACTACCGAAACTTGCAGCTGCGTTCGGGAAACGTTTCTACCAACTTGCAACAAAATTGAAAGTTGTCTTTTTCCTCCTCACGCTGCTTCCCCCCACTTCCGTCTACTCTCTCCTGCTTCCGCCCGCTTCTTCCCTCAGCCAATCAGCACAAGTCATCTTAACTAGACACTTACTTCCAGCCAATCAACATTGAAAATAAAAGTAAAAATGTTACTTCCGGGGTGCCCTTTATTCAAAAAGGCAATACAAATCTGTAAAGGAATATGTGCAAACAATCAAATGTTGGGCCGTGAGGTACAGAGTCGTAAAAGCGAAGTAAAAGAAAAAAGTAAGACAAGAGGCACAGAGTGAAGATGGCATTTATAATATAAGCAAGTCTTTTAACACCTGGGGCCTGTACGACGAAGCTGGATTTACATACCCGGGACTTCTCTCTGTTACCTGGGTTAACTTAACCAGACATCCGCGGTCTTGATGAACGACGCTGGTTATCAACTCTGTAATGCTGCGTTCCATTTCAACTTGGAAGTCGGAAATTCCCAGTTCCGAGTAGGAAGTTTCAACTGGAACGCCCCCCTGAAGTCGGATTTCCCACTCGGAAAGTCGGACAACTCTCGCAGCTCCGAGTTCAGATTTAAAGATGGCCGAGCCCTGTGTTAGCAGTTTTAGAAGCTTCTATAATGTTACATTTATTTACACTTCTTACTAATATTTTGTTGCATAAATCAATCGTACACGTAGTATTGGTTTATACAGATGTACGGGGAAGCTGCTGTAGTGAAATTCACATTTTTCATGTCGTATATATGAACTACAACGCCAGCTGTGCCAACAACGGCAAATAGCAATAGCCTTAACAAACACGTTGTTTTGCTAGGTTGCTAACTGGTTTTCCGACCAGTGAGCTGGAACACAAGTTGGTCGGGTGTGACGTCACCCCCCAGTTCCCACTTCCCAGTTCCGATGAAAATGGAACGCAGCATAACTCAACCCAGAGTTTTCCAATCTCAATCAGTGCGCGCTCACATAAAAGGGGCGCGTTTGAAGCGTCTGACCAATTACAGACATGGAGAAACAGAGAGCAACATAGGCCATTTCACCATGGAGGAGCAGACGATCATATTTCTGAAGTATGAGGAATTCAGGAACATCATCCAAGCCAGAAGCAACACAGTCCCCGCAGCAACAGCAGGAAGGAATGCTAGAAAATTGCCGATTTGCACTAGTCCGTGTGATTGTGCAATCATGGAACAATATCAGACTCTGATCATAATTGCTTCATCACACTACAGGCTTTCTCTCCTTATTTCCTTCCCATACTGTCCATACAGTATAGGCTACAGTAGATATTTTCAGGTTCATGCCGTGCACGTGTTGTAACTTCACCATGACGGCATGGGTGGGTGTGTGCTCCATAAATTCATGTTTTCTGCATGTGTGACCTCTTAACCATATTATTTCAGATGCTACCCCAGCGGCGCAAAAATGATCATGAGAACAAATAGGCCTACAAGAATACAACCAGCCAACAGTGCATGAAATAACCAATGAATGATCAATGAATGACGTTATACTAATTCGGCAACAAAAATTAAGTTATTCAGCTACATCAGTACAGAACTAATATTTGTTTTCACTCGAGGTGAGGCGTTGGTTTATATCACATTTATGAGTCTATTAACATTAATAAAACCTCAGTGCGATGCAGAGCATCTGTGGTGTTGTCGGTGTGGCTGTGATGCTTTACATTTGTGATGTACGGCTCCAACAGCTGACAGATGTAATAGAGTCCAGCAGAGGAAAACATACATCTTTCATATAAAGTGTCATCTGGCAAATCAAAAGGGTTCTCTGAATATTCTCTCTCTTCTAAGAACGCCTCTCATGATCTGCGCACCAGCTTCGACAAGTAAAAGTGGACAGGCCATTTTCCAAGAGCGCTAATTGGTCAGGGGGTGGTGCTTTTATACTCTGTGATCTCTTATCCAGAACTTAACCTGGTCCGGACCAGGTTAGGCGTTCAGCATAAGTTACCGGGGACATAGAACCCGATCAGAAGTGAACCAGCGTCGTAGGACGAAAAAAACACCGGGCCAACCCTGAAGTTACCTCGATAAGAGAAAATCCGGCTTCGTCGTAGTACGACAAAGCTGGATTAACATACCCGGGATCTCTCACTGTTACCTGGGTTAACCTGGTTTTTAAGCTTAACCTGACATCCGCGGTCTTGATAAACGGTACTACGAAGCTGGTTATCAACTCGGTAACTCGACCCAGGGGTTTCCAATCTTAATCAGTGCACGCTCACATAACATAAGTTATTTAATGGGGGGGGAAGCGATGACAGGTGCGCTGTAGGTATCCTTCAAACCACTGGTGCTCATGGAAGGAAATGTTTGAGCAGGAAAAGAGGATTATAATCCTCTTATTGGCACAATGTTATTAATAATAATAATAATAATAATAGGATATTAATAGCCTAATAATGATGATGACAATGATAAATAATCATTCGTAGTAATAATGTCCATAATAATGAGTCCACCAGAGGAAAACCTATATATTTAATTTAAAGAGTCATCTGGCTCATCAAGAGGGCTGCACCATCTCTGAATATTCTCTTTCTTCTAAGAGTTCCTCTCATGATCTGCGCACCAGCATCAACATGTAAAAGTGGGCAGGCACTTTTCTCCAGCTGCATTTGACATATTAAAAAGTGCTCCAGAGTCTTGCTCACCATGAGGGTAAGTGTAAAATAAAGTTAAATCATTCTGTGGGTGAACTATTCCTTTAACACCAGAGCTTCGACGAGTGCGACTACTCAGTACGCCATCTTGCCGGAACCGGAGTGCTCTGTGTGTTCATAAATTGTCTGTGACTGCATTGACAGCAAAAAAAAAAAAAAATTGACGGTGACTTTACTCCATGTTTGTACACAAGCACATTTATAAATCAGTTAAATACACATTAAAGATCCTTTTCCAAAATTAAATCACATTTAACTTCCATCTCATTATAACGTCTGTACTGAAACAGATTTACATCCAACATTATTTATTTTCTTTCAATCTATAATGTTTCTTTTTATAATAGCTCCACTTAGTAGGGGACTAAATTAATTAATTCCCTAATTTCCCAGGGCTACACTGTTTTGCAGCCCCTAGCGGATGAAGGGAGAACTACAAATATTTATTTCTTCCGGGTAGCTTTATAGTTGGCCACCGGAGGTTGCTGCTTGGTTTGGACACAACTTGTCATTCATTTCAGGGTGTGGGTGTGTCCAAACTTAAGAACACCCGTGTAAGTATTTAAGACAGCTTGCTAGTTACAACGAGCTTAAAAACTGCAGGATATGACTGAAAATGAGTGAAAATGCTGCAAATTTCTAAAGAAAACCTTAAAGGTACAGTATGTAAGAATTACTGACCTCTAGTGGTAAAGATGGGTATTTGAAAAAAAAAGATGTTTTCTTTCAAATTACTTTATATTCCATGTATTGTTGGGAATGTATAGTGGCCGTTAATAGCCAAAATTCTCCCAGACATAAAGATGTTTTCATCTGTGAGTGGATCCAGGGGTCTCCAGTATGACTGTACTATGGGTAACTACTTTAAAGTTTTTTTTAAGGGCATACTGATCCCAAACAGTGCTCTTGAAGCTGGTAGCTACAGCAGTTTTAAAGTTCAGAGGATTCTTACTTCACACATATTGTTTTTGTCCATTCAGGGACACCGTAGTAAAAATGGTGGAGCAAATATGGCAGCTTCTATATGCGCACCACCCAGTAAGTAGATATAAATGACTCATTCTAAGAAAATAAACATGTAACAGCTATTCTAGTGCAGCTATTACACATCAATAGAAACACAGTTTTGAATTATATATAACATTTTTCTGCTATTGACCTTTGATTTTTTACATAGTGTACCTTTAAAAATGTTGTTTAAGACCAGTTTAAAAGATTACAGTTGTCAAAATTATTCATACCCTCCATTAAAGAAGGGGGAAAAAATCAGCTGTCAGTGAAATGTGTTGAAATTGACTAAAGTAATGACAAATGAAAATTCTATAAAAATCAAGACACTGATTGATGGTTGGTTTGAAAGAAATACTAAAAACAAACACACAAAAAATAAAACAGATAAACAAGCACAATGGAGCTCCGAAACTAAAATTTTGTTGAGCAACACTTTGAGGCAATCACTGCAATCAGGTGTTTTCTTTCACATTCAAAAGAACTTCTACACCTGTTGACAGGTATTTTGGTCCACTGTTCATGGGACAGGTGCTCTAATTGGACTGGGACAGTTTTGCTTGTTTATTTTTCATCCATCCATCCATTTTCTGAAGCGCTTATCCAGTTCAGGGTCGCGGGGTCACTGGAGTCTATCCCAGCTAATATCAGGCAAGCAGCGGGTACACCTGGACAGGTCGCCAGTCTGTATATTTTTTTAAATTATTATTTCCAACCACAATTTAAAAGCAATATTCAATTCACTAAATTATATTTTTGCAAATTTTTATTTATTATTGGATTTTTAGTTTCTTCTCATTTAAATTACTATTGTGAATTTAGTCTTTTCTTTAATTGGAGGGCATGAATAGCTTTGAGGAGGACTGTACATGAAAATGTGACTATTTGTAAGCAAAATATAAGAAAAGGAATATTTTTCACAACATAAATCAAAGATTTAAGCACTTTAAGCACTTAAAATACAACTTAAAGATTAAATCCACAGGACCATTAAAACCTCAGCGTGGCACAAATTGTGTTTCCTGCTTCTAGGTGACTCAGAGATTACAGAATGAAACGGATTCAGCCTTGTAGTTCATTCTTTACATGTGCAAATAAAAATCTGAAGATTTTAATAGATACACCAGTGTCTCTGAAGTTCTGGGAAAGCATGCAGCATTAGCTGAAACCTTTGGCATCAGGGCCAGACAGAAGAATTTACAGATTTTACACACAGCAGATGAAACAGATGAAATTATCTGTGTGCAGACTGGGAGACTGAGGTCATTGTGTGCAACTAATGAGCTTAAAACTACCAACAAACCGCTGAGACAAGAAGTCAGCAGAGAAACTGGTCAGTATCATGTCGGCCTGTGTGAGTCAGCGGGGTAATAACAAGTTTCAGAGGTAACTACCCGGCCGGTGCAGACCTTCAGGGCCCGGCTAACAGGGTCATTAGGTTAAACACAAAAACAGAAACATTACTATCTGACTTCACCAATGACAAAAACTAAGGGGGAGGAAAAGAATTTGGTCCATTCATTTTAAAGTGTACGTATCCCAGGCACCACACCTCGAATATGCCTTTTTAAGTCCCACCCACATCCTCATGGGAAAGAATTCAGTCCCTTGAAATTGCCTAACCTCCACAAAACCTCTCCACATCTGTGATATCCAGCCAGAAACGGGTGACTAAGACAAACAGATCCACCCAAAGCTGAGTGAAAACTCCCTGCATGCAGAGAGGAAAGGGGCATGCTCACACACCAACTCAAGCAATCTGACCTGGGACGTAGATGAATGAATAAATGAATAACTGCAATGATGCAACTGTAACCGCGTAATCTGACGATGACATGCGGGCTGCAGACCGCGACGGAGGCAGGCTGAGATGAGGGTGCGATTAGAGAATGTGGTTGGACCTGCTGGTATCCTGGGCGTCTCAGCCCCACCCTGCAGGTGAGTTAACCCACTGTTTGCACTGTGCATGCATTCACCGTGGACGGCACTCCCTTCAGCTTCATTAAAGGAGTAGTACACCCACAGAATGATGTGCGTTCATTTTCTACTCGCCCTCATGCTCAGTTCTGTTCAGTTCAGTTTATTGTTTCAGTCATAAAAACTTTTTTTTTTTAATGACGCAATTAAAGGTTGTAAGACCAAAACAGACAGAAGCAAAATGTTGAGCACTTTTTTAATATCTCAAATGCAACTAGAGGTTGGACAGGTTTTAGTTTTCCCCCAACTTTCATATAATGGAGTTCACCGGAAACTGAGCCAAAAAGGTCCATAAAAGTCCACAAAAACTTGTTAATTTTCCTCCATACTGCTCGTCCAATGCAATCCAAGTGTCCTGAGTGGGTAGCGTGCAGAATTTACTCAAAACGACATCATTTAGTATATTTTTATAACCTAAACAGTACATTGCAGTTTCTATTTGCGCATTCATGCACGTTCACGACACTACGGAAGCCGCGGCATTCACCGCCTACTCTGCCGATAATGCAAGCGTAAAAGAAGAAATTTGCTGTTAACATTGTGCTAAGAGCAAACGAGCTGCGGACAAACCGGGACAAACACAAGAGGGGTTGGCTATTGATTTAAAACAAAAAAAGAAAGAAAGAAAATGTGCGATCTCGTCTACCGCGGCTTCCGTAGTGAACTCGCAAGGGCGCTTTGCGGCAGCTAGATGTAGTACTGTTTAAGCTATAAAAATATACTAAATGGACGCTACAGTGTCCATAATTTACTCAGGACACTTGGATTACATTGGACGAGCAGTATGGAGGAATATTGACAAGTTTTTGTGAATTCCATTATTTGAAAGTTTAAAAGTTTGAAAGTGATGGTGAGTAGAAAATGAACGCACATCATTTTGTGGGTGTACTGTTCCTTTAAAGCTCACCAAACCTCTGATTGTGAATGGCCCAAAAGCAAAAAAACCCTCTTTTTCCTTCTTTTTTTTTTTTTTTTTTTTTTTTTTTTTGCTTGTCTAGTTATGCAAGAAGCCTTTTGCCTTTTTTCTGCTCTTGGTGTATTTTGGGGAAAGGAAAGGCCATGAGTCATGCATCAGTCTGTCATTTTAAAAAACTCGGTGGATGTTTGGCTGCAGCAGGTGGGGCGGTGCACCAGCGTAGCCGCAACACGGCGAGCTCCAAATACAAACTGACAAATCGCATTTCTGGGTTACAGTGAAGGAGGACCAATCGGGAGGCGTTGCTCAACAATCATGTCTTTGTGGTGCTACTGCTGGAGATCAGTACTGGAAAAACCAGAGTTATGAAGGATCACTTGGAGCAGTTACATTGTCTAACCTGCCAAGAATTGTATGCACACACATTATTCATGATTCCTTGCACTACTTGTCAGGGTTGGCTCAGGAACAGTTTAAACTGAATCTGCTTCTCAAACATCACTGGAACTGAACTGTGTTACACTTTGACATTTTACATGGAGGAACATGAGTTCTGAGGCCTGCAAGGATGAGTTTACCTCCTCAACATTTGCACCAACTCTCCTAATTAACAGATTTTTATTACCTTGGTATTGTTAACCATTAATCTTTTTGACATATGTTAAATAATCCTAATGCCAGTTATCTAATATAAACAGACAGACAACGCATGCAGCAGGACAGGTTGCTATTTAAGTTTGAGTAATGGCCAAATCGCTTCATTAAGGAGGATATTTCTACACGACTGTGTGAAACGCAGCCAGCAGAATCAGCTCGACCACAAGTCACCGCCGCTTTACACAATAGTAAAGCTCCCCGCCTGTGGTCGACTGCCTCACTGCACTCATTCCTTCGCCTTCTTTACACAATGTCGCACCCTGCCCTGAGATTTCCACACTCCTCTTATAAAAACAGCCTGGGAGCACATTAGTAGGCGCTATGTGGGTAAAGCTGAGTGAGATGTGATGGGAGAGCTCCCACTTCACCCCAGGGGCTTCAGTAACTGGAAAAGTTGACCCTCATACCTGCTCCTTGTGTCACTGGGATGGTTTTGATAAGCTGCTTTGCAGTCATACACGTGGCCCAGGTTTCTGGAGACGTTCATGTTTATGTATTTATGCTGCACAGTCATTTGTCTCTATGGGAGTAAAAATCACCAGATACTGAAGAAAAAGAGAGAAGTTAAATAAATAAACACAAGCGCTGTTTCCTTTCTGCCTCTTGCTATTTCTGTTGCTCAGCAGTGAGCTGATTACTCATTCCTTTTTCCAGGAAATCTTATTCTTGTGTGTGTGTGTGTGTGTGTGTATGCGTGTGTGTGCTGCCGTCTTCTACACATTCACATTAGAGATGGAAATGAGCCGCAGGGTAACGGGGATTATTTACTTGCAATAAAACACATGTTCTATTCATATTATCTTTTTACTTGGCAACTGATTTCTTCTAAGAATTGGTTTGCTTTATTCCAAATACTTTCTTTTTTTTTAAACTGATGTTCTGCTTGGCCTGTTTTATTTTATTACTTTTTTTAGCTTTCATTTTATTCTCTGTTTCTGTTATTTCATAAAATTTAAGAAAATTAAATATTTTTTATGTAATAGATAAAATTAAAAATAGGAGAATTTTCTTTTTTAAAATATTTTCTTTGGCCTTTTAAAAGAATAGTTACAAAAATAAGGAAAAACAATAACACATAATTTAAACATACAAAATCTGACATGCAGCAATGTGGAAATAAAGCTGTACATACCAGCCAAAATAGTCTAGTATCATCTGTCCCCTGGCACCGTCAGGAAGTGTCTTCCAAACAATTTTCTTAAATTATTCTATTTAAGAAAAAAAAATTCTTGAATTAAATTAAATAGTTTAACAAAATATTTTAATCTTTTCTCCATTCCTGTAGTTAAACTATCATTTAATAATAGCATTCTCATAGGATTTTGTGAGATAAATAAATATCTCAGCACATTATCGATGACCCAAACTCTGTTAGCCTTTACCTAATTTTTTCAAATTTGAAGTAAAAGCTCCACCTTTTTATCAATACAATAATTGAAAAAAAAAACATCCAAAGAACATTTAGAGGGGTGCAGAATAAAAGTGTTCGTTTTACCCCCCCCCCCCCCAACCCCCCCCCAAAAAAAAATCTTTCACAGCATACATGTATGAATAATTGTTTTGTAAATTTTGACAGGTCCAAGAAGTAAATATTTACATCCGATTACCATGTCAACAAAGGGATTCTTCATCGTTAGCATTAGCTACAAAGTTGCTAGCTTGATTGCTATGTGTAGAAATAGCATCTTCCTTGTGTTACATCTCTCAAATTCAAGCCGATAAAAAACGAAGCAGGATGAGGGTAAAGGTTGTAAAGGAACTCAAAAACCTCGTGAATGTTGTTCCTTTCCTCCTGGACATGTAAGTTAGACATTTGCTAATGCTAATTAATGGTTAGCTGGTTCTGTAAAGTTGCTAATGCTAATTGAGTAAGCGAGTCTTAATGCTGCGTTCCATTTACCTTGGAACTGGGAAGTGGGAACTGGGGGTGAGATCACACCCAACCAACTTGCATTCCAATTCACTGGTCGGAAAACCAGTTAGCCGCCTACCAAAACAACGTGTTTGCTAAGGCTATTGTTATTAGCCGTTGTTAGCACAGCTGGCGTTGTAGTTCACATATATCAAACGAAGAATGTGAATTATACAGCAGCTTCCCCCTACTGTAAATTGATATAAACCAAAACTACGTTTATGACTGATTTAATGCAACAAAATATTAGTAAGAAGTGTAAATAAATGCAACATTACAGGAGCTTCTAAAACTGCTACACTGGGCGCGGCCATCTTTAAATCTGAACTGGGAGCTGTGAGGATTGTCCGACTTTCCGAATGGGAAATCTGACTTCGCACTCGGAACTGGGAAATTCCGACTTCCACATTCAAATGGAACGCAGAATTAGAGTGCTAGTGGCAGGGAGAAATTAAACTTGTATCGTCTTAATTGAGCGCATTTTGTTTTAAATATAATTCACATTAAATTCTTTTAACTGTTTATTTACGATGTTATGTACAAAGAGGAATTTCGGGGGTTTACAGATGTTACAGATGTTTCTCATGATCATTATTATTGAACACTGTTCATTGTTTATATATCACCAAATATAATCTATGATTAATTATTTTAAATGATTTGAAATGACCTAAACCCGATGATGATTGCCAGACATTAGTTTATTTGCGGTGGTTTGTCAAAGCTGACAAAAAGGAGCTTCAGGCATCCGTATCCTTTATGCTCATGTAATGGGACCTAATAATGGGCCCTCTTCATCCTCTTCCTCTCCCTGCTCCAGCCTCTTCCTCTGCTTCTTCCTTCTCGTCCACCATCTTTCCCATGAACTTTTCCTTCAGTGCCTCTCTGCAGGTTTCAGGCTATCTGTGATGATGCGATGCTCCACCTGTACCTTCTGAACTGGGAATTGGTTCCCAGTGTATCACAGGGTGAACTGGATTTTGGGGACTGGGTTGTGTTTCGGGTTCTGCAAAAGAGAGCAGATTAATTTAGCAAAGTGCGTCTGAGTACCTGAACAGTGTTGAAGGTTTGGCAAAAAGAGGGTTTGATTAAAGAAATGTGTTCAGACCTGAGAATCTGGTTCAGAGATCAGGTTTAATGTTTTAGTAACCAAGAGAAACTTTCATGCATCTCCATCTGCGAGCCTGAAAACCACAACCTCATACTTTTTTCACGCTTATCTCTTGTGAAATTTCGTCCAAAGGTCTTAATCTTTGAATCATACCATGTTCCACATGTGATTAACAATCAAACTATTCAGTCGCATACTGAAAAATCTTTAACTGTTTACATGTTTGCTCACAGTTTTAACTGTGTTATGCAAGGAGGAAGTCCGATAGCAACCAGCTGGCTGACAGTCATTCATAGTATTTGACCATGATTAATCACATGAGTGTCCTGACATAATGTTTACCAGTCAATTATTGTATAAATAACAGCTTTTTTAAAATCTGTTTTGGGATATTTATCATACAGTTTTTAAACGTCAGTGAAAAGAAGACCGAAGTAAATGTGTTTGGACCTGGTAGCTCATGTGAAACTCCTCCTGTGGACCCGGGTCCCTTCGCCATGTATGTGAAACCAACAGTTGTAAATCTTGGTTTCAAACTGGACAGTCAAATTGTTGGGAAATTACCCAGTGAGTGAACGACAAACACTCAGATCTGTGAGAAGACAAGCTTGATTCTTTACTCAGGCCTGAGGAGTCCAACACAAGTACTGAAGGTCAATGTTGAACTGAAAACATTTAAACAAGCATTGCTCTTTATACCCTTTCCTCATTGTTCAAATCCCTCCTTGTTCCTTTGTCCATCCCCCAGTAGAAGTTCCCTGAGGGGGAGAACTCATCAGTCTTGAGCCTCGTTTACTCATCTCCCCACCAAGACCTGCTGGTGAGCTGTTATCTCCCTTTGTTTTTGGGAAGGTGTGATCAGGTCTCTTCTCATGCTCACAATGTCATAAACCCAACATTCTTCCAACACAAATCAACGCATGGACCTCTCTATGGGAGTAAGTCCTTACTGGCACGTCTGCACCTGATCCATGCAGCACGACTTTCAACAGCAAGGAGAGACCATCACCCTGTTCTGCCTTCACTTCACTGGCTGCATGCGCACTGCAGAGTCCAGTTTTATATCCTTTTGTTAGTGTTGAAAGTTTTAAATGGCCTTTTTTATCTGCGCTTCTCCTTCTCGGTCCCTCTGGTCACTGATCTGCTGCTCCTAGTTGTTAAAGGAGGCTCAGAGGGGACGGGGTCTTCTCTATCAGTGCAGTGGAATGCCTTTTCTGCCCATTCACCAGGTTTCCCCGCTGTCCAGTTTTAAAACCCATCTTAAACTAATTTTTAACTTAATTTCAATAACATTATTATTCTTATTATTATATTGGAAATTTGTTTTAATTATTTTGTGTTGTTGTTGATGCATTTTCTTGCTTTAATTTAATCTACCATGGAAGTACAGCACTTTGTTCAGCTGTGGCTGGTGTTTAATCGCTTTATAAATAACTTACGAAATGATGATGATGACAACTATTTTCATGCTCCCGTAAGTGCTTTTTGAGCTTTTTAATATGTTATCATGTCATTCCCTCCCCATAAAACTTGCCCCGGGTGTTATTTTGACTCATTCATGCATATTTGAGAAATCCCTGAATCTCCTGAGGAAACCAACATGGCTGCCAAAGAGGCTACTACGTAGCACCTCCTAATCCACAAAGCTCCTCCCCCTCCCTTGCTTAGCTCCGCCCCACCATAGCATGAGAGTGTTATGATAGTGGAGTGGGCGTATCAGAAACAGCCCGAGGCATCTTAAAACAGGGGTTCTCAACCTTTTTCATGATGGGGCCCAAGTTTCCAGTCCAAACTGGTCCAGGGTCCATTCATATTTAACACTGTATTAGTGTAATGATCTCAATTTTGGTTTATTTATTTAATAACTAAAGCAAATCCACCTGCCTTTAAGAGACTGAACCTAGTAAAATGTGGCGTGATAAACATGAATAACATAATATGAAAATATAATGAGATGGTCACAAACACATTTATATCACACGTAGAATTCATGGAATAAAATCAAACTCCTACAAGAACAAATCAGAATTAGGCTATAAACACAAAATCTACAACATTTTACTACAAAAAGAGGAACAGCAGAAAAAAACTGATGGAAACTGATTTAAAATGAGAGATAAAATGGTGCAGTAATAGATCACATTGAAAATAAAGGGCTCAATTTAAATAATCTGTAAAGGCTGTAGGCTACATTGCAACTCATCCAGTCATAAATAACAGTGTAAATATAAGGTCCTTGCTGCCTTCTAGGTGGCGCTGGAGGTCCGAGCTTGGGCCACTGCCCCATGGTTAAGTGGTTAAGAATCACTGTCTTATAGGGACAGCAGTGAAATTTTAAGCAGGACTATGCTAACAGGGAACTTCCAGCGGCCGCTAGCGCTGATTGATTGATTGATTGATTGATTGATTGATATGTTATGTTTTATTGTTTGGAAAAAAGAAGAAAAAAAGAGCAACAGCCCATTACAATACTGAATTTCCCTCCTGGGTTAAATAAAGTATTTTTCATTTCATTTCATTTTATTTAATTTCATGTCACATTTCTTTTACATTGTTTTTTTTAATGTATACTGTATTTTCAAAACTACTGAAGGAAACACAGTTATTTGATTGTGCTATCAAATTGTGCCTAGAATGACATGAAAACCCCTCTCTCTCTTTCTCTCTCTCAAACGCCAAACAGTTTTGCCGTCATTTAAAATCAAGCATATTGGGGGAGTGGATAGCCCAGTGGTAGCGTCGTGGACTTGGGTGCGGAGGACCCGGGTTTGATCCCCCGACACGACTCCTGGGTGAACCACTGTGGACCCCTAAACAAGGTCCTTAACCCCCCACCAACTGCTCCCCGGGCGCTTTAAGTAGCAGCCCACTGCTCTCTGATACTCACAGTACAGAGATGGGTAAAATGCAGAGCCCTAATTTCCCCTCAGGGATCATACCAGTATAAAAAAAAATACTATAAAAAGGAACAAACTCTCTGGTACTTTAACCCAGATCAGCTGCTTAAATCTTGCTACATGCAGAATTATCAGGACGTCTCTGCTGGAAACTGACCATCATGGTCTATCTGTAGTGGAGGGGGGCTCTTTGACCCTTTGGTGTTTGAAACATGAAGTACTACTGTGGTAACTCAGTTCACATCCACAGTAAATAAAAATTATCTTCATTTTGTCCAGAGAACTGTCTTTGAGTGCTTAAAAGCTAAACTGTCCAAGATCCATTCTGTGTCCAACTCCGCATCAGATGTTATTTCTGCATCACTTCCTGAATCTATCTGCATTAATTTGTGTGTAAAAACAAAAAAAAGAAAAGAAAAAGAAAACATAGTGCCATTTAAGTAATTTACAGTTTTTCTCAGTTGCTAAAACACTAAATCTCATTCTCAAAGCCAATTTTTCAGAAGCCTAAACCAAGGTATCAAATCGGTCCTCTTGTGATCAAAACCGAAAGCACCTTTCACATCATTAGACACTGTTTGCAAACACATTTCCATTGTGATGCACTTGCTGTGCAAAATGGTAAACACATGTTGCACACTTTGATCACAACTAAGACACAGGTGTCAGCAGGTAAACACAGTGACTCAAAATTGATTTCACTTTTGGCTGATGATGAAGGAACCAATATAAACCAGTTGAGGAAGCTGTGGGAGGTCAAGATTTTGCAATGAATAGAGGAAATCAGAGAGGAAGAGTACGCATAACAGGTGGTCAAGGGTGAGGACATGAGGGGACAAAATCAGGTCCGACGCAGAGCCTTCATTTCAGGTGAAATCCATGCAACTGTGATCTGCCATGTTACAGTATTACCTCCACCAAGGAGGTTATGTTTTTGATGCGTTGGTTTGTTTATCTGTCTGTCAGCAACTTTATGGAAAAAGTTCTGGACGGATTGACCTGAAATTTTCACCAGTCATGAGCCTCAGCCCAAAAACCCAGAGCCCATTATATTTTGGTGGTGATTCAGATCATCTTCTGGATCCATGAATTTTTTGAAGGATTCTTTATCATTGCGCGTCCCTGCTTGGCAGAGGTCTGCGCTCTAGTACTTTATGTTATGAGTTCTCTGTGTTGTGACATGATGCATTTGGCCTGATGTAAATAAAAAAAAAACATACATTTTGACAGCATGATGTTCTGAGAACTATGTTTTCCTTTTTCCTTCTAGTGTTTCCTGATTGCTCTGTAGTGTTTTACATTTTGCTGTGCTTGGGGCATGATTTGACAATAGTGTCTCTTTTTGAGGCCAGGTGATGCTGTTTTGAGTCAGTAACTTCCTTTTGCAGCAAGAAAAAGAGGTTTTGGGAAAGTAGTTTGAGTTTGGGGTTCAGTGTTTAAAGTTGTGAAAAACTGAGGGGACATTTCAAAAATTGTGTTTTAGCAATTGAGAAAAACTGTAACACGTTAACTGTGACAGCGCTAATTTCTGGATGAGTTTAGCAGACTGTAGCTGGACTCCTTCTTAAACCTTTGGTGGAATCTCCTTTTATACCCAATCTTGGCACCCTCACTTGTAGCAATTGTCCATAACACTTTTACCAACGTACTCTGTAAATGTTTCTCCTTTTCCTATGCCTTTCTCACACCTTTCACTAAGTGTGTTGCTATTCAACTCTAATTGTATTTATATTTATCAAATACATTGAATTGAAATAAGCAGGGGAGAAAGCAGATGGATGGATGGATGGATACGTTCATAGTTGTGTTTGAAGTTTCCCAGCCCTTTGCTTTCCATACCCAAACTCTTTTTAAATATGTGAAACCAAAGAGAAGAGAAAAGAGAGGAGAAGAGAAGAGAAGAGAAGAGAAGAGAAGAGAAGAGAAGAGAAGAGAAGAGAAGAGAAGAGAAGAGAAGAGAAGAGAAGAGAAGAGAAGAGAAGAGAAGAGATCTATTGTTAGTCATGTGATCCGTAGATAGACGGAGGTAAACATTGAGTCAAGGGGAGTTTAAAATCAAATTAAGGCATCAAGGAATATGTGAAGCATGCAGCTGCGAGAATGTCAGAGCCTCGTAGGAAACCAGTTTGTTTACGTAAAAACTAGATGGTTTAAAATTTACAGCACGACTACCAGGATGAATTTTCAGCCAGTTGTGGATCCCCAGCAACTGTTTACATGCAAAGAACAAGAAAACCACCCAGAATTCCTTGTATTTAATAGAGCCAACCCGTTACCATGGTTACTGGCCAGGGGTTTTCATTCTTGATTCACTTCCTCACCCATGAGCACTCTTCCCTCTCCTCCCCTCCTTCCTCACGCTACTACATTTAACTCTGGTTTCTCCTCACGTGACTTCTTCCCCACTTTGAGGAAAACGTCAGCTCCTCCTGACTCTGGCTCGGTGGCACCCCCGGCCTTCACCCCCGCCTTTACCCCGGCCTCCATGCTTCCCACACTAAGCCTTCCCCCTCCAATGAAACCCAGACATCATGCACACCGTCCTTACGCTCCGACTCTACAGAAAACAACTCCTGGCTGTAGCTAGGCAACCACAAATATGAGTCACCCTACTGCCGCGCCCATCATCAACTCGTCACCCCCCCACACCTTCCTCAAACCCTCCAGCTCAGCCCTCTGCTAGATTAGGATCCTCTTTTTGGAGTGAACATGACTCAATCTGAGTGCATTTATGAGATTTGTTTGAAAGCCTCGCCAGTGGAGGAGGGACCCCGGCCTCAGCTGACAACATCATGACCACATGGTGATAACACGGTCAGAGAGACGCTGTTGGAGAATCAGATGACTGTGGACTGTAATTTCATCTGTGTTGTATGTCTAACATGGGGCACATTTGACAGTAAAGTTGACTTTGACTGATGATACAGAAAAATTTCACCACATGTGAGTGGGTTTGAAAATGCTGGTAACATGTTATAACCAGTGGAGATGAATATTGGAGAGTTATTCCTACAGTTGAGTGTGACACACCAAAGGATTAACAGTAGAAAAAAAAAAAAAAAAAAAAACAGGGTAAAGGTCATATAACTTTGATTTTGGGTAGATGGAGAAATATGCAGAGCCACATACAGTCCAATGCACTGCTGCCCTCTAGTGGACAAAGAGTGCAAAACAAGGACCTGGATTTTCTTTTGTAAGCCAAAGTGACGCATTAGTTGGAGTAAACATGGATCCATGTGATAAATATTCTCTATGTTCTTTATAACTGATAATTTCAACACTTCATGGGCAGCGTAAACTCTTCCTAACAAACTGTATATTTGTATGCACAAAACCAGAGTCAGCTCAGATCGCTTTGAAATGTGGTTTGTAGTTGGAAATAAATTACAAAACACAATGTTAATATCTCAACACATTTGGATTGCTTTTAAATCTTAAATGGGAAAAAGTATGAAAATGCAAATGTATTAATTATTCAAAATATATACAGTGGGTACGGAAAGTATTCAGACCCCTTTAAACTTTTCACTCTTTGTTTCTTTGCAGCCATTTGCCTAAAAAAAAAGGTTCATTTTATTTCTCATTAATGTCACTCAGCACCCCATCTTGACAGAAAAAAACAGAAATGTAGAAATTTTTGCAAATTTAAAAAGAAAAACTGAAATATCACATGGCCATAAGTATTTAGTACTTTGCTCAGTACTGAGTAGAAGTACTTCTGAGCTCGTACAGCCATGAGTCTTCTTGGGAATGAGGCAACAAGTGTTCCACACCTGGATTTGGGATCTTCTGCGTTCTTCCTTGCAGATTCTCTCCAGTTCTGTCAGGTTGGATGGTGAACGGTGGTGTTCAGCCATTTTCAGGTCTCTCCAGAGATGCTCAGTTGGGTTAAAGTCAGGGTTCTGGCTGGGTCAGTCCAGAATGATCCAGAGTTGTTCTGATCCGCTCCTTTGTTATTTCAGCTGTGTGCTGAGGGTCATTGTCTTGTTGGAAGGTGAACCTTCAGCCCAGTCTGAGGTCCTGAACTCTGGAAGAGCTTTTCTTCAAGGATCTCTCTGTACTTTGCTGCATTCATCTTTCCTTCAGGGTTCTGGCTGGGTCAGTCCAGAATGATCCATGACACAGTTTTATCCCATTACTAGCAAAGAACTGGAGGACATCTTGCATCAACTGAACTCCTCCTCTTGCTGTTTGGACATCTTGCCCACTGGTTTTTTAAAAAGGTCTCAAAGACCTTGGAGTCAGATCTGCTTCAGATTGTGAACTCCTCTCTAACGTCAGGTGTTTTCCCAGAGTCACTGAAAACAGCTGTGATCAAACCTCTGCTAAAAAAAGATAATCTAGACAAGACACAGATGAGCAGCTACAGGCCGATCTCCAATCTTCCATTTTTAAGTAAGATCATTGAAAAAGCAGCCTTTCACCAGCTAAATGACTTTTTAAGAGAAAACAACCGTTATGATGTCTTCCAATCAGGTTTTAGACAGCACCACAGCACCGAGACTGCTCTGACTAAAGTCATGAATGACATATGTCTGAATACTGACACTGGAAAAATGTCAGTGTTGGTTTTACTGGATCTCAGCGCTGCATTTGATACGGTTGACCACATCATATTACTCCAACGACTGGAGAAGTGGGTGGGTCTCTCTAGTTCTGTACTAAACTGGTTCAAAACATACTTGGAGAACAGGAAGTACTTTGTGTCAGTAGGCAATTTTACATCTGAGCAGACAAAAATGACCTGTGGAGTTCCCCAGGGCTCTATCCTGGGGCCTCTTCTGTTTAACATCTACATGCTCCCACTGGCTCAGGTTATAAAGAACAACAATATTAGTTACCATAGCTATGCAGATGACACACAGCTATATATTACAGTATCACCAGGAGACCGGGGCCCTGTACAGGCTCTTGGTAAATGTATTGATGAGATTAATGACTGGATGTGCCTCAACTTTCTTCAGCTGAACAAAAACAAAACTGAGGTGATTGTTTTTGGAGCCAACGAGAAACGACAGCAGGTTGTCACAGAACTTCAGTCCATCCACATAAAAACCACCAATCAGGCCAGAAATCTGGGTGTAGTGATGGACTCAGACCTAAACTTTGAAAAACACATCAAAGCGATCACTAAATCAGCCTACTATCACCTGAAGAACATCTCAAGGATAAAAGATCTGATGTCTCAGGAAAATCTGGAAAAACTAGTCCATGCATTCATCTTCAGTCGGCTTGACTACTGTAACAGCGTCTTTACTGGTTTACCTAAAAAATCAGTTAAACAGCTGCAGCTCATTCAGAACTCTGCTGCCCGAGTTCTCACAAAGACCAGAAAAGTGGACCACATCAGTCCAGTTCTCAGGTCTTTACACTGGCTGCCGGTCCATCAGAGAATAGACTTTAAAGTTCTGCTGCTGGTCTATAAAGCTCTGAATGGTTTAGGCCCAAAATACATCAGTGACCTCTTGACCCAGTATGAACCTACAAGACCCCTCAGGTCATCTGGATCCGGCCTTTTATCAGTTCCCAGAGTCAGAACCAGACATGGAGAAGCTGCGTTCAGCTTCTATGCTCCACATGTCTGGAACAAACTCCCAGAAAGTCTCAGATCAGCTGAAACACTTAGTTTATTTAAATCCAGGCTGAAGACCCACCTGTTCTCAGCTGCATTTACGTAGATTTTATTCAAAAGTTAAAATCCGCACGTCTCTGTATTCTCTCTTTTTAATCTTAAATGCTTTTAATTTTGAATCATGCTTCTAATTGTTTTTTTTCTCTCCCTCTTGCTTATAATGTTTTATGTAAAGCACTTTGAATTGTTCTGTACATGAAATGTGCTATACAAATAAACTTGCCTTGCCTTGCCTTGCCTTTCCTTCAACTGCAACCAGTCGTCCCGTCCCTGCAGCTGAAAAACACCCTCATAGCATGATGCTGCCACCACCATGCTTCACTGTTGGGATGGTATTGGGCAGGTGATGAGCAGTACCTGGTTTTCTCCACACATACTGCTTAGAATTGACTCCAAAAGTTCAGTCTTGGTCTCATCAGACCAGAGAATCTTATTTCTCACAGTCTGGGAGTCCTTCATGTGTTTTTAATAAACTCTATGCGAGCTTTCATATGTCTGCACTGAGGAGAGGCTTCCATCAGGCCACTCTGCCATAAAGCCCCGACTGGTGGAGGCTGCAGTGATAGTTGACTTTGTGGAACTTTCTCCATCTCCCTACTGCATCTCTGGAGCTCAGTCACAGTGATCTTTGGCTTCTTCACCTCTCTCACCAAGGCTCTTCTCTCACAATTGCTCAGTTTGGCTGGACGGCTAGTCTAGGAAGAGTTCTGGTCGTCCCAAACTTCTTCCGTTTAAGGACTATGGAGGCCACCGTGCTCTTAGGAACCTTTTGTAACCTTGTCCATATCTGTAACCTGACTCTGCCAGATGGATTTGCTCCCGCATATCCATTTGGGAATCATCCATTAGAGTAGTTTTGGGAAGGGGCGAAGATACTGGTTAGCTGATTGGATAAGGCATCTGTCTATCACCACCTATGTTGGTAATAGACGGGCCAAATTAACCAATCAGATCAACTAAGCATATGACGTACCAACAGAGCGACGACGAAAACACAACCACAAGCCAGGCTACTCTTGCTGCTGCCGGCAATGGCTCGTTAGCTCAGCAAACAAGAAACATGTTGGCAGTAATTCCAATAAAACTTGAGCGATAGCCACGCTGATGCTAGTTTCATCCGCTGAAGCCGCCATGTTGTTTAGACTGAACTGTCGCTTCTCAAAGCCAAAGCTGATTGGAAGTTTGTTTGGTGAACTGCTCCAAATTCTCTTCAACGGAAAGTAGCCAGACTGATCTGCGAGTGAAAAGCTGAAGCTTGCGAGATCAGGATGGTCTCACGAGGCTATCGGATCTGTGCCTCGCCGCAATTGTCTCTGAGCTCCTTGGACAAATCCTTCCACCTCATGATTCTCATTTGCTCTGACATGCACTGTGAGCTGTGAGGTCTTATATAGACAGGTGTGTGTCTTTCCTAATCAAGTTCAATCAGTTTTATTAAGCACAGCTGGACTCCAATGAAGGAGTAGAACCATCTCAAGGAGGATCAGAAGGAATGGACAGCCTGTGAGTTAAATATGAGAGTCACTGCAAAGGGTCTGAAAACTTATGACCATGTAAAGTTTCATTTTTTCTTTTTTAATGAATTTGCAAAAATTTCTACATTTCTGTTTTTTTCTGTCAAGATGGGGTGTACTGTACATTAATGAGAAATAAAGTTTACTTTTTTGATTTTGCCAAATGGCTAAGATGAAACAAAGAGTGGAAAGTTTAAAGGGGTCTGAATGTTTTCCATACCCACTATATATATTTTTTTTCCCATTTCAAAACAGTTTGACTACTTTATTTAAATTAAGTCTACTTCTTCCCTAAGAAGAGTAATGAAATTTGTGTTTGGCCACTTATTTATCCCCTTTAATAACACCACTGATGTTGTATTATGCATCAATGGGAAGCCTGATTACTCATCTTTAAAACAAGGTGTAACTTGTAAGGATTGTGCGTGTGTGAAATGAGTAACACTATGTGGGTAGAGCTTCCCAAAAATGGGCCCAAATTCCTCACAATTTTCTCATGTCAATATTCCCTCTAGTTATGAGCTTCAAGCATTCCCAGGTGTCAGTCACAGATTGGTAAATCACCTGGAAACCAGAGTGCCTCTACTCATCTTTTCACTATCAATTACATAAGTTGAAATTGACAGAAGTTGTAATAAATAAAAATTCTATGAAAATTATGACAATGAATTTGAATTGTGGTTTGAAAGAAATATTAAATTTTAACACACACACACACACAAACAAGTAAACAAACAATGGGGCTCCGAAACTAAAATTTTGTTGAGCAACGCTTTGAGGCAGTCACTGCAATCAGGTGTTTTCTCTAATGTTCAAAAAGACTTCTGCAATCGTTGACAGGTATTTTGGTCCGTTGTTCATGGGAAAGGTGCTTTTATGTGTATGGGACCGCTTTGTTTGTTTGTTTGTTTTTATTTTTTGTTTATTTCCAACCACAATTCAAAAGCAATATTTTATTTCACTAAATTATGATTTTGAAAATTTTTATTCATTATTAGTTTCTTGTTATTTGAATTACTTTTGTAAACTGAGTCTTTTCTTTAATTGGAGGGTATAATTTTGAGGACGACTGTGGGTTAAGCATTTGCTAATGCAAATCATGGTTAGCCAGTTCTGTAACAAGGGGATTATCACGCTTCCGTGTTCGAACTTCGGTTTTAAACAGTTAGACAGCCCACTTCCGGTCCAGTTCAATGTCCCTGCTTTACTTCGTAAATAACGTGAATAAACGCCAACCCTACTGAAATTTTCACGGATTCAGACTGAAGTGATACTAAGGAGGAAGTGGATCAAAGCGATTCTCCAGAGGGAAGGGCCGAACTTTATAATAAAACAACGTAGATGTTTGTTTGCAGCCGGTGGGGCACAACACCGGCATGCTAGCATTAGCCAGCTAGCGTTGACCGACGTGCTTAACTTTTTGCGTCTTAAAACACACATACATCTGAAAATCGGGTCTGTACCCCCCCGTTTCCAGTGGAACAACTGGGGACTGCCAAGAAAGGAGCGCTTTCAGATGCTTGTGTGTTTTCAGCCGCACAAAGTTAGGGCACGTCATCAAGCTGGCTAATGCTAACCTGCTAACAGTAGTCCGCCAGCTATTACTCTGTTAAACTTTGTAAATCGGATAAACGCCAATGCCAAGTTTTCATTCCAAACTGAAGTGATGCTGAGGAAGAAGTGGATCAAAACGACATTCGCCGCGGTGGAGGACCGAACTTTATAATAAAACGACACACGTTTGTTTGTGGCCGGCAGACTATACCGTCATGTTAGCCTATAAGCATTAGCCAGCTTGATGACGTGCCTAACTTTGTGCGGCTGAAAACACACAAGCATCTGAAAGCGTCTCCTTTCTTGGCAGTCCCCAGTTGTTCCACTGGAAACGGGGGGGTACAGACCCAATTTTCAGATGTTTGTGTGTTTAAAGACGCACAATGTTAAGCACGTCAGTAAACGCTAGCTGGCTAATGCTAGCATGCTGTGAAGTGCCGGTGTTGTGCCCCACCGGCGACAAACAAACGTGTGTTTTATTATAAAGTTTGACCCTTCACCGTGGCGAATCCATCGCTTTGATCCAGCTTTTGATCCAGTATCACTTCGGTCTGGAATGAAAACTTAAGTATGTTTGAAGTTTATCCGATTTAAACAGTATAACAGAGCAGGAACGGCTGTCGTTAACATGGCCCAGAAGAGGAAGTGTCCAAAACCCGGGAACTTCCGGTAAGCGTGATAATCCCCTATTGCTAACGATAATTGAGTGAGTGGTGCGCCACCTACTGGCGAGGAGGAGTTAAACTTGTAAACTATCACCTCTAACATAAATTGTTTAAATTGTCTCATTATTACAGATTATGTGGGATTTAAGCACCTCTTTGGTGCTTCAAAAACTTAAAACTAATTCTTCTTAATTAATATTTTTCCTAGAGGTAGTAGTATTGGTAGTAGATGTAGTAGTCGTGGTATTGTGGGTTTTAATATTGGACAGCATCTGGTTTAAAAGCGTCAGCCGCCATCTACTGGTCTGGTGAATGACAATGGCAGGAAATAGCAACTGAGAAAACCTACTGAGCATGTGCAACTAATTAGGGCTAATTAGTGAACAGGTGTGCCGGCAGGAAGTCTACAAAAAATAGTTCCTCTCTTCATTCTGTCCCAGTGTTTTGGTGCATAAAGAAATACTCGTATTGGCGATGCATTTAAAACAAAAAGCACTCTGCGTCGGTGTTCTTGTCATTTACACCATCTCAACAATAACTTTATCTTCACTAGGCTGGTGTCAGACTACAGCTAACTCCTTCCAAACACCTCCTCTTAATGACAGAAACGGCGAATTAACCACGAAAAGTCACAGCCGACCCTTTACTGGTGAAATCAGGCGGCGGTTACGTCTCAGATCGAGACCTGGAGAGGAAGAGTCACAAAGTCTTCATCATTCTGAGACCCCAGAAGACGGAGACTCCTCTGGGGGTGCAGCAGCAGGAGGAGGAGCGCATGAACTGAGGTTCAATCCCAGAATGTTTTCTGCAGGTTTGAAAACTCGTTTCAAACGAATGGAAACGGAGGAAGACTGGCTGTTTACGTCACACAGCTCCACCAGTGGAAACTGCAGCAGGGGATACGTCAAACATGTCGTCCCCGGCAAGTTTTACATCACCGGTCAGCTGGAGCCAAACGTCCCTCACCTCGGCTATCAGTCAGATTCTGCAGGTTCAGGTAAGCTGGTGGTGCTCACATGTGTTCACCCAAAACAGTTAAACCACACTGGTGTCCCGCTAACTAGCATTTACATCATATCTTTATCTGCTTTTTAAAAGTCGTTTGGAACTGCTGAAAGGTACATGAAGAGTTCAGATACTGTAAATGTCAATGCAGTAAAGTATTTTATAATTTTAAACAAAGTTCTACATGAACAAAGTCACTTATGTTAAAAGTTATACATTTTGACTCATGGAGATTAGATCTTTTGGGATTTGGGGAAGGGAAGGGACTAGATTTTGCATAACTAAACTAATTTGTACAACTAAAGTGCTATCTAATGTTAAAAGTATTTAAAAGTTATGTTTATGCATCTATAGATGCATATGTGTATAGGTATAGACAGAAGTCCTCAGTTATTCATACCCCCAATTAAAGAAAAAGATAAATTCACAATAGTTATTCAAATAACAAAGAACTAAAGAAACTAATAAAAAAAATTCAAAATGATAATTTTGTGAAATAAAATAGTGCTTTTGAATTGTGGTAGGAGATAATGATATTATTATTATTATTATTATTATTATTATTATTAATAATAATAATAATAATAATAATAATAAAAAAAAAACCTATCCCAGTCACGTTAGAGCACCTTTTCCATGAGCAGTGGGCCAACATACCTGTCAAATGTAGAAGTGTTTTTGAACATTACATTAAACACCTGATTGCAGGTGCCTCAAAGTGTTGCTCAACAAAATTTTAGCTTCAAAGCCCCATCTTGTTTGTTTACTTGTTTTATTTTTTGTGTGTGTTTTTAATCATTTATTTATTTCAAACCACAATTCATAACAAATGTCATTGTTTGTATGGAAATTTTATTATTTTTGTCAATTTCAACATATTTCACTGATTATTTTTTCTGCTTTAATTGGAGAGTATGAATAATTTTGAGGACAACTGTACAGATATATGTAGAGAGATAGATATTTGAAAAATAAACAATTGTTTACTTTTTTATTTTTTTTCATTAACACCTGGCCCAAGAAAGTGTATGCAGCAATTTTTTTCTATTAAAAAACCCTTTATTTAGCTCTTTAGATGCTGCTGCTAATAATAATAATTTGTTGTTGTTGTTAATAATATTATTATTGTTATATCATCATCTGCAGTTTATTGTATGATAAATTGGAGTCACTGTAGTGCAAAAAGAATCCACCAGGGGGCAGAAGGCAATTATCCGATTTTATGGCAGGGTTTTGAACAATGTCGCCAAATGAAAATATTCAACTTTTTGGGTGTTTAACTTTGCACGACTGTCTCATCCTCTTCATGAAATGGAAACAGTTTGGACGGACATGATCACCCACTTGCTCATAAAGATGTTGCTTTATGATCAAGTACATGATGGTGTTGTACAACATTGCATGATGCATTCACTTACACTTGGACATTTGAGGTTTACCCCATGTTTTATTAATACTGAAAAGTCAGTGTGGTGGTAGTGTTCTAGAGAGCTCAATCTTACAGGTTGAGAGATGTTTTTCCCTCTTTTTGTTCATCAGAACAATAGCACATGCATGTATTTAGTGGAGCCTTTAACATGTTAACATCTTTGTGTTTCTTTGTAACGCATCAGAGACTCAAACAGTTTGAAACTATTGCTTTGATCTTATTTAAATGTGAAGTGAAATACTGTATTTGGTCAAATATTCATGTGTCTAATCTCAGAGTGATTGCTTTGTCGGGACACTGCAGTTAGGGTGACGGCAGCTACTTCGATGTGTTTTGTTTTCCAGCCCAGGCTCGGGAAAGCCTATCGAGGGTCAGAGGTCAGCGGCGTGGCGGCTCAGAGGAGAGCTGGCAGAAGCTGCAGCCTGTGGTGGAGTGTGGAGACGATGCCATGACCCTCACCGTCAGGAGGAGACGAGCTGTGCAGCTGCTGCTGGACCGAGGTGAGGCTGGACTCCAGCGTTACTGCAGCGACGTGGGAGGAGGAGATTTTCTCTGGGAACTCTGCACCCAGTAACATTTTGCTTTTGGCATTTATTTTTCCTTCTTTGTATTTCAGCCCTTCATCAAATAATGATTGCTTTCCAGTGCTTTTTTTATGGTCCAGACAACTGCTGCTGGATGTTTTCTCTTCTTCAGATCTTTCTCTGGAAACCCTAGAGTTGGTTGTGTGAGAAAATCCCAGTAAACACTCAGACCAACAACTATGCCATGTTCTAAGTCGCGTAAAATCCCCTTTCCTCCTCGTTCAGTTTGACCGTTAAGTCATTTCCAGCATGTCTACATGACTCATGTTGAGTTGCTTCTGTGTGATTCGGCTAATTTGTCCTAAACTATTAAAAAGGTGCAGCTCATGAAGTGAGCAGTGAGTGCATCTCAGCAGTTTTAAATCCTCTTCTGATCTCTTCACATCGTTGTTCCTCATGTCTGAGTTTAGATTAGAGGAGACATGAGAGTCAAGGCAACAGGCATATTTAAAGATCTGTTATCAATATAAACTGTTTTCTAAAGTCTGTCACAGTTCTGAGTCCTGATCAGGATGGACTCATCAGTTTTCTTTTGTTTTAGTTTCTTGGTTTTGTTCCATTTCTGTGAACATGATTTTATTCTGCGGCACCATAAAACGACGATTCTTCCAGAAGAGCAAAAGTTCCCAGTAATGGGAAACTGGTGTGTCATTACAAAGAGAAATGGAGTTCACTCTTTGATTTATCCTTTGTCTTTTTTATAATCTTTTCAAGCCAGCATGTCATTTCATTTTCCCATTAAAGTCAGATTGTGTTTTTGGTCTTTGCTCCAGCGAATGAGTCGTCGCTGCCGCTGTTCCAGCTGCCACCACAGTGCGGTTACTCTGTCGATACCTCATGGGGAGACCTCAGTCTGATGGCTCAGTACGATGCCTGCCACGTCATCCAAGAGGTGTGTGACACTCCAGTTTACAGGTTACATCACTCAGCATTATTTAGTTTAGGAGTGAGGGAAATCTGAGCATCAAATTGTTGAAAATCTTCATTCATTTTAACATCTGATTTTTACAATCCTTCTGAGGCCTTTCACTTCCCCTTCTGTAACAGTCATGATGAGTCATGCTTCTAAAAGGACTCGACCCGGGGTACTTCCTCACAAGAAAGTCTGGGACTTTTACATGCTGAGTCAAAAACAACTTCACCACTAATCCAGTTTCTCTTTCTACAGCCATAGCCTGGCATACATTAAAGGGATATTGTGTAAGTTCTCCTGTCTTTTATTCACAAAAACTGGTTATTTGGTTCAAAAGTGTTTTTTCATTAATCAGTAATCACTCCTATCAACAAACTGAAGTGCTCCTCTAAGTTCTAAATTCACCGTTCGTATCATTCATTTATACATCGAGCGGGGCGGCTCGGTGAAGGCTGCCATGTTGTATCGCCATGTTTTTGCGTTCAGGAGAAGCGTAACAGCAGGAAAACACAGAAACTCACCGGACACACCGGAGTTTTCAGCTCAGTTCGAGGTAATGCCTTTGAAAAGTCACCGCGCTGCAGTGGGGAGAGAATAGCGTCTCACTGATGCTGCGTTCACGTGCAGTCGGGCAGACGGCCGTTGGTAACAAACCAGATGTCATTTTAATCAATGAAGCCGAGCGAAAGACGGTAAAACATGGGTCAGGGAAAACAATACGACATCGCCATGACAACAAATCAGATGTGTACTGATGTCACTGTAACTGACGGACCACGTCTTCACATAGAGGCCGGTGATAACTTTACATGCAGCGGATGTCTTCCGTCTGCCCGGTTTCACACGAACGCAGCATGAAAAGTACGAGGGAGCTGCTCGCGATTACACAGTGTCCCTTTAAGAAAACCAGAGGGGCAGTCAAAACCTCTGGTGGCCAACTAAGGCTACCCGGAAGAAGTCATTTTTTGTAGTTCTCCCTTGATCCACTAGGGGCTCCAAAATAGAGCAAACAGAGCATTTTTTTTTATAACTCATCCATCTAGATGTTATCTAATCATGAAATTACTCATATTTAAGGGCGTGTCCTTTTGACCGGATGCCAGCTTGCCGACCGGTGGCTCCTCGTTAGCGCCTTGTTTGCTCTCAGTAAGGTCTCAGTTTGTAGCATAGCAGCACAACGGCGGTTTTTAGTCAGATTATAGCAAGTCTAAGCGTGTCCTATGCTGCGTTCCATTTGAACTCGAAAGTCGGAAATTCCCAGTTCCGAGTAGGAAGTTTCAACTAGAGCGGCCCCCCGAAGTCGGATTTCCTTCTCGGAAAGTCGGACAATCCTCGCGGCTCCGAGTTCAGATTTAAAGCTGGCCGCGCCCTGTGTTAGAAGTTTTAGAAGCTCCTGTAATGTTGCATTTATTTACACTTCTTACTAATATCTTATTGATCTTATTGCTTTAAATCAGTCATACATGTAGTATTGGTTTATGGGGGAAGCTGCTGTAGTGTAATTCACATTTTTCTTGTGCTTTGTGAACTACAACGCCAGCTGTGCTAACGGCACATGACAATAGCCTTAGCAAACACATTGTTTTGCTAGGCTGCTAACTGGTTTTCCGACCAGTGAACTGGAACGCAAGTTGGTCGGGTGGGACGTCAATGGAACGGAGCATTTCCTTTATCCCGCCACTTCGGAGGCCAATCTTCGTTAGTTCCTGTTAGCTCGGTTAGCATTTAGCCCAGAGTACATTCGGCTGTCAATCATTTGCCCCACAGCTCGGAGCAGCCTTGCCTTTGCCCATTTTAGTATTTTCTGGGAAGACGACACACGTGACACGGCAAGATGGTGGCGGTGGGATACGCCCACCTGGCTTCACTTTTAGCTCTTCAGAAACCAACAGGTCACGTGAGCAGAAGGTTCGTTCCTCTCTATTAACGTTCTCTGGCTTAGACCATTATGGAAAAATCTGGCATTTATACCAGGTATGGAAGATTTTAGATTAAAAAAATGGACCCATAAAGGTTTGGGCCTACGTTCATGTCATCTAACCAGTTAACTGAGAAATGTGACATACGAAGGAGGGATTTCTATCCATATCTACAGGTGAGGGACTTCATTCAGAGAGAGAGTGCAGATTTGGTATTTCAGGACACTTCAAACAGACAAATTTTCATTACCAGGTCAGTTAGCTCTGTTAGATTGTTTTACAATATCGTAAAGGTGTACT
Source organism: Atherinomorus stipes (assembly GCA_023101725.1). Lineage (NCBI taxonomy): Eukaryota > Metazoa > Chordata > Actinopteri > Atheriniformes > Atherinidae > Atherinomorus > Atherinomorus stipes. The sequence goes on from JALJCO010011496.1 coordinate 665,908, forward strand.
CTACTGTTAGCACCTAAGGCACTATGGGAGAAGGAACTCAACTGTGTTATTACTAATGATGAATGGAAAGAAGACATTTGGGGGAATGTAACAACATTGTGTGTTTTTGTAATAGTAAAGGCAACTCAAGTTCATGATCCTCCACAGGGTCCACATCTCCTTATCTACGCCACAAATTTAAGCCTGATTCCTCCCCACTGTGCCTGAAATGTAAAGTTGAGTCAGCTACCCTCACACTCTGTTTTTGGTCTTGCTCAAAGTGCAAAATTTCTGGCAGGTTGTTGGACAAGAAATGAATAAAGGATTCTCCGTTAATCTGAACTGTAACCTTTTGTTTTTGGTGCTTGGACGAACTGATCCTGCTGTCACCAGCAAGCATAAGAAATTGCATCGCATGCTTAGTTTTTGTGCCAGAAAATGTTTGCTGGTTAACTGGATCTCAGACCAGACTCCCACTATGACACAAGTCTATTTTCAGCTATGTTTCCCTTGACTATCTGACTTGTCGATTACATCACAAGGATGAGGTTTGTGAGAAAGCTTGGAAACTTTTCCTGTCCTACATGGGACTGGAAATTTCAGCAGTTGTCAAAAGGACATTTGTATGTTGATATCCCAAAGGGATGAATTGTTTATATGGGCCATTGTTTGTTTTTCTCTTGTTTGCTGTGTTTTTGTATGTGTGTACAAAACAGAAAAGGCAAACAAATTATTGGAAAAAACAAACAAACTTCACATTAGTGTTGTCACGATACCAGAAATTCAGTAGTCGATACCAATACCAGTGAATTATGGTATTCGAAACCATGGCCATAATAATGATGATGATAATGATGATGATAAATAAAATCTGCCTGCAGTGGCATTCGTCTTCAAGTATTTACAACACATGTAATTTTAGTAAACAAAGTTCAACCTTGAACAAAGAAAAAAAAACATGAATGCTATAATAAAATAAGTCTGTAATGACATGAAGCCTTCAAGTATTTGAAAGAAAACATTGTGCGCAATGCTTTCCATCAGCACTGAAAAGGCCGGCAGCAGAGATCTAAACATTTTTATTAAATGAACAAAGTTTTAACAAACGTAACAGGAAGTTATAGGACAAAAGATAACTGCACACACACTTGCAGTGAAGCAGTTTTAGGTTGCGTCATATTGATTCATGGACATGATTGTGATGGATCGCCTTCCAAGAATACTATTTATAAGTTTAATCTTCAAAGAAGGGAGACGGGGGGTCGGTGGGAAGAAGGAAAGGGGGGGGTGCGAGCGGGGGATGAGAGGATGGGAAGGGGGCCAAGGAGGGGGGGGGGAAATGGGGGGTGATGTGAGGGAAGAAAAGAACATAGGAGGAAGAAAAAGAAAGAATCTCGATAGGAGGAAGGAGAGAAATAATTGTGGGAGAGGGGAAGATATGATGATGGAAGGTTTGGATAAAGGAGGGTATAAAAAAATTAATAAATATAATAAATAATTATAAAATAATAATAAATAAAAATTATTGAAGAAAAAATTTATTAACTATAAAATTAAAAGTAATTATCGTTAGTTAAATTAATATGATTAAGAAAAGAAGGGAATAGATGAAAGAAAAAAAAAGGAATATAGTAACTCGATTACATATTATTTTGAGGTGGCGTAATATAAATTTAAAATATAAAAAATAAATAATAAGGAAAATAAAATAACAGGGAAGGGAATAAAACAAAAACAAAATAGAATTGTTCTCGGGGACAAAAATTGTTATAATTGAATATAAAAAAATATAAAATATGAAGCGACTCATAGTCCGGAAAATACTGGTATTTTATCGACAGGAGAAAAATTTGTATTGCCCACCCCTTACTGAATGTAGAGGAAACATGTCCATATATGGCTCCTTGTTCCCCCTCCCCCCGATGAGAAGAGGGAGCAGCCGCCCCCGCTGTATTCTGAGTAGCATCTTCACTGAACTGCTTTGCTTACACCTGCCAGATGAAAACCACTCAGTACCTCTGGTACCATGAAAATACAGTACAGACCGACAGTACAACAGTAATGCTGGTACCAACTTGGTACCGAGTACCGTGACAACACTTCACATGAGGGAAAACTAGTTAATCTTTTGTGGATATGAAACATTTGTGATGAAGGCAGCAGGAAAAGCCGTAAATAAATGCTGTGAATGTTTCATGTAGGATGAAAACTATGTGCTGCCTCTGCTGTGGAAGGGGACTCCCGTCAAGATGTCCTGTCCAGTCTCCCAGATCACAGCTCCAGCTGTGGAGCCCCCCTCCCTCTGCTGCTCCCCGTACGGCATGACTGTTAAAGTGCCAACGCTGTCTGCAGCGGAGGAGCCCAGCATAAATGGTAAGTTCTCTTTCCAGGAGCATCACAGCACCTTGTTTTTCCAGACCTTTTGTCCTTCTGTGTTCATGCGTTGCCCTGCAGTGAGAGGAGAATGGACCCCTCTGATGCTGTTGGCTGAACAGTGCGGCTACACTCTGGACAAAAAAGATGCAGAGATTATCATCGTTGTCCCTTTTATTTCATGTGGCATCACAGTCAAGGTAAACACACGTTTGTTTTTACACTGCCTGGCCCCAAAAAAGTCACCACCAAAAAAAAAGTTCATACACTTTAATATTTGGTGGACCCCCTTTAGATTTGATTCGCTGTGCCATTGTTTCCATAAGCTTCTGCAATGTCACAAGATTTATTTCCAACCAGTGCATTCATTTTTCACCAAGATCTCACATTGATGATGGTAAAGTCTGACCACAGCCTTCTCCAGCACATCCCAAATATTCACTCCAATCCATGTGTGGAAATGATGTCTGATGCTCCCTGAACCATCTTTCACAATCTGAGCCCGATAAATTCCGGCATCGTCATCTTGGAATATGGCCGTGCCATCAGGGAAGAAACATCCATTGATGGAATAACCTGGTCATTCAGTATATTCAGGTATCAGCTGACCTCATTATCTGAGCTCATACTGTTGCTGAACCTGGACCTGAGCATCCCCAGATCATAATACTGCCCCCACAGGCTCATACAGTAGCACTAGGATGATGCTGCATCACTTCATCTACCTTTCTGGCCACATTTGTTCCTGGAAGATGATGGGTCCCCACTTCCCTTCCAGTTTTTAATAATGCGTTGGACAGTTCTGAACCCAGTTTCAGTAGTTTCTAAAATCTCCTTAGACGTTTTCTCTGCTTGATGCTGCCATTGATCTGACCCTTCTCAGACAGACTAACATCTTTTCCACGACCACGGATGTGTCTTTCCACATGGTTGTTTAGGAAATGAAAAGCAAGTCATTGCACCAGTTGGGGTTAAATAACTTGTTGCCAGCTGAAAGATAATCATCCATGCAGTAATTATCTAATACGAGGCTCGTACCTATTTGCTTAGTTGAATCCAGGTGGCGCCTTTTTTTTTTTTTTTTTTTTTTGGCCATGCAGTGTACTTGTGGAACTTGCAGTAAAATGTTCTGTTTTTTTCCTTCTAGGATGGGAAATACACTCTTTCCCTGCAGATTGGACCGAGGATCCTCACACTGGCTTGTCCTGTCTCAGCCCTCGACGAACTTTCGTTTACTCATCAACATCTGGCCGACAGCCCTCCTCACCTTCTTAGAAAGGGAGCAAACCCTGTGGTGGGCTCCCTGGGATCTGTGCCGTGGATCCCACCTTTCTACCTGGCCCCACCTTACTACCCCCACCCTACGTACGAGCACGGTTACGCTCATCCTGACTCGTACGACCCTCCCACTCCACCGTCATTGACTCCTGAGGTTACATTTAGTTTACAGTCTCCTGCTTCTGTGAAGTCCCAGCCGAACTATCAGGACCACTACTTCCAGAAGATTCCTCTCGGGAAGTCGTATGAAAGCTTGCAGGATTCAGTTCTCGCGTATCCAGATCAAAAGCCAAACCAAGAGGTTTTTATCCCGGATCTCTCTGAGAAGCACAGCGCCGATGCAACGAGTTCTCCAACTGATGTCGATGCTCCTCATTCTCGGCCTCCAAGCCACGATTTCAGTCCTTATTACCACTACTACCATCACCCCAAAATTCCTCTCCATGGTACTCGTCACAACCCCGATCCAGGTCCAGGAGTTCCTGGATTACTGTCCTCTGCTTCCCTGAAGCATCAATTTCAGCCCTTTTCTCTGGATGTGCAACAATCTAAGAGTTTCAGCAAAGATGCGTCAGGCAAGACCTCCGCACCTGGACCTACTTCATATCCTCACATTCTCCCAACAAATTCTGAATTTTTTTCCCAAAGTCTCTGCGCTTACTGCCTCCTACCCCCCACTGCCCTACCCGTACCACTACTTCTATTACTTCCCACAGATTACTAAAGGCGAGGCTAAGAAGCTGGGTCTTGTAAATCCTGATTTGGCTGCATCTGCAAATGTATCCTCTGTTCACTCATCTGATCCATCAGTATCTCCAGGACGTGACAAAAGCGGCATAAATCTACAAGTGAATGAGCCAAACACGGATAAAACTGACAGTTTGTCCGATATCAAATCAAATGAGAGCGACAGTAAGTCATTTTCTGCAGCTGCGACTCCAGCAGTGCAGCCTCCAGTCACGCAGACTTTCCTCCAAAGACCAGATCCTGTTGCTGTTCCGCCTACTGGACAACCCTCTCCTCCCACCCCAGGGTTCATCTATAATGCTAATCCTCACCAGTACTACTACCACCCGTACTATAACCAGTATCTCATGTATTATCCACCCGAGTCTTTAAAAGTTGCAGGCAAACATGCTTCTGCAACATCCAAAAATCCAAACGCTCTGCCTCGAGCATCTTTCCCTTCAGTTCAGCATTTACTCCATCACAAACCTCAAACCACGGCTTCACCCACTAAATCAATGTATGCCGCCCAGAATGAGCCGTTATATCCCTACTATTACCACCTTTACCACCAGCCTCAAGTAGCCAAATACAAGCAGGATCCGCCCCCTCCGGGCAGTAAATACACCAGCAAAACATCTACATCTAAGCATCCCTCTAACCTCGACTACGGCAGGATGCAACGGTTTGCTCGTGCTTCAGAGACGGGGTATCCCAACATCCCTCTGTCTCAGTACAACCCCGCTCATAGTCTGTATCCATCCTATGTTGCTCAGCAGCATCCATACGGACACTACAGCCCATACTTTCAGCAGCGCAGTGGAAGTGAGGCCAAAGACAAGCTGCATAATAAAATGGGAGGTAAATGGTTTTAAGCTCAAAGGTACTGTTTTAGCTAAGAGATGTTTGGTGTCGGAGCCAAGGGGGCAAGAAAAGTGAAACCTGGAAGCAAAGTTACAAAGTTGTAGTTCTTTCCTCATCAGCTAGGAGCTAGCTGCAAAACAGAGCAAATCCCCATAGACTTCCATGTTAAAAAGACTAACTTCACAGCAGAAATAAACATGTTTACAGCAGAAATAAACATGTTTACAGCCTGGTTCAAAACATCATTTTAGGTTTAAGGGTAATAACTCATCTGTTTCAATGTTTTTTAATCTTGAGATTCCACATAATTAGGGATGTGATATTTTGATTGACAGGCAGCAGAGCGGGTGTCGGTTTTAGCCGTGGAGGCTAATAGTTAGCTCCCTGCTTGCTCCCAGGAAGGCCTCAGCCTGTAGCAGAGTTGCACAACGGCAGGCTTTAGCTTGTTAACAGCAAGTCTGAGTGTGTCTCACCTTTTAAACAGTCTATCTTCGTTCACTACTGTTCACTTTGGATTAGCTTGGTTAGCATTAGCTTAGCTGTCAATCATCTTCCCTGCAGCTCGGAGCGGCCCTGTTCTTTGCCCATTTAAGTATTTTCCAGGAGTGACGACACACGGGATACGGCAAGATGGCGACAGTGGGGAACGTCCAACTGGCTTAACTTTACCCTCTACAGACATAACGGATAGGCTACTACATCCTTTTTTTTTTTTTTTTTTTTTTTTAAAAAGCCTTTGGTTGGCGCTTTAGAGGTACAGTTGCAATCAAAATTATGTAGCTTCCACTGCAGATATGGTTTATTTGCAGGACCAACAAATCAGCCACTGTGTGAAACAAACAAATCAAACGAATATTTTAAATAGTTCAACACAACTAATATTAAGAGTGGTTTCTCCTAATTCAGCATAGTCACTTTGAATGACCACTGCTATCTGAAAATTACCCCCCCCCCCCCCAACTTTTAGATGCACATGTACATTGTTCAATGGTTAAATATGAACATTTTAAATTTTCCTGAAATTATAACTAAAGGTCTAATATCCCTAACGTTTTGTGATTAGTGTAATTAGCAGAGCACCTTTAGCTGTTCTGACCTGCTGCAAACATGATGCATAACCCGAAACCAGCTTCTGGCAGCGTTCCCGGGGAATCTCATCCCATCCTTCATGGCCAAAGGCCTCTAGTTCACTTATATTCTTGGGTTTGCGTGTTGCAACCACCTTTTTCAAATCCCACCGCAAATTTTCAAGCGGTTCAAGTCGGGCAGGGCAATATGGACCAAATGTATCACAATATATTTGTTAAAGATGATACGCAATATACACCGGTATTTTTACCCTAATTTGTCTGAATGTTTAATATCAAACACCTGTTTTTTAGTATTGAAACATGTTTAGCTTAAATGGCTCCACTTCAGAGATGAAATTGACAAAACATCTGTTAGAAATGTTTGTTAAATTGAAATAATTCAAGATAGTTAGCTGGCCATTTATGATTTCTTTATAGAAGTCTTAGGGAGGATTGTTTAAGACGCACAACAGAACTTTTAGCTGTTTTCTCAGTGACACGTCCCCTATCGACTGCTAAACTAGCATCCATCTTGCATCGTAGGCTACCTGTACTGTGATTCACTCCAGTCAGTAAAAGACAGACTTATCTTGACTCTTGTTCTGTCCCTTTCTTTTTCTTTTCCTCTCTTCCTCTGGTAATGCTTCCTTGCATTTCTTTGCCAAATCCGCCGTGTTCAAAACACCCCTTGTGTTCATATCTGGTTCATGTTCGTTTGCTAGCACATGACACAGTGCGCAACCAATAGTCTGAAGCAATGTCACGGCCCCATCCTGGATACAAAAGTTACATAGTGCAGTTTCTGAGCCTCAGGATGCCGCTGGGCAGTGACGGCTGGAAAATGCTCATAATGAATGTTGGTGTGCCATCAAAACGAGTCAAACACAGATTTTTAAGGTCTAAAAGTTACGTTGTGGGTCTTTAAATAATCAGGTGACAACTTTGTCGTCAGAACTGACCACAAGGTGTCACTATCAGACTGCTCATAGAACTACGTGTGCCAAGTCATTGCAAAAACAAACATTTGCACAACTAATACTGCAATATAACTGTGTTTGTAAATATATCGCCCTCGTCATACCGGTAGATTGCCCAGCCCTAGGACCAAGTCAGGCGACTGTGATCTTCTAAGCCTTGGTGGTAATGAGGCATTTTAGGATCGTTGTCTTGTAAGGGGGTCCAGTGACGCCCAAGCTTCAACTTCCTCACCATGACATCTTTACTTTCACCAAGGAGTTCGTGTTTTCAGTAGCGTTGGTTTGTCTGTCAGTCAGCAACTTTACAGAAAACATACCAGACAGATTGACTTGAAATTTTCACCAGCCATGTCCAAGAACGAACCCATTAAATTTTGGTGGTGATCCGGATCACCTTCCGGATTCAGGAATTTTTTGAAGGATTCCGTATCATTGCGAGAGCTGCTTGGCGGAGGTCTGCGCTCTCCCAGTGCTTCTCTAGTCTCAAGATTTCCTGATACGTGATTGAATCCATCTTGCTGTCTACACGCTGCAGGTTTCCAGTTCGAGGAAGCTACGAAACCCACAGCATGACTGAGCTACCACCATGCTTCACTGTAGGAGGATGTTCTTTTCGGCGTACGCTTCATTCTTCCTCCTCCAGACATACCGCTGATCTAGAGCCCTGAAAAGTTCTAGCTTTGTCTTCTTGCTCCACAGAACAGAATCCCAAAACCTCTTTGGCTTATTCAAACAATGTTGAGCAAACTGTAGCCGACTTTTCTTCTGCCTTTGGGTCCGTAGTGGTATCGTCTTGGAGTTTGGTGCATGGGGCTCTTCAGTGTATAGCGTGAACTTAACTCTGTGTCCCTGATGCCACCAAGTGTTGCTGCAGGTGTTTCACATTCAGTCTAAGTTTTCTGACCACGTTTGAGACCACACTTGATTTCAAAATGTGTATTTTCATGAGGAATTCTATTCAGGGGTTGAATAATTTTTAAGCTGCATTGATTAATAAAAGTAACATTTTATGCTAATTTAGGAGAAACCATTCAAAGGTTGTGTGAAGAACATTCTTGTTTTTTTCTTTTCCAAACTTAATTATTTATAAACGTTATTCTCTGTGGTGGTTGAATAATTTTGATTGCACATGTTTGTTTAGATGACAGCTAGGACACAAACGGGCATCTCTGAAGTAATGCTGCATTTCATGCTTCTGAACAAAGCCTTTCTTGTCTAACTTGTTCTCCTTTGTTCTTCACTCTTTTCAGGTCACTACAAACGTAATCCGTACACTCCCGCCGTCCCTCCCTGTGGCTTTGGACCTGGGTCAGATGTTGACTGCAGTAATCAGTTCGGCTGCTGCTCATACTCTGTGCAGGGTGGGTGTCTCGCTGCACAATCAAATTAAAGAGGCTGATCTGGAAACTGGATGAATTTTGCATTCAGTCGTGTGGCTTCATAGCAAACTCGTATTTTAAACTGCTGTGGTTCTAATCAAGGCAGGGTAATTCAGGTGTTTTGTTTGTGTGTATCTGAGTCAACAGATGGCACAGTCGGGCCGTATTTTGTCTTTGCGATGCCCGACTCTGTGACAGAGCCTGTAGTTGTCCCTCCTGCTTCTTCCACTGAGGACAGTGATGGGTCTTGCACGATGCAGAGGCTGACCTCAGACCTTGACATCTACATCGTGCCTCTGGATGGCTGTGGAGTAAACAAACATGTAAGACACGTCTACATGCATTCTTATTTACAGTCTAAGCATTTCCTTTTCTAAACAAACATTTGAATAAAGCTCAAATACTGTTGAATCTCGTATTTGATATGATTATGACCTGGAGAACCGTGGTGAGTGTCATCCTGGAGGGAATGGTGCAAACCTGTTTATTCAGACATTCTGTCGGTGTTAGGATAACATTTATAGTAGGGATGTTCGATATTGGCTTTTTTACTGATACCCGATGTTCGATATTGTCCAGCTCTTAATTTCCGATGTACAAATGTGAGATTGCATCTCATATTTTGAGAGATACAACTATATTCTGTTCCGAGAACGTCCGGTGGCAACCCTGTTTATGGAAGTTGGTAGATGCTGCGCATGCATGCTGCCTTTGCTACTATCTGCAGGGCTTCGCCTGTGATGCCCTATACATTCCAGGCATATAGTTCCCCAATCGAAAGACTGACTAGGCAGGCATTCAATGTGAAATCGGCTTCTCGTTTGTACTCTATCAGAATGTGCTGGTCACGAAACATAATTGGAAAAAAATTAGAGTTTATTAGTTAGCTTTCGCCAAGTGATGCTATTGGAAACACCCGATTACAGCAACTATGCTTAGCTAAGCTAAAGTCAGTGCTGCCAGATTCAGAGAATGACTGGGTCCGCTAGAAAACGCTTCTGTCCACTTGGGGGACTGCGGGGGGGAGACTCAGTTTCACCCAGAGGTGGCATATGCCTTTAACTCAGCCAGAGGAGTTCATTTTGGACATCTGGCTGCCAGATATCAGATACCAGCCGGTATTAGCCAACATGTGGCTAATTCTAATGTTTCTGACAACTTGGTAACTTAACTAACAACTTAAAACCAGACATAAGCAGCTTCAAAGTAAGTCAGTCTGTAGCAGCAGCAGCTGCACCGTAGTCACATGACTCTGAAAGGAATGCTGGGATATGAAGTTCTTGCACAATAATGGTGCATTCAGACTGAACAAATTGTCTGCGGCAAAAAAATACACTTGATGCCCAAAGCCCTGATCAGCCGAGAAAGGTCTATCTGCAGCTCGCAAGACAGGGGCATGTCGTAGAGTGGGCGTGTCGTAGTGTGACGTTACTCGACGACACGCCCACCAGGCCAATGAGAGCACGGTAAAATCTAGCCCTACCCCTGACCCTTCCCCTAAACCTAACCAGACCCACCCACAATGCGACACGCCCACTGGGTTGCAAGCCGCAGATACACTTGGATCAGCCCGCTGTTTCTAAAGTATTAAAAAAAAAACTTTTTTTTTTTTACAGACTTTAAAACTTCTAAAGACTAGGGGTGGGAAAAATATCAATACACCTGAAATATTGCGATATTTTCATGTGCTGATATCATAATGTCATCCAAAAATGTGGTATCGATCTATTTTGCTAACGAAATCTTGCGATATTTCATCGTTCTGTTGCGAAATCTTGCGAGAATTCACAAAAATTTCACAGTATTTTCATAAGTGATATCATAGTGGCATTCAAAAATGCAGTATCGATCTATTTTGCTAACGAAATTTCGCGATGTTTTATCGTTCTGTTACAAAATCTCGCGAGAATTCACGAAATATTGAGATTTTGTAACAGAACGATGAAATCTCGCGAGATTTTGTAAGTAGGTAGATGCCACTTTTTAAATGTCGATTTGATATCTGCATATGAAAATATCGCCATATCTCAGTGTATTGATATTTTTTCCCTCCTATTTTTTTCAGAGCGTCGGAAACGGATAAAAAAAACTGCTATTTGCAATGACTGCTTTTTTTTTCAGCTTTAATATCAGTATTAATATCGGTATCAATATCAGTTATCAGCCACATGAGTTTTAAAATACCGTATATCGGCCAAAATTTCATTATCGTGCATCCCTAACCATAACAGCCACTTTTATACATGCTGGGCCAAGATCTCACGAGATTTCATTAGTAAAAATATCAAAGTGCTTATTTTCCTATAGATGTATCACACCACAAAATATTGTAATATATCGGCATATCGGTATTTTCCTACACCCCTACAGTGAACGAAATTCCCTGGACAGCGGCAGAAAGTTGCTTTTTACATGTTTCAAATCAGTAGCTGCAGCTACCTCCAGCTTTCATGACTATACATAAAGAAAAAAATCGGTGTTGGCTCAAGATTTTTGCCCAGAGAGTTTAGATAAGCTAAAACACGAGTAAAGAACATTAACAGTTGGCCTGCAGCAGGAGCCACAGGCTTGAATGTCATCTTAGAGTTCAGGGTAGAGAAGTTCAAGTAGTTTGTAAAAGTATCGTTCCCAAAAAAACAATAGGCTTCCGATATTTTCCAATTTCATTTCTTTTTAATGCCGATATCAGCTGATGATATCAGACATCCCTAATTTATGGGCATGAAAGCCTGTGGGTTTACCAAAATAAAAGCTGAGATGACTGTAGTAGAGAAATATTAAATCCTAAGCAACCAAAACGTAACCGGGAGTTTGTTGCCTGCCCTGAATTGGTAAAGGATCTTTTACAAGAGGTAAATGGTGAGTTGACAGGAAGTCTCGTATCACGAGCAGCACCAGGCAAATACAAAGTGAATCCACTGTCGCAGTGTTTTTATAAAGGTGTGTAAGCCCTAATATGACTGAGCAAATGACGCCCTGATCCTAACTGACCTCAGTTCTGCACACTTTGCATCATCTAGAAACTTTATTGATCCCGGAGGGAAACTCTGTCATTGTTTCAGATGTTTGGTCCGACAGCGGTTCATCTTTTGAAGGTCCAAGGTATCCAGTCCCCTAAAGGCACCAGCTCAGCTCATGCGAACTCTCCTGTGAGGTATGTTGTTGTTCTTTTTGTTGTTCTCTCACACCTTTTTTAGCTGTGATGATGTTTTCCACACAGATGTACATACTAACATTATTTCAGTGTTTCCATTTCTCCATGCACTTTTCTTTGTCAGGAATATTTGTTGTTTGTTTTTGTTTTTTGGGGGTTGTTAAAGAGGGCGGTGTGTTTGGTGGGAGGTACAATAATTATGGGGGGAGGGGGGGGGTGGGGGGTGGTGGGTGGGGAGGGGGGGGGGGGGGGGGGGGGGGGGGGAGAATAGGGATGAGGGGGGGGAATAGGGGGGGAGGAGGGGGGGAGGTGGGGGTGGGGATGGAGAGGGGGGGGGGCAAAGGAAGGGGTGGGAGAGGGTGTAGTGAGTGGGGGTGGGTAGGGGGGGATAAAGTAGTTAAATATGAATGACATAAATGTTGGTAATGTGTTGGAAAATCATCGAAGTTAATGTTGGATGAGGATTTGCAGTCACTTTTTGTCATGCTAATGATAACTTAGTGCCCTCGGTCCACCCTCCATGTACCAGATAACAACACATGCGCATGATGATGTCAACACCGCACAAGAGGAAGATATTCATAGATGCTTAATAACAGGGGTCCCAGAATGGACCTTGTGGGACCCCAGTTGTGCAAGGTTGCAAGGAGGACAATGCATTATTTGCTCTCACACATTGCAGCCGATTCGCAAGATACGACTGCAAACGAGCAACGAGCTCCATACTAGCATTGCAAACGAGCTTCTTGCACAAAGCAGCTCTTTTAAAGTAGCTGGTTTCTGGTTGCAAATTGGCTTTTGAAAATATTTATTTGAATTGTGTTTATTATTGATGTGGCTTCAAATATCTTCTACAGTTTCTAGGCTGTTCTGCTTCAATAATTTATTTTAGCTCTTTTGTATATATATTTGCAGTACAGTAGAAGCATTTGATAGAATTTTTAACTCTATTTCCATACAGCTTTTCTCTACATTATTTAATGCGTTAGCTGTCATCTTAGCATTAACACATTTTTACTGAGAAATTATCAGCTTTTTTAAAAAAACCCAACTTGGTTTAAATCCTCAGTGAAAAGACGCTGACATTGTGAAAACAAACACGCCATGGAGAAGTTGTTTCACTAGAATTTCAGCTATAAAAGTGTAGTGATTTACCTCGGTTTGCTTGGGGCACCACTCATTCATAATAACTTAAATATATCTATTTAAGCTCAGGCTTGAATGAGAGCCTGAAAATATCTTATCCGAACTAAATCAGTCTATCTGAGAGGAAGTAAATTCTACAGAAGTCAGTTTCATGGATTTTGCGTTCAGAAATCATGACAACTGTGAGGTGATCACACATATTTATTAACAAGAATGGATAAACCAACAATATCAAATCAGTTGAGCTTGCAGGATGAAAGCACCATGAGGAGAAGATGATTTTACTTGTGATGATGAGAATGATGTGAAGGTAGGATGAGAATAAGAGAGAGAGAAACTGGTAAACTTATTGCTATGGAAAACGATGGTTCTGAATACTTAAATGCTAATGAACTCTCGGATGGAGGAGAAGCGGAGTCCGTCAATCAACCTATAATTTGGAGTGAATATACTAAATTTGGGTTAACATTCAAGTTAAATAATTTGGTTATAATTTAGATGAAACTGTCAGACACCACGTATATGTTCAAGGTGCTGGTTAGATCCTACTGTCTTGGTACGCCGGTCCTCTCTGGAGCAACCCCGGTCCGGTGGCCAATCCGAATCGGTGTGTTCTGAAGGATGTTGGTGCGTGAATCAGTAGGTCTGGAGCTGCCCTGATGTTCTGGAATCTGTCCCGCAGAGTTCCAGAAGAAGAGACGTGGTGGTTGACGACAGCTGCTCGAATGGGTCCGAATTTAATAACTAGACTTTACAGGCTACTGCGTTTGGGTCCAGCAGTAATCTTCAGAAAAGTCTATAAAAATCAGAAAGGTCAGTCCTGATGACTGGTGGAGGCTTCAGAGATACTAGGTAACGATTATCAACAAAAAGGGAAAATAACTTTCTTAGTTCGGACTATAGTCTATTGTTAAGATCTTTCGCGCGCGGACAAAGGGATTACATGGAGATAACAAAAAGACAAAACGAAAGGGACGGAAAACAAAGACTTCACAGGACGAAGACTTGGCACAAACTCTTTGCAAAAGCAAGATTGGAGAGCGGTCCTCTGGTTTGAAAGGCCCGCCTCGAAGGGGAAAAAAAAAAGAAAGAAAAAGAAAGAAAAAAAAAATATACCCAAAGAAAAAAAAAAAATTTTTTTTTTTAAACTTAACCAATTGTGACGCGATACATCACTACAGGGAGTGACTAAGCGTCAGCATGGAGCTCATAGAATCACATTACACAGGCGACTGTTTCTCTCTCCTCCATTCTCATTTAGATGTAAGCACCATCAATAATTAAGGTTTCTCTGATTACATACAAAATGACATGTAGGAGCTTGAAGTCATCTGTGTGGCTGAAAAGGAAACATCTCAAAACATCACATTCTAAATTGTTGAAAATAGATTAGAAAGTTCAACACAGATTGAATCATGTCAAAAGAGGAATCAAGTTATATGCATATAAATCAGATTATATGGAATTAAACCAAATTAATTCAAAGTAAAAGAATCCAAGTCAAATGTTTAATACAAGAAAGAGGAACACATTCTTGAAATTCTGATGTCCTTTTGAAGCTGAGGGAGGAAGGAAACCTGGTGTGAGGAGAACATTGCTTTTGGTCCCACAGTTTGCTGGGAGAGATAAGAAGTGTCAACTTTGATGGAGACCAGCTTTGGTGAGACAAAGAGGTCTCAGGTCGCTGAAGAGTCGAACAAGCACTTAGAAGAAAGTTCTGCCATTTGCGGGGTTTCTTCTTAACATTTATGGGGAGCATCTGTGTTTCTGTTTATTTAGAGGTGGTCAGAGTTTGGGCAGATGTTTATCTTCGGGGGTAGAGTAGCTGTTTTAGGAGCTATAGTTTGATAAGACTGGTGCCTTCTGCACAGCAGGGGTCGAAGGTCGGTTCCTCTCTTGTTGTCCTGAAAAGGAATGTCTGTGCGATGGAGGGAAAAAGCCATTATTTTATTCAGGTTATGATTGTCATTAATCCTGGAATGTAGGATCACAACAAAAGCATCCCCTTCCACTGACTTCAGTATTTTAGATTTAAATCATTTGCCTAAAGTAGCTCAGACTGTTTGCACCACGTTGCCATGGTAATCTACCAGATTTGGCTTCTGATACAGAGAACATATAAATGCCTTTTATGTTTTGCATGAATTTACTTTCACGTCTTTTTTTCCCTTTTTCTGTTTTGTATGAAGCTAAAATATCTTATTTAGAAATTAGTTTAATTGTAAATGTAATAAATTAAATTCAGTTTGATTTTTATTTATTGAGGGCATCCTGGTACGTCTTTTATTAGTGTTCTAATGATGGGCCTGAATGCAGCCGAAATGGTGAAAATAAATATCACACTGCAAAATAATCATTTAGAAATGTGCACATCAGTGTTTTACTTGCATTCTTTTTATTTGCAGCAGTGTTTTTTTATATGAATTGCTGTTTGTCTGGAAATGAATTGCACCACATTGACATGACGATGCAGAGACGATAAAACGCACGTTTTTAGTTTTGGCCTCTCGTTTACTCAGCAGAGTTGCGTTCATAACACACCCTGAACCCTCTTTGTAAACGTGAGCTGTGTCTCATGTCGTCTCGACTCGTGCTAAGAGAGGACAAACAGAACCTCCGTGTTCTGTTTGTCCTCTCCGTAACATTTAGGCCATCACTGAAGACGCAGATTACCTGCACCAGATGATCGATATACCTCTATAGAAAAGCAGGATTACCAAAAGAATGCCTGAGGATCAGACCTGGGAGTGCAAGCCTCTGGTCTGAGTGTGGTGTGTCGTACACATGGGGCGTGTATGCATGCACACGACCGTGTTTCCAGTCTGTCTGCAGAGTTTTCATCCCACTGTTGTAAATTCTGAATAAGCAGAGGAAAAGTTTTGGGTTTTTATGTGGAAACGTCTCATAAACGCGGCCTGATGCATCAAAAACCTCGCGTTTACAGGACCACATACGGAGGAGTTAAAGTATTTACAGAGTCGGCCAAAGCAAAGAAGTCCGTGTAGAAACTTGACAGTATTGCATCATTAACTAGGTTCTCCTCTCTCAGCAGGTCTGGCTGGATAAAAGTTGCAGTATCTGTTTATTTCTCTTTCTGTCCTCTCCAACCCAGCCGGTCGAGGCAGATGGCCGCCCTACCTGAGCCGGAGGTTTTTCCTCCCTGTTAAAAGGGTGTTTTCCTTCCCACTGTCGCCACCCCTCCGTGCTTGCTCAGGATGGGGGATTGGACCGGGTCGAGCCAAGATTCGATCCAATCTGTTGCTTTCTTTAGCTAGGCTATTATTAATCTGACCTGATTTTCTCTGTTAGGCGCCCTGAGGTGACACTGCCATGAATTGACCCTTTACAAATTAATTGAATTGAAGTCTGGACTCTGAACTCGCTGACATGCAGCCTGTTCTAAACAGAGCTGTGACAGTAATGAATAAATGGACCAGGTGATCTTGTGTGTGCAGGATGATGGTGGGATGCAGCTCGTCCCCGCATACTCCCGGTGAAGTCCGGTTCCACGCGGTGGATCGGCCTCCTCAGCCTCCCATGCAGCCAACAGCAGCTGCCGTCACTGTGCTGCTCAGACTCGCTACAGGTGATCGTTGTTTTTAATATCAAATCGGGGAGCGAGAAGCTTCCTGAGCATCTTTATCAGCTGAACTTTTCCAGCCTGACGGACGTTTTATTTTGCATGCAGATGAATCCTTCTCCAGGTACTACCGTGAAGCTCACCTGCCTCTCAGCCTGGTGCAGGGTAAAGCGGTTTACGTAGAGCTGAACCTGCTGGGTCCATCGGACCCCGGCATGGTGCTGCTGGTTCACTCGTGCCTGGCTTACACTCTAACTCCACACGTCAGCTGGATCCTGTTTTATGATGGGTATGTTTCCACACAGAGAATGTGGTAAAAGTAAAGCTGGCATGACTCAGCTTGTTTTATTTTAAATGTGTTTGCAGCAGCTAAAGGACTGATTTACTGTTTACTAATGTTGGCAGCCATGGGCAAAATTATAAGTTTGAGCTCCTGTTATGGTGCTTAGTTTTAGATATCACCTTCTTTTCTGCAGTTTAAAGGTGCATTGCGCAAGTTTTGCCTGATGTGTAGAATGAGCTGATCTTTCTTCACTGCGGTGGTCTCTAATACTGTCTGAATGCTTAATGTGAGAAATTCGGGTACGAAGCCTCAAGGGGGCGCTTGTGGGGGAGACGAGCTGCGCGTCCTCGTTCGTCTGTCTGTGCCGGTGTCGTTTATTCCGCCACCGCAGGTCCGTGCGGGTCGAGCATCCTGCTACAAGATGGAGAACAGGTACCTCTCAGACTCCAGTAAGACAAAGAAGAAAAGTTTTGTCTTGTGAGACGAAGAGAATCAAACTGGAGTCTGACCGGTCCCCACGGCAGGGGGACGTTTTTCAGCACAACACCAGAGTAAGACGGGAGTAAACGACCGAGTAGCTTTTTTTTCCTTTGGAGCTCTGATCCAGTCTGGGAATAAAACGGGACCCATAGTTGGCTTTCTTCCTGCCAACAAGGTAAATGTGATGTATGACGGAAATAACGATGCAGAATATTGCAATGCTAAGTTTTTAGCATGCAAATGCAGCCATATGACTGTTCTTGGGGAAGAAATACGCTCTTGTCAACTTGTTAGATTTAGTTGATGCGGTAATTTTATAAGGTAATCCTGGTCTCAGCCTGTGAATTTGGATATTTATCTACAAGCCAGCGTTAGCTTGTTGTTACTGTTAGCATACAGTCCGTCAGTTCACTCAACGATCAAATCGTAAACAACTTGCAGATGTATAACTGTTACTTCAGTAGACATCGTGACTCTAACTCTGGGCTCAGACTGAGTGTAATGTGGGTTAAATTATGCTGCCTTCATGTGGTATGGGAAAGATGATCTTTCCACTTGTTAAATGGAAATTACCAGCTCGTTGTGTTCAAGTGTTTTGTTGTTGTAATGAAGTTTAACAATGGAGGCTATCTTCAACTGACTAGCTGGCTAGCTGCTAGCTAGCATCTGCTCTGAGTAAGTAAACCAGAAAATAACCATATTTTTACAAACAAAACTAAGTTTAAATGGTGATGTTATTAAAGTTCTGTACGTCACAGAATTAGCCCGACTACAAACTAGCCACATAACAGCAGCAGAAAACTTTAACCATAATGTATTGCTTCCCATTCAGGATATTTTTTATTGCTCTCCGCCATGTTGAAAGGTCAAAGTTTACTTCATCTCGGCAACTCGGGCATCATAAAATTTTTCCAGTTTCCCAGTGGAAATTACGACATGAGTGGGTGTTCAAGTGCAATTTTTAAGTCGGACTTTGGTATTAACCATAAATACGATACCACATGAAGGCAGCATTAGAGACCAACGCAGTTGAAGCAGCTCATGCGTGTGCACATCGTCACTTCCACTTGTCGCCAGAGGGGGCGAACTTGCGCTGTACTCCTTTAATCATGACAGGACCTTAATTCACCATGCAGTTTAGACTTCATATTTTTGGGTTTTTTGGGAGCATCATTGCGGTTGAAAGCAGCCTCACAGCCCCAAAAACAAAATGGAAAACATTGAATTCCTCAGAAATTCTCAGTTGTAAAGATGGATGTGTCATGCAGTTGTCCCAGTCAGGGTTTTTCCCAGATGCTTCCTTCCCCAAACATCCACCGCATCCGGAGGATTAAAACCTCCAGCTTCCCCTCCCTTCCCTTGGAAAGTTTAACCTACTTGGCTCCTGGAGGATACTCGCTCCTGCAGGACCCGGAGGTGCCTCCCACTCAGCACACTAAAACAAACAAGTTGACTGTTCCAGTCTAAGAATGATTTTCAGTCAAGTTCAGGGCGAATAAAGTTTGGATAATGAAGCTAAAATAGTTTCTCATGACTCAGGTCTACTTTTTATGCCTGTCGGAAAGATGCTCAGCTGCTGATGAAGACTGTAGAGTAAGCTGCCATGAAGGTAAGCTAAATGTGAAATATGGGATATGTTGTATTTATTAGACTTGAAAGCTTTAGGTAAAGTTAAGGAGCTTTTTTACTCCCGCAGCCTTTTTACATCCAGATATTAGAGGCAAAGATTCCTCAAGATTTTTCAAAGCTCCTTTTTAGATTCTGGTATTTGTTAATGAGATTAAATCCTTTTTGCTGCTTGTGGAGGATTACTATAATGTGAAGGATCCACAGGTCTCACGTTCTACTTCTGAGTTGCTTCTCTGATATCCACTAAATAGCAGTCAGTGTCCTCTTTGTCTTTGTTTGGCTGTTTTCCTCTGATTTCTCATCGTTGTGGCATTTCCTGCCACACAGCCGCTGCTCGCTGAAGCTCGTGTGTTTGCACGCTGCCAACTCAACAGCTCATTTTCCCTGATTGTGTGCAATTTTTTTTTTTTTTTTTTGTCTAGCCATTTTATTTTCTTCCTTTCCTTGCAGGTCCCAGCAGTGGTGTGAGATCAATGAAATAAAGACACTTTTACACAACTGCAAGCTGGTTTTGTCATTTTATGCAAACATTAACACGTCATCACCTATGGGATGTGTATATCTAAAATTTAAAGCAGCGCAACAGGAATGCAGAGAATAAAACAAGCAGTTAAAAAAAAAGAGTTCACTTTAGCATTAGTCAGCCACAGAAATCTTGGACAAAATAAAAAGGGGGAACAAAGTTGTAAATTATAATTTTCTCAGCATCAGTTCACTCTTACAGAAGCTACATTTAAGGGTTAACGGCACAAAAGGTTCATTTAGCAGTTTAACAAAGGAAAAGCCTGCAGAATATTACACACAAATGAGGTCCTTGACTTTCCTCTGGCCAGTCGTGTGGCCAACACACATCAGAAATGGAAAAAACTAAATAAAATGCAACTTCAATAATAAAATATATGGAAAATAATTCCAGTGTACCTGTTTTAAACATTTTAAACATAAAAATATAGACTTAAAAATGACACCATTTCGCCTCTGGATGGATGATGTGATGCAGAACGAAGATGAAGCAAGGCACCTCAACTCAAGGTGTTGACTTTCTATTGCATACAAAAGCTTATAAATGGCCGTTTTTAATTGCATGATCCCTTTTTAAATTTGACAGTGCGCCACTGGCAGATCACTGTTGTCTGTGCTGCAGCAGACAAAATCTAACATGAACTAAAAGCTGCCACGATGTAACACGGGCTGATGAAAGTGTAACAAAGTGGCTAAAATGTCAAACTGAAACTTGAACGTTCACTTACAAAGAAGCATCTTGTTTGAAATTGAAATGAATGGAATAATTAAGTACAGCATCAATAATGTGAAAACCTCCCAGGCTTAAACATCAGTCTGTTGCTTTTATGCAAACTACAAAATGTGGGGAAAAAAAACATTTTTATCAACCTTTGCTTAAAAATGGATCAGAAATTCACAAAAGAAAATCTGTAAACACTAATCTGCTGGTTGTGTCCAGGGATGGTCTTTGATGAAGCTGCAGGTCAGGGCTGCAACCCCCAATCCTCCCCCTCAGTACACGGCGGAATAATACGAGGTGACATCCTGTTGGACTTTCTTGAGCTGTTTCAGGAGGATAGTGGCGCAGACCAGGGCAGTAATCTGTCATGCACACAGAAGAAGGAGGGGAAGTAAAGAGTAGGGACAGGACAAAGCTGTGCTTCAGGACGAGGACGCTACACCGCCCAGTTGCTGCTGCTGCTGAACGGTCTGCAAGCCGACCAGAAAATAAGCACAGGTAAAAATAAAATGAGCCGCGTGTTCACTGAGAAACAGGAAGGTGAATCTGATGAAAAAGGACAAATCCAACCCAGTTACTAGAACAGCTGTGAATAAAGAGGAAAAAAACTAGTCACCTAAAGCAAAAGCAAATTATCAAGCAGCTTCTCAACCTTGTGAACGGAAAAGTATAAAGGCCACTGAAGGGAAAAAAAGATGGATTTTTTTTTTTTTTTTACAGAATATTGGAAAAAAAAAATTAAAGATGGGTAGATTTCTTTTTTCCCCCAATTTCTGAAAAGTCATTAAAAAAAGGAATTTTTTTTTAAATGTTCTGTGGGGGAGGGGGGTCTGATGACTTTCTTTGACTGTTTTTTTTTTATTTTATTTCTTCTTTAGAATTGAGAATAAAATCTCCCCAAAACAAAATGTTATTTGAAAAAAAAAATCAGAATTCGGACCCCCCCCCCCCCCCCCCCCCCCACAGAATTAAAGTTGGAATTCTGATTCCTCACACGGAATTCTGATGTTTTCCAGAAATTGAAAAAATAAAAAAAAAATCCCTTAATTTTTTATGCTCTGGAAAAAGTCAGAATTCTGAATTTTTTTTTTTTTTAATTTAAAAAAAGAATCTTTTTATAAATACACACACAATTTGGACTTTTTTTCTGAAATTAGAAAAAAAAAAAAAAAAAAAAAAAAAATATATATATATATATATATATATATATATATATATATATACATATACATATATATATATTGGGGGGAAAAAAGTCAGAATTCAGAGATTTAAGTTAGAATACAGACTTTTTTTTCACAGAGTTCTATTTGTGTTCAGTGGCCCCAATGCTCTTCCATTCTTCAACAACAAAAAAAAATTGACCTTGTGAAGGGTAGTTATAGATGATCCCTTAAAAAAAAAATTCAGTAGTTGTTGACAAATTCACCAGCTAATGCTGAGCTTAGGAAAACTTGGCTCAGAAGTTATTTTCCTCCCTTTTTTTATGTGATTAACAAAGCAACACCCCAACAGTCCAAACCACCAGGTGCCACACTACAGTTTTAGGTATATTAGGATGGATTTTTCCTTTCAGGGGTGCTGTGATCGTGCTGACGGAGCAGGTGATTCTTCGTGCCCGAGCATTGTGGTGTAAAATCAGACCAGCCCAACAGTGCGTGTGGAAACTGACTCGAACACGCTAAGCCTGAGCCACAGGGATGTTGGCCGCAGAGAGGGGTGTGAAGACGACCGGGTCCTGGTCGGGGTAGGGCGTGGAGGCAAAGTCATGCTGGGGCGGCTGAATGGTAGCCAGGGTGGGAGTGGTGTGAGTCAGGATAATGTACTGAGGAGATGAGGCGGACTGGCGGATCTGTGAACTGAGGGTCGCGCTGCAAATCAGAGCTACGATCTTTGGGAAATGATGATGGGGGGGGGGAAACAAGAGAAAACGAAATGTAAAATAAAAAAAGAGACAGGAGGAAGAGTATTGATTAAATATATGGGTGGAGAAGGATTCAAACATGGTTATCACATAAAAACACAAGTAAAGCTTTAACTTTTTATTGTCGGCTACAATTTAATCCCCAAATACTAAACTTTAATGGAAGTAAGCAGCATCAGTGTTGTTTTTGGCAGCTATCTGAGTTTTAGTCTTAGTCTTTCTGACGAAAATACTTATTAGTTTTAGTCATATTTTAGTCATTTCTGTATCTGATAGTTTTAGTCTAGTTTTAGTCAACGAAATTAAAAACGTTTTAGTCTAGTTTTTGTCAGGTAGGCTATATTTAAAAAAAAAAAAAAAAAAGAAAAACTGGCCACAAAGAGACCATGCTGGTGGTTAAATTCTAGCATATAGGTTTGTATATTATGTTTGTATGTTTGTATATTATGTTTTATTATATTGTGTATCTTTTCTTTACCTGCCAAGGGACTGCTGATGCTAATTAGCTTGCTAATGACAATGCAACATGTTGCCATGTTCATTAATATGTACTGTCCCTGTCAAAAAAGTTTGAAGATGGAATAAATTTTAAAGCTGCTCATTCAAATACTGAATGCAAAAAAGTTTTTGACACACAAACCATCAATTTATTGCAAAATTAAGGTAAAATATAGGGCTGCAAATATCTTGAATTACAAACCATTTGGGAGTCGAAACCGCCTTTCTTTAAGAACCGACTCAAAAGAGCCGACTCTTTAGGAACCGACTCAAAAGAGCCGACTCTTTGGGAACCGAATCAAAAAGACCGGCTCTCTGAAACGAGACGAAATTCCCACCGTTTGAACAGCGCAGCCAAGCAGCTGCGCGTCTGACCGCAGGTGTTCACCAGAGTCCCTCAGCAGTTCAGATACCCGACGGTAACCCGCAAAAACGCTGTTTAGCAGATAGAAATGACAAAGATTAATATCATGGTTAAGGTGTGGGCGGATATTTATGTAGTTCGGACGGGTGGCGGTGAGAATATGTTTCTTTTTCGTCGGACAAGACGCGTTTTAAACATCAAACCGTTTCCAGATCAGGCAGAGACAGAGGCACTGCTGGTAATGAGAACAGCGAACACTGTTACAACCAGGAATGATGATCTTTTATGCTGGAATCTCTGAATCACATAGATAAAGCCCCTACGTGGCAAAATGACAGAGACTGCTGTGAATTTAAGATATTAATGTGCGACATGCGGGTCAGGTTTAACAGGAAGAGCCGCGGTTCGCGGGTCTCGGTTCGGGCGGATGCGAGTAAGGATACAACTACTTTTTAACTTTTGACAGACAGATAAATGCAGAATAGGTAGACATTTCCTGCATTATGAACGTCTGACAGACCAGAGATTCACATTTTCGTCCAGTCTCGTCTCGTCAACAAAAATTTACACACGTCCCGTCATGTTTTAGTCATCAAAGAGACATGTTTAGCTCATCATCGTGTCGTCATCGTCATGAAAAAAAGGGGCGTCAACGAAATGATTTCGTCATCGTCATCGTTAACGAAAACAACACTGAGCAGCATGAGCTTTTCTTTCTTCCATTTAAGTATTTATGCAGGATTAGAAACAGAATCCTACTTCATTTGGCCCACAAAACCTTTATTTCATCAAAGTAAATAATCATCTAGAACTTGCTTACCAGAAGAACTCCAGTTCCCACAAAGATGCCCAAAACCAGTGGTGCCCTGCTGTCAAAGACACTGGTAATGGTCCCTGGACAATTCTGTGGGAAAAGAGAGGAAAGTGTGAGAACCGAAACTGATGCATTTAACCTGAAGCTTCCATGAGTGGGACTTAAACATCCCATTTTACACAGTGTTCAAGCCCCGTATCCACCAGCAGGTGAGGACGGGATGGTTCGGTAAATCCTGATCTCTGTAGCGTTTCCACAGCAACCGTACCTTTACCCAGTAGGTGTATCGGCACTGTAGCTGCATCAGCTACGTAATAGTGTGATGTAACAGCGGTGCTACGGCAGACTTTAATTATTACGATGAAGAACGTGGCACAGAAACGAAGGATGAGAATGGCCGACGTCCAGCAGTTTATTATTTCTTCTCATCTTGTGGCTTTAAATTAGTAAAAATCAAGCGTATGTTTAATAACGGTGCTTTGTTCTCGGTAGAGTTTCACAGGAAGCGATGGCTCTTTCAACCTATTGGTAGATTGTAGCGTGTCAAACTCTGCCTTTTTGGGTCAGGTTGGTAAAATCGGGGGGCTTTAAAGTGTCCTCTGACTTGTCTGTCAGTTTGTCAAAAGCATAAAGACAGTGAGGAGCTTTCAACGCTCTTGTTCCCGGTGCAGGTCTGCACATCTGCAGACTTGCCCGGAGCTTGTGGGACATCTGTGGTGTGGAAAAAATGTTGGTGTGATTGTTGGAGCAACTAAAATAATTACATGATCTCTGGAAGGGAAACTCAGATTTCCGGCACGTTTATGTAAGTTTTCACTTATTTCATCTATTAAAGATGTACAAAAACAGATAACTAAGATTGAAGTGTAATGTCACGGATGGTAGATTCAAGCTTCCTGTCAGACACTGAAGGTATTGTTTTATTTTGATTTTTTTAAACCCACACACCGATGCCAGTTACCTCTATGCAGGATGAGTCATTAGACCGCAGGGTGGAGACTGGAATTAGGCCAAACGTTAATATAACCAACCTCATTTATGTTAACTCTGTTCTTGGCAGCAACTTACGGGCATGACGACGTGCTCCATGAACCCATTTGGCTTGGGACAGGTCTCCTTCACAATCTCTATCAGTGACACTCCAGTTACCCCACAGCAGTGGAGCTGCACAGCAAAGACAAAGTTTCAACACTAACACGTCTGCACATAAAAATAAAATTACTGACAGTAACATTTCACCAACAGCTCAGTTTACAAGCCTGCAACTCTTCTGTAAACAAACTAGCATTCATTATTTAACATGTCTATTTATTTACAGCTTTAAGGGGAGACACTACAGGTGATTTTTCATCACCTGGTCAATTTTGATATCTTAATTTTTCCCCTCCGTCAACATGTTTTCTTGGAAAACAAAACATCCAGAATAAACATTTTAGGGGTTTATTTCATGATACTTTGTCTTATGCACCCAAATCCCATCAAAATGCAGCTAAAGTTGTCATTTTCTCTCAATGAGTGTTCTCTCTTACTCTGGGTAAAAAAATATCCACTTCAGGAGCACTTACAGAAACCAAACTTTCAAGTTTGGCTCCTGACTGTATTCTTCAAGTTTTTACCGAAGGATGTTTTGATATCTCATTCACAGCCTGATTTATAGAACATTTCATCCCAAAAATCCAAAAAATGAGTTTTTTCTGGTTGTTGACACTGTATTCTAAATTGTGAAATGATGTAAAGAGATATCTAAAATCCCCCTGTAAAAATGTTTGACCTAAATATGTGAAAAATTCAAAAAGAAACTTTGAACCTGGTTTAATCCAATGTTTAGATTTTTTTTCCTAGAAATGTATGCAAATTAGTGCATTTTTGGCCATAAAACACCTCATTTGCATATTTAAACATAATTTCTGAAAACTTGCAATATAAAAAATGATAGCCTTAATGTGAGAAATAAACCAGGAAAGTTTCATGGTGATACCAGTTAGTTACATTTTTACCCTATTTGCCTGCAGTGTCTCGCCTTAAGTTGGTTAAATTTCACATGAATCCATAGAAAAATGTAGAAATGTTCAAGATGAATAAAAACATGCAAAAACAACGAGCAGCTGTAACAGCAGCTGTGCTTCTGTCCTATCAGGAGGAAACAGTTGGTGCTTACGGTGTTGTGGATGAATGTGAGGGTGACGGCCATGGCCGGGTCTCCGCTGGCCACATACAGCGCGTACATGCTGGCGTAGAACTCCCCGAGCCTCATTCCAACCTTAACAACAACAACACGCTCAGAAATACTGGCTTCTTATACTGCTGAGTCGCTTTTAAAAATGTTTTATTTGTTCCTCACCTCATCCCTGTTGGTATAAGCAAGCACTCCAACAACAATCTCCGCTGTGGCCAGGAAGGCGAGGAGGAAGGAGAACTGAAGAGACAGATCAAATTAGCGTTAACGTAATGAAGCGTGAAGTAAACAAACTGTGCAAACTTCTGTTTCCTCACTAAGTTTATCAAGACAAGATCACAGAAGAAACAAAACTGCAATCACACATCAACAAACTGTTCAAATGACTCGAAATATTTATCAAAACTCCTTTTTAAAGAATTTGCGATCAGATGAAGTGTAAAATACTTAGACAAGTATCTAATCGTAGGAACCAGTGCGTCTTTGCAGAGCTGCTTCTGCTTCCTGTTTATGCCGCTGAACTGTTTTCTACCAGACGTTTCCTGCAGCAGAAAAGTTTCACCTTCAAACTGTTGCAGTTACAGAAAGCCTCCCAATTTCCCAACAAGAACGGAGCGTCTTGGCCTCGAGATAACACTGGAGAATAATCTAATAAACCATCAGAAAGCAGTTTCTATTTCATTAGTTCTTTGTGGAAAAATGTAAAAAAAAAAAAAAAAAGAAAGATCGTCTCCTCCAGCAGGCATGAGGAATGAGCAGAGATAAAGCTGAGGGCCGAAGATAGACGGATAAAGGTCAGGACACGATCCGAATGTTTCCCACACCTATGAGTCCCTAAAGGACTTCTTCCTCACTTTCATCTGGGCTGGTGTTTAAGGAAATCAAGACGGTTTTAATTCTTTATTTTGTAGTCAAAAAGAAATACATAAAAAATTTATTTTATATATATATATATATATATATATATATATATATACATATACACATACGGTATATGTGTGTGTGTATATTAGGGGTGTACACAATACATGTATTTGTATCAAACCGTTCAATACAGGTGTGTATCAAACCATGACCATATTGTATCGAATACTGAACAATTCAGAATTTGTTATTCATTTGATCAACTTGTCTTCTGACGATGAGCTCTGTGCTGAAAAACTCAGTGGATCTGCGTTCGACTACACTCAGATCAGGGGTCTCATTTATAAACGTTGCATACGCACAAAATGGGGCCTGAAATTGGCGTACGCCAGTTTTCACGCAAAAGTTGGGATTTATAAAAAGCAAACTTGACGGGAAAATGTGCGGTCTCTCACGTTAACTCTGACCCATGCATACGCAGGTTTTGGAGACTGGGGAAACTGGCGACAGATGGTAATGTGGGGAACTGAAACCACAGTGCATCATGAGTCCCCTGATGGCAGCGCGGGGGTCCCTCACTTCCATCTAAGTGATATTCTGCCCAGGCTGTTCAACCATTAATTCCTTGTATGGCAGAGTGGTTAGTGCCCATGACTTTTACACCGGAGATCTGAGTTCAAAACCCTTAGGGGTTTTTTTTTTTTCCTTACAAATTAAAAATTTTTTTTCCCCTTTAAATAAAATTTTAATTTTATTGGGTTTTAAGGGTTTAAAACAAGAGGGATATTTATTGTTGGGGTGGAGAAAAAATTTTCCTTAAAAAACTTTTCAAATAAATAAAAAAAGGTCAAAAAGAAAATTTATTTTAAAATTTTATTTTTCTTAAAATTTTTTTTTATTTATTTTTAATTTAAAAAAAAATTATTTTAAAATTTATTTTAATAATTAAAAGAAGAAATAGAAATAGAGAGGGTGAATGGGTGGAGGTGTATAAACAAATTAATACTGTGGGGGGGGGGGGACACTAATGCTGCATCGGTGCTGCTGGAGGACCTACAGATGGGAAAATTACAAGGGAGCGCGTTTTCAGGATTTCATGGCCCAATGATGATGATGATGATGATGATGATGATGACCGGCTAATAATCACATTTACTTTTGCAGCGCTTTTGTCTATGAACTGGACCCAGATACCCCGACCACCGAAACCGTGCCCACCCCGACGCATCAGCGGCTGCTGACCACAGCGCACTCCGTTGTGGAGCCATCAACCTCACCAAAGACCGGCGGAGGTGTTTACAGGCGAGGGGAGGGCACGGGAGGGGGAATCGCGCTGCACCACACCAAACAGGTGTTCTGTGATCTGAACACAGTCGCTCTGACACGGCGTTTCCTCCACAGCGACTTCTGGAACAGACCTCTGTTACATCATCACCGCCACAACAACCTGCTGTCACTCAGCAGACTTACGTTTATCTGTGTTTCCTGTGACGCCCAAATAAAATGATTTTGTCAGGCTCCACTTCACCAACAAGCACATCTACTTCCGTCTCCGCGAAATTACGTTTAAATTTATTTTCGATCGCCCCAATTCTGTTTTAAATGCCTCAGATCAGCTGGCTCATTTATATGCAGAAACATCCATGAGGTACTTTGCATTGACCATCTATGGTAGAATGTGGGCGTGCAGGAGGCGGAATATGAGCCAAATTCACCTGCGCAAACTTCCAGGAAGAGTGTGATTTATAAAGGGGGAAATTGCTTGAATCTGTGCGTATGCACGGTTTTATAAATCCGAATATTTTTTGGCGTACGCAAACTTTTCAGGTGTTTGGAACTACTTCAGTTTTCATGTTAAGTATGACCCTGATGGTAAGCTGCTGCTGCTGCTGCTGTGGAAAAAAGCACATTGGGCTAAAAAAAAGGCAAGAAAATCTTTTGCTTTTATCAAAAAAGTATCGAACCGAACCGTTAATTTTTTGTATCGTTGCACTCCAATAAACATATGTATATATATGTATGTATATACATACAGCTTAATTAACCCCCTCCACCTTGACTGACCGTCACCTCTGAATGACTACCACGTACATTCATCTTTCGAGTGAACTCGTAAAGCTTGGGCTGTCGGACACTTTAAAAGCCTTTTCACGAGGGGGCAGTGAGCACCGCCGTGATTTAAACACCTCAGCGAGCCGAGCCTCATCTGAGCGCGTGTACTGGAGGAGGTTTGTCATTTGGCTTTGAGGCAGACCAACAACAAAAACAAGAGCAGCAGTGGTGAGATGCTGGTTGCTGTGGTGGAAACCACTTCAGAGGTTCTGGTCGCCATCAGACTGGTTACCCACCGGCTGCCTTCACCTTCAGAGTGGTTAATAAATGTTTCCACTGCTTGGAGAATGGTGACCTCTGTTGTGTATTCATGTATTTATGCATACAGAGAAGAACTTCGTTACACACTGCATTACTGACACGTGTCTGTATTTAGATACGAGCCCATCTCAGATTTTCTTACTTTATATGACATTTATTATGTATTCATCATTTTCTGCCATTAGTTAGAGCAGAAATTTATCTACAGCCATCCACCACATCCCGGCTACTGCAGCCAAATGATAAATACATAAACGTGTCTATTAACCCATTGGCTGCCCAAAGATACAAAAGATGTCTTTTACTGGTTTTAACCGGGGGGGCTGCTGGACACTGGTGGAACTTGTTGGTGAAAATCAAGCTTTAACCATGTTATGTAGTGTAATTACCACCTGATCTGGTGGATGGCAAAGCCAGAGAAGCTTAGAGACGAGCTGTGGTAAAGCAGGAAGTTGAGGGTTTTGTGTTTGGTGAGAGATGTGGAGAATATGGTGATGAATAGGGCTGGGAAAAAAAATCAATACACTGAAATATCGCGATATTTTCATATAAAGATTTCATATTAAGATTTTAAAATGCAATATCGATCTATTTTACCAATGAAATCTCGCGAGATTTTGTAAGACAACGGTGAAATCTCGCGAGATTTCACGAAAACCCGCTAGATTTCTTGACTGAACAACGAAATCTCGCGAGATTTCATTTGTAAAATAGATCGATACCACATTTTTACATATGGATATGATATCAGCATATGAAAATATCGCG
Source organism: Atherinomorus stipes (assembly GCA_023101725.1). Lineage (NCBI taxonomy): Eukaryota > Metazoa > Chordata > Actinopteri > Atheriniformes > Atherinidae > Atherinomorus > Atherinomorus stipes. The sequence continues at coordinate 695,850 of JALJCO010011496.1, forward strand.
ATATTTCACTGTATCGATTTTTTTCCCAGCCCTAGTGATGAAGCCATCGAAATCAAAGCAATTCAGTCAGCTCAAGTTCGAGAAAAATATGACGTCAAGTGTCACGAATGATCAAAGATATGATCAACTTTGGCTGCAGTGTTCACCAGCAGTGAGCCGGTAACGTCATGGCGCGTCATGTGGGTGGGTTCTTTCATTCTGAGCAGCCGCGCAGTCAGACTTACAGCTGAATCCGGATCAGAAGGCAACTCTGACCCAGACTCCCTGTGATGGATGGATGGATGGATGGATGGATGGATGGATGGATGGACGGATGGATGGTTGGACAGACGGATGGACAGACAGACAGATGGTTGGATGGATGGATGGATGGGTGGATGGATGGATGGGTGGGTGGGTGAATGGATAGATGGACGGATGGACAGATGGATTGGTGGATGGACAGATGGATGGTTGGATGGACAGATGGATGGTTGGACGGGCGGATGGACAGACAGACAGATGGTTGGATAGATGGATGGATGGATGAATGGATGGATGGATGGACAGATGGATTGGTGGATGGACAGATGGATGGTTGGACAGACGGATGGACAGACAGACAGATGGTTGGATGGATGGATGGATGGATGGATGGATGGATGGATGGATGGATGGATGGATGGATGGATGGGTGGGTGAATGGATAGATGGACGGATGGACAGATGGATTGGTGGATGGACAGATGGATGGACAGATGGATGGTTGGGCGGGCGGATGGACAGACAGACAGATGGTTGGATAGATGGATGGATGGATGAATGGATGGATGGACAGATGGATTGGTGGATGGACAGATGGATGGTTGGACAGACAGATGGACAGACAGACAGATGGTTGGATGGATGGATGGACAGGTAGATGGATGGATGGATGGATGGATGGACTTTATTTTGTCAAACGTAACATTATGAAACTAAATTCCTGTTGCTATATAGTGAATAAATCAGGTTATTTTGCCACCAAAATCCTTTACTGAGTTTTGTTTTTGTTATTTCATAGAAGTAAACGTCTGTTTAGATGTTTAAAGTGTCACTAAAGTAAAAACTCATTTTCACGCTTTAAGTACTTCACAGCAAAAATCTTGTTTTCTCAGTTTTGGGGCCAAGAGCAGCATTTTTGCTGCAACTAGCTGATGTTCTACTGCATATTAATAAAGAACGGAAAAATCTAGACACAAACTCCTTTTTTATCTGATGAAAGAAGAGAATCTACACTTTCTATTTGTAGTTTCCATGTTTCTGTAGGCAGAGAACTCAATATTCTGTGGGTCCTGAAAGATGAGCCAAAATGCTCTGATGCTTGCAGTCTGGGTCTCTCTAGTGTAACAATGGCCGGCAACCAATGAGTTAAAAAAGAAAATCTGAGATGGACTGGTATCTAAACATGTAAAAGTATGTAGTTTGTAGTTGTTTGGGGTTATGTGTAATCTTCATAAATAAAGCCAAACATTAGTCTGATCGACTCAAGCGCTCAAATGCGATGCGCTCCAGCATCGTAGCAGGTGCACGGGCTGCAGCAGGCACTCGTCAGGAAACCAGAGGAAGTTGCAATGTAAAGAGGAAATGCCCTCACCACTTGCAGAGCACATCTTTTCTCGCTGCAGGCACCGTAGTCTCCAAAGGCGACCACAATCAGCATCACCGAGCCGAGAACAATCAGTACAATCACACCTGAGAAAGAGAAGAAAATACAGAATTATCTGTTTGTTTCATTCTTTTGTTTTATTGCAGTGGAGAAGATTTACCAAAATGTACCAACCGATGACAAAGGCGCTTGAGTTGAGGTCCTCGATTTCAAATATTCTTCTGGTGTTGTTACTGAATCTTAGCCACAGACCGAGACCCAGAAAGGCAAACCCCACCACCTGCCAGACATGAAGTGAAAGCTCAAGTGTTTCCAAACATTTCTGCATGAAAACGCCCACATCCTTTTTTCAGAACCTCTGCTTTCAAGTACAGGTAATATACTGTGAGGCGTAGGCGCTAAAGGTGCTAAAGAACCCCTAAACCCTTTCCCCCCCCAAAAAAAACCAAAATATAGAAGTGTAAAAACCGTACTGTACCTGGTTGAAACGTGATATGTCAACAACAAAAATACAGCAACCCCCCTGCTACAGAATTGGTTTGATCCCCCCACTTTTCCCCGACTAGCTCTGAGCGTCTGCAGAGCGACGCATCGCCTTCCTGAGTGGCTCATATGCAACTAGTGGATCATATCTGGCTTAAACCAGGATATGTGGCCCAACTTGTACCACTAGATACCAACACAATATCACCATCAGCATCCTCATATTTGCTGCATCTAAAACCCCACAACATAACATTTCCACCTTAAAAAGCTGCGTTTCTGACTCGTTTTGATGGCACACCAACATTCATTATGCGCATTTTTGAGCCGTTACTGCCCAACGGCGTCTAGAGGCTGAACGCGCACCACGGCGGATTCGGCAAAGAAGCACACAGAAAGATTACCGGAGAAAGATAAGACTGTTTTACTGGAGTGAGCGCACAGTACGGGTACGATGAAGATGCTAGTTTATGGTGACACAACAGCAGCTGTTAAGCTGACGAAGAAAAACTTCTCATTCAAGATCGAATTTTGCAAAAATCGTAGAAGTTATATGAGTGGACTTCTGTCTTAACGGGACGTCTTCATTACATTTTCCTTATTATTTCTATATTATCTGTGTTTGATTACTTTCACTCTATAGGACACTATTTCTCAAATGGTGTACAAGTACCCCTGGGGGTACTTCAAGGCTTTCCGGTGGGTACGCATAGTATTTCAATATCTATAAGTTTAAAAATGATTTTTAAATTTTTCAATAAATTTATAATAAGGATTTTCATAAGTTTAACTGTATGTTCATAAACTGACTTTAAACTTAATTTAATACTATTTTGCTATTATTTTGATTATATATGTACAGTTGTCCTCAAAACTATTCATATCCTGAAATTAAAGAAGGGAATAAATCAGCTGTCAGTGAAATAAGTTAAAATTGACAAAAGTAATGACAAATAAAAATTCTGTGAAAATCATGACATTGATTTTGAATTGTGGTTTGGAAGAAATATTAACAACAAACACAAAAAAATAAAATAAATAAGCATGATGGAGCTCCGAAGCTAAAATGTTGTTGAGCAACACTTTGAGGTAATCACTGCAATCAGGTGTTTTCTCTAATGTTCAAAAAGACTTCTGCACCTGTTGGCAGATATGTTGGTCTTCTGTTCATGGGAAAGGAGCTCTAATGTGTCTGGGACAGTTTGGTTTGGTTGTTTGTTTGTTTTTTTTTAAAGTTATTATTTCCAACCACAATTCAACAGCAATATTCTATTTCACTCAATTACATTTTTGTAAATTTTTATTCATTACTAATTTCTTGCAATTTAAATTACTATATTTTATATATATATTTTATATAGATATATATATATATATAATGCTTTATTCCGGACACAAAAGGGAGGTCCATATCAGACAAAATATACAAAACATTTAAACACGCAAAAAAAAAAAAAAAAAAAAACAGTTAATAATACATAAACACACAATACATACAAACACTGTAAAAACTATGTAGCACACCGTGCTACACTGCATTAAAAAACAAGTTCATAATGAATTTAGTCTTTTCTTTAATGGGAGGGTATGAATAATTTTGAGGATGACAGTATATGTATTTATACATACACATGTACAGTTCCAGTTTAATAAACCTGACACAAATGATGAAGTACTGCATTTTTTTAAAAGCTATTTTCCATTGACAATTATTTTGCGGTAAATGGGGTACATGACTGAAAAAATATTATACAAGGAGTAATTTGTTGAAAAAAGGTTGAGAATCCCTGATGTTCTGCATACATTAAAGGAACTAGGGGAAGGAATTGTGAAAAAATAAACATGCATGTCCAGTTTTTTAATGCTAATGGGTGATGAAGTGTTAAAAACCAAAAAGAACGTGCTGCAATTTGGTGATCGAATTTACCGCACAGTCCTGCGGATGTGACTTCAATTGACAGTTTAGATACAGTATGGAGACGGTCGCGGCAATTCAAACACTGCAAGGGATAGTTATGGATTCTTCTGCTGGTAGCAAATGACCCAGATCAACTAAAGGACACTTTAAAAGTGGCAATACAAAGAAAAGGACTTCATCAGCGCAGTAAACAGCGTTACAGCATCAGTTTGAGCACGCTCCTGTGTCAGCTTGGCTAGTGGCTGCAGTTACCTGCAGCGCCAGTCGCGAGTCTCATTTCTTCATCCTGCCCCTAGATCCTTTAAAAAGTCAATTTAATATGTTTTATAAGTTGTGCATTGTACTTAAAATAGAATTCCAAGGTCCGTTTTTGGTACTACGGGGGCTGGTGTACCCCGGAAACAAACATATTCCCCCGGTATTTTGTATAATATGTTTCTTTTACAATTCCATTCCATTTTTTAAAAATCTTTTTTTGTTTTTCTGTGGCTTTATTATCAGATTTGATGGTTTAGTCACTCCCCAAAAGTGTTTTTGCCTTTCTTTCAAAAAATGTAGTTACTAAACTGCATTAAAATGTACAAAACAGTGAAATTTATCTTGCCTTGCCAGGCTGCTCTTCGGGTGCTAAGCACCCCTAAACCTCTGATCCTAGTGTCGCCCCTGCTGTGTGTCTGTGTGTGTGTGTGTGTGTGTGTGTGTGGGGGGGGGGGGGGGGGGGGGGTTGAAACTAGGTGGTAAACCACGTGCAGGAACGGGGAAAAAACAAGCAAAAACGCAGCAGTGTGAGACAGAACAGCACGATTAAAAAAGACAAAACAGAACAGACAACCTTCATTTAAAGAAAGTTAAATGTTAGGGCTGTGATAAGCCTGTTATCCACGGAGACAATGCCTGAATAAAGGAAACCTGAGCCCGTATTTCTGGGAAAACGAAACCATTTTCACCCCAGGTGCACCCATCCCGACCTACACCCAAACTGACCTCCCCCCCACACGCACTCTTTTTCTTACAATAAAACATACCACAAAGTAGCAAAGTATCGCAATAAATTAGACATTATTTTCCATTTCCCCATAAGGTCAGCAAGCTATGGTAAAGTACCGAACTTACCGCAAAGATGATGTTGAAAATAACGAGGATATATTTGCAGACGAGCCCGCATCCATCCAGTGCCATGATGACCAGCGGTTTGTTTAACTACGCACTTGTGCGGTCTGCAAGTGCACAAAAATTACAACAGTTCAGGCCTGTTCAGTGGGGTAATGCACGCATATCCAAAATACACAGTCATATCAAATACATACTGCCTTTTACAAGTACCGTCATAACATACGCTTTGTACAGTTACACGGTAATTCAGATAAATTCCTGATAAGGCACCGAGCAATGTTTGTTATAAAGAACAAATCTTACGACAACCTGACAGACATTAAGACGTTAACAGGTAATATAATCCCATAATTAAATAAATACCTTCGTTTGTTGACTGAAAAGCCGTTTTTTGAGGATTACTTCTTCAACACAGGAGACCCAAATGCCTTATGGTGCTGCTTCACGATTATCAGCGTCTACATGGACCAAGCTCCGCCTTTTCCACCTCGCTCGGTCTTCTCATTGGCCGAAAGATATGACTGACAGGAGATAGCACCAATGAGCTGAGGACGTTCTCATAGAACAACAGCGGGGGGAAAAGGAGAGTTAAGGAAATGAAAGCTAATTTTGTGCGAATTGCAATTGAACGAGTAATGTAAACTTTTCTGTTACTTGTTTTAAAATGATGTGGTTAAACGCAATCCTTTGTTTGAAAATAAAAAATCTGCATAATTATGTTTTAGCCGCTTGTAAAGTTGTAATTAACTCAGAAAAGCGTAGTTTTGAGCTGTTTGATTCACTTTGTATATTTGGCCTTTGAATGGAAACGAAACATAAAATTCAACATGAAACAAAAGGAGTGACACAGAGAACAGGGAATGTGCCCATTCACTCCCACAGTTACCAGGAGAACACAATATTTATATGACCCAGTTTACAAATGCTCTTTTAAGCCATTTATTTAACCGAGAAGATTTCAAAGAATGTCTTTCTTTCTTTCTTTCTTTCTTTCTTTCTTTCTTTCTTTCTTTCTTTCTTTCTTTCTTTCTTTCTTTCTTTCTTTCTTTCTTTCTTTCTTTCTTCACACTTACTGAAATAGTAATTTCCACATGTAGATAAAAGTAATCCATCTAAACCACTTTCACCCATGTGTTAAGCTCACCGTAGCACCTTCTAAGTGTAACCACACACTGTAAGTAAATAGCCCCCCCCCCCCCCCCCCCCGAGGGACTTTTAACTGATGTTTATTTATAAATCAACCAGCTTAAAAATACAGTTACTGTCAAGCTGCGTTATTTTCACAATTTTAAAGATGCAACCAAATAAAATGGAACAAATTCTGCCTTTGCAACAGACTGCTATTAATGAAGTTCCTGAATTTACTATTAAAAGCTGTTTCTCTGAGAAGATGTTTCATGTAGACACAACATTCTTCCCTTTACTTAGGGGCCTTATCATGCTTGAATGATTTGGATCGGTTTTGTGGTGAAGCACATTCCTCTGAGTGGTTAAGAACAACAACAGGAGAGAAAATGAATGAAAAATCAGCCAATTTCCATAAAAAATCTTTAAAAGACCATCAGAAAAAAAAAAAAAACTTGCTCAAGAACATTCTAGAAGATTACAAGAATATAGCTCCTTGTTGAGAAAATAGTTAGAAAAGACATCTTTTGACTTCACATAATTTCCACCATACTTAATTGATGTTTGATCATTTAACAGTATGATGTCACCAGACATGACACTGTGGTGGGAATCACGAGTGAAAGTTCAAACTCAATTAAAAAAAGAAAAAAGATTTAAAAAGATGCACAAATGTTGCTCCTTTAGATTGACTGAGGCTAAGTCTGAAAACCCTCCTATAGTTAATCAAAATCTGAAGTTGTCACTGTGAATCATGGACACGTAGCTTGTGAAAGGATGCTGCTTCATACGTGGCACGTTCCAATCTTGTTTTGAGCTGTTGGCCATGAATGGGCTGCGTTCCCTTTCAAATGGTCGTAGACCAGAGTTATTAAGTTTTATAGGCTTTTCCTATGCCTATTACAGTTGTCCTCAAAATTATTCATCCCCTCCAATTAAAGAAAATGCTAAATTCACATTAGTAATTAGAATAACAAGAAACTAAAAAAAATAATGATAAAGAAAAATTTCTTAAATTACAATTTAGTGAAATCAAGCAATGCTTTTTATATTTAATTGAAAATAATCATTTAAAAAAAATTTTTTTAACTGTCCCAGTCCAACTAGAGCACCTTTCTCATTAACAGTGGACCAAAATACCTGTGAACAGGTGAATAAGTCTGATTGGACGTTACAGAAAACACTTGAATGCATTGATTGTCTTAAAGGGTTGCTCAAAAAAAATTTAGTTCAGGAGCCCCATGGTGCTTGTTTACTTGTTTTATTTTTTTGTTTGTTTTTAATGTTTCTGTTAAACCTCAATAAAAAATAAGTGTCATGATTATATTGTTGCTTCTTTTGACTTCAACTTTTTGCAGTGACAACTGATTTTTTTCCCCCCTTATTTAAAGGGGCCATGAATGATTTTAGGATGACTGTATATTTAAGGAATTATACATTATACATGACCATAAAAAAACTTTATCGGCATGGAGTTACACTGGTCTTTATAGACTTTAAAACTATAATACTATAAAACTATAATAAAATAATAATAAAACTGGTGTGGCATGGTTTGTGTTCTGTAGATAGCTTTTACATTGTGATTCCATTTCAATAAACTTTGTCATTTAATTTGTTTTCATGTCATTTCTCTACAGTTATTGAAATGCAATTTATTATTCAATTTGTCATTGAAAGTGTAGCATTTGTGTAGGTATTTGATAATCTGGGATTCTTACTTAAACCTTGATTCTGAAATAAACTGTTTCAGCTGATTTGAGGCTTTCTGGGAGTTTGTTCCAGACATGTGGTGCATAGAAGCTGAACACAGCTTCTCTATGTCTGGCTCTAACTCTGGGAACTGATAAAAGACCAGATCCAGATCACCTGAGGAGTCTGGTAGGTTCATACTGGGTCAGGAGGAGGTCCTAAACCATTCAGAGCTTTATAGACCAGAAACATAAGTTTAAAGATAAATAGTAAGATTAATTGAAAAAGATAGATCCATCCAACTTCTTACTACTTTTCTGAAGTGGGGTCAGGGGGGCAGCTGTCTAAGCAGGGAAGCCCAGACCTCCCTCTCCCTGGCCACATCTACCATCTCATCCACAGGCATCCTAATGCATTCCCTGTCCAGCCAAGAGGCTTAGGGCGCATTCACAAAGCATAGACTGATTGGGGACTCGGTTCGGTTGGGGGCGGGGGTGGTCTTCCGGACCGAGGTCACGTTCACGTTGCACCATAGCCAAACAAGCCAAACCTTTTGAATAATGTTGTCAATCTCTCCAGAGGTGGCGCTGCATTCAGATTCACCGGAGGCGAAGACAAGACATTCAACAAACAAAAAGGTTCATCTCCTCCACATGCACGCATGACGCACGACATTATTGTTGTGCGTACCTACGAGGAGCTGGGATATACTTTCATCAGACCAAATATCGATTAAAGCTTTTACTTCCTTGTCACTCCACATCTGACCACGAGCCATTTTTAATAGTACTGCAGTCCCATACGTGTTTGTTGAGGTAGCATTTACCCACAATGCCCAACGTTTTACCCACAATGCCATGAAACCAAATGCTAAACCAAACGGACTCTGGTTTCGAACCAAAAGAGCTTTGTGAATGCGCCCTTAGTCCCTCCAGCGTGTCCTGGGTCCTCCCTGGCAGTGGTCAGCACAAATGGCCCGCGGGCCACAAATGGCCCACCACCAATAATACCTGACCAGTTAGATTGTCAGCAACCTTGTTAAAAAGTCAACTGTTTTTGTGTGAACAGTTATACCTCATTGCGCAGACACATGGTGCTGTTTACAGCGCTGAGTTTGTGTAAAACTGTGGTGGACAAAGTGAAGCCAAACTGGAAATGACAAAACTTGCAGTTCAGTCCTCATCCACTAGGGGCCGACTGCAAAAGGGAGTCAATCGCCATTAATTCCCATGTTACAAAGGCCAACAACATGGCAGAAATAAACATGTTTACAGCAGAAACAAACATGTTTACAGCCTGGTTCAAAAAATCATTTTAGGTTTAATAGGTCAAGTTTACCTTCATGTCAACTGTGATGGGGGGGTCATAACTCGTTTTTAAATGTTATTTAATCTTAAAATTAAGCATAATTAGAGTCGTGTCCTTTTGATTGACAGATGGTAGAATGGCTTTTGGTATTAGCGCGGGTGGCTAGTGGCTAGCTCACTGCTTACTCCCAGGAAGGCCTCAGCCTGTAGCAGAGGCACAACAGTCTTTTTAGCCGGCTAACATGTCCAAGCATGCCTTAGCTGTACCCCACGTATCTCTGTTAGCTCTCGTTAGCTCCGGGTTAGCACTTAGCTCCTAGTTCATTAATGTTCACCCCCCACAGCCCCTCTTTCTTTGCCCATGTTTGTATTTTCTGGGAGTGACAGAGTGATGACACACGGGTAGCTTCATACCTCCGGATATGGATAAAATTAGCCCTTCTGTACCAAATGTTGTCTTCGCCACTGGCCTACATACCTCCATCCGGTTTCAGCATTGTTATGAATGTTGCTCTGTACACCCTCTAGGGGGAAGTGTTTCGTTGACATTTACCGCCATCGACAATCATGAATATGGCATCAGTAGAGGAGGTAGTTTTGCTGCATCTACTTCAGAAAAAGACAGGAAAAAATAAGTGTATGTGGCGGTGCCATATCCGACCACTTAGAGGTGGTCAAAGTAACCTAAACTTTTGACATTTTTAAATGCCCTCTTCCGAATCTTCTTCATCGATTTTCACAAATGGGTAAACTCTGTAAACTGCCGCCACGATTTCCAGTGGTATCGTCCGGAGCACTCCAGCTTTGTAAGCTCTCTTGCAACAGACATACTGACTGATGAAACGACCTTTGGATATGGATGAAAGCGTCTGTATCCGTATTTACTGTAGGGTATGAATTGGCTTTAACCCTAACCCCCATGTCGGAGTGGAGGAATGTCATTCTTTCCTCTGGGTTTTAACATCCCAATTGGCAGAATGGTGTAAACCACTGCCATCATAATCCAGTGGTCATGGGTTCAAACCCCACTCCTGTCATCCCTGTTGTTGGGTCCCTGGATGTTTGCTCCGTCTTCATACCCTGTCCTCTGCCTGTGATCTTCACCCATGTCCACTGACATTAAAAATCATTAATCTCACCACTCTCTTTCCAGTTCAGTTGGCCTGTGCACCATAGTTACAGCCTGAACCCCAATTATAACCCCCATGTCAAAGTGGAAGAATGGCGACGGCTCTCTTGACCACCATTTTGACAATTGGGAGTGGGATTCATTTCAGAGTGGCAGAATGTTGGAATGGTGATTGCCCCAAGGTCAAGATGGCAACGACCACTTCAGGCCTAGTCCACATGGAGCTGAAGCCGGTTTAGGTGGGAAACCGATGAGAGAAATTGGGGGAAAGGTTTTATGATCCCCATGAAACTGCTGTAGCACATTATACAAGGCTGTGGGGGGCGTTATGATGATTAATGCTGCATTCCATTTCAACTCGGAAGTCGGAAATTCCCAGTTCCGAGTAGGAAGTTTCAACTGGAACGCCCCCCTGAAGTCGGATTTCCCACTCGGAAAGTCGGACAACTCTCGCAGCTCCGAGTTCAAATTTAAAGCCCTGTGTTAGCAGTTTTAGAAGCTTCTGTAATGTTACATTTATTTACATTTCTTACTAATATTTTGTTGCATAAATCAATCGTAGTATTGGTTTAGGTTTATACAGATGTAGGGGGAAGCTGCTGTCGTGTAATTCACATTTCTCATGTCGTATATGTGAACTACAACGCCTGCTGTGCCAACAACGGCTAATAACAATAGCCTTAGCAAACACGTTGTTTTGCTAGGTTGCTAACTGGTTTTCCGACCAGTGAGCTGGAACGCAAGTTGGTCGGGTGTGACGTCACCCCCCAGTTCCCACTTCCCAGTTCCGATGAAAATGGAACGCAGCATAAGTAACACTCCAAACCTAGAACAAGACACAGCACATGCGCAAATAAAGACTCACCGCGTGTCGCGGGAAATCAACAAAGGAAGAGCAGAAAGGTAGAGATGGCTGAGGATTTACGAGGCAAACGCTAAAGTTTTCTACACAGTTGAAAACAGTCGCTCACCGACGCCATTGCTGTTGTGAATTTTGTTTCAATGAACTTTATTGTTTTTGTGAGCGAGTTGTCCCCCCCTCCCCCCTCTTCCTTGTGCAGTTACGTCGTCCCCACGAAGCACAAACCCGTCGAGGTTTCAAACCTTTCCACCTTGGAACCCGGTTTCAGAGATGACCGGTTTCAGGAGGCTAATCCTGGTTTCGTGAGGATGATTGGGCAGATTTCTTAAATTTTTTGACGGTTTTGCTGTAATTCGGCACCGTGTGGACGGCCCCTCAGCTCTTCAGAAACCAACAGGTCACAATAAATGGAAGGTTTCGTCCGGTGTCTACTGTCCATGGTTAACAGGCATCGTTAACAGTGGCGTAGCCCAGAAGTCTTAATAGACCTTTTTAAAAAAAACGGGAAGTAAATAAGGGGGGAGAATGGGGTCTTCTGGGGGGGGCAAAAAATAAAAAAAAGAAAAAAAAAGAAGATTTTATTTTTAATTTTATTTTAAGTTGGGCCTGCTTCACTCACTTTGACTTGAAGTAAAGGAAGGGAAGGTTTGTTGTATATTTTAGAAAATATGACAAAGGATGTAATTTTTATTTGTATGGGTGGGTGTGGAGTTTTGAGGGGGAATAAAAAAAGGGGGTAAAAAAATTATCAGATCAATTTGAATTTAAAAATATTGTTTTAAAAAAAAAGGGAAAAAAAAAAGGGGAAAAGAAGGGAAAATAATAATGTGAAGGGGTAAAGGGGGGGGAGGATGGGGATGGGGGTAAAATTAAAATAAAAAAAAAAAAAAAATAAAAATTGTGATTTATATTTATTTTTTATTAATTGGTAGAAAAATAAAAAAAAATAAGAATGTGGGGTAAGGGTAGAAAGTATAATGAGAGGAGAGGGGGGGGGGAGGGGGGAAAGGTAGGGGGGGGGGGGAGTGTGGGGTCTCAACATAAAAAAAAAAAGAAAAAAAAGGGGGAAAGGGTGCAGTGCAGAAAAAAACAAAAAAGAAGGAGAAGAAGAAAGAAAAAAAAAAAGATAAAGGGCAAAAAAAGAAAAGAGAAAAAAATAAAAATATATATGAAAAAAAAAGGAAAAAAGAAAGAGGGGGGAGGGAGAGGGAAAGAATTTAATTTATTTTATATTTTATTGTTGGGAAAGGGGGGGGGGAGGGGAGGGGGATGCGAGGGTGGAGATGAGGTGGAGGTTAGCCCTAAAGAAAAGGTTGGAAAGTCGGAGGTGAGGGCATAAGAGGTGGGGTCAAGTAGGGGTTCGATGGGGTGACCAAGATAAGATAGACATCGGTGTGGGGTGGCCTGGAGACTTTTAGATAACAGCTTTGAGCCCTTTCCAAAGCCAAAAACAAGATATTAGATAAGTTAAGAGCAAACTGTTATTAAAAATACAAAAAGTCCTTTATCATGCAACGGAAAGAACATTTTTAAACATCACTCGTAATGCAGAATAAACACACAGAAAGACCAGTGATCAGCACAGGTGTGGTTGTTTCTATAGCTTCTGGTGGAAGTGGGGATCTTTCTTTCTTTTTTTTTAAAATAAAAACTAGAAAAACTCTCACAGAGCACAGACCCAGTTCCCCCCATATAGCCCTATCTCACACAATGATACAGAATCCTTCAGGAAACTTTCCTGATACAGATCAACACCCAAAATTTAATCAGGTCTCTCTTGTGCTGTTGTCAACATTCCCTGAAAGTTCAATCTAAATCCGTTCATAAATTTTTGAGTTGTTGTGTCAACTAACAGACAAACAAACAAACGCCGGTATTTACATAACCTCCTGGATGGAAGTTAGAAACGCATGAAAAGAGATTAAACAAATTTAAATAAAAATGGATGAAAATCGATCATTATAAAAGCAAGTTGTAAAAGATTATAAATAATGGTACCGATAGCAATAAAAGCTAAAAGTCAGGCATTTACTTTGGTTCCTTTTCTAATAAACTTGATAAGGTACTTATTGAAATTGGGTGGTCAATGAAATTCCAATGAAGGAGCGTCTAGGACTATTCCAGCAAAACAATGAATGAACTAATTCTGTTGATATCACAAACCGAGAATACCTCCTAAAATGTATAGATCAAAATCTCTTCAGCATTTTCAGCTGAATATCTGAATATTTGCAAATCATTGCATCCAGATTTTATTCACAGGTTTCAACATCTGTGGGGAAATTCTGCACTTCTTCATAGATTTTACTTATTTCTCGTTACTTCACAGCCATTTGGTGAAATAATTTCCTGTTACTTCACCATAACCATTTAGTAATATCCTTTGGCATATGTTACGGCTGCCTGTTGATTAACCTCATGTCTTTCAATTCACACGTGCATCCTCCTGTTTGATGGGACATAAAGCGGGGGCTCGTCCGGGATATACTTTTCCAAAGCTGCTGGTTTTCTTTGAGTTGATTTTGTTCTGAGGTGTATTATGGTGTGTTGTTGGCCACATTGTTTGGCCAGGAGAGCTGTTTTGCTTCCCTCTCTTGTGAGGCAGGCTGCTGTGCATCTGGCCTGTCTATTAGTGATGTGCCCGATGAACCCGAGACTCCGAAGCGCGTATCGAGTAAAAGGGGGCGTTCCTAATGAAGCTTGTGTCATCAGCTTAGGAATCACGTGACCAGAGCAAAACGAAGCTTCAGTTTGTGCAGATGACGTAACGTGTCGGTCTGTGTTTCACATCCAGACATGAAACATTCAGTGGTCGCGAGACTGAAGTGGACAGATATTTATCCAAGCTGAAAGATGAGAAAAGAGAAAGATTCTCTGACATACGGCCACAGAAATCAGCAGTATTATCAGCTTTCCTATTGATTTATGTTCCCCTGCATCACCTGCCCATGACGGGGATTATTTGAAGATGATCTGTACGAATAGAAGTTGCCAACCTGAACACTGGAGAAGCTCCTCTTCCTCAATAAACAGATTTCAGCTCCATGTCACCTCTGTGGAGTTCCATAAGCACTGCACTCAACACATAAGTAATTATCACGATTACAACAGTTAATCCATATGAAATTAAAATTATGTGCCATTCCAGAATGCCATAGTTTTCTGTGAAATACAGCATGCGCTCCCACAGCTGGTGTGTTTCTATAGTACAGTGGTTAGCATGTCTACTTTTACTCGGGAGTCTGTGGTTTGAATCCCGCCTGCGATTTCTTGCAACGTTTTATTTTCAAACCATACCTATAATTAGTCAAATACTTAAAGGCACGATTAATGCACATATGTGTTGGATGCTGATAATTTACCAAATAAATCCTTTATTTCCTGGTCATGGGCACAACTGAGATGGTTTGAGTGCAGAGTTGTTCGGGCTGCTATGGACCCATTTGGACGCTTGATGTCACTAGAGAGGCGCATAGATGAAGCTCCGAGTACTGAACCTTTTCCCGAACCAGTTGGCTGGAAAGCCTCATTGCTTCAGGAAGCTTCATTTGCCCATCACTACTGTCTATTGGTGGACGCCGGCTTCACACAGGCTACCAAATGTGAAAGCTAATTTAGCGGAGCAGTTGGTTGCTTCATTTAAGCAAAATGCTAATAAGAAGAAGAAGAAAAAGAGAATAATGTGTTCAAAAACACAACAAAACAAGGCCCAACTATCCCAATTCCAAACCACACCAGTGTAACACAAAGAAACTAGCAACTAAAATCATCCACCAAAAAAAAAAAAAAAATACATGGAAAGTAAAAACTAAAAAAGCCCAAACAAACAAGCTAAAGCCACCACAAATCACAAACCAAACTAACTACGGGTAGACTGTTGCCAGGCCAAACAATTGGCAGTGACTGAATCTCTGTGAGCTCTTATATAGCTGGAAGGAAGCAGCTCCAGGTGTGTCTGATAAGTGGTTAGCAGGTGAGGGAGGGAGGAGATGAAGCTGGTATAGAGCCAGGCCAGACAGCAGGGATGAAGCAGGCTGATTTGTATGTGGACTGAAAGAAACAGATGAGGTTAATCAGCAGAGATGCTCTCTGAGATGCCTTAGTGTTACACCACAGATATAACTTCATAACCTGCGAGATCTGTGGCTGTTTTAAGAGTAATGGTGTCTCCTGGCTCTTAAGGGCTCTTGTCGGTGAAACAGGCAGCAGTGTGGAGTGATGTGACCCCTCTGCTGTCCATCATTGCAGGTTCAGTGGGTGGCAGAGGAGCAGGTAGCAGGGGAGGGAAAGAGGTTGATGGAGTGAGTCACAGAGATGGAAAGTGAAAAAAAAAGCACATACTGTGAGCTACACTCACAGCAGCTCATATGCACACACACACAAACACAGATGATGACACACTTACGCGCGGGCAGTCGGCCAAAAGTGATGGCGATAATTTTTTTTCTGAGGCAGGCGGGTGAAAAGAGAAATCAGTGCAGGCTTTATGACATTGGTGTGTGTCTGTGTGTCTGGGCTTGTCCTATCTTTGTGGGAACCAGTGAGACTTTCAGATTATTAAAGCGACAATATGTCGGAGACGTTAAGACTTACTTAAGCCTACTCTTGCCTTTTAAAAAGACGGCACAGATCAATAAGTTCGGGTCATGGTTAGTTAAGCACACTGTTGAGAAGAACGTCAGTTTTAAGAGAATAAAGAAGGCAGTGTTCAGCCATACAGACATGCTTATTTGTGACAGCAAACAGCATTTTTTTTTCCTTTTAAATCCGAGTCCTGTGACTTAATTTGCTTTGCAACCATAAACCTGTCTACACACCATCTGGTATTATATGAATTACAGTATATGGAAAGTAACACACAAGTTGAGTTTGCTCCACTAGGGGGCGCAAGAACACAAAAAATGACGACAGTGCTGCCTCTCAGTCCCTCAAACATTAAAACTCAAACACCACAGGCCGGCTTGAGGCTTTTTGGACTTATTTATCTTTTTCTTTCTTTCTTTTTTGTATATATATTTGTCGTTTCAAAGCTTGACGATTCTAAATATTGGAAGGCTTAGATTTGAGTTTACCTGTGAAAATTGATCTTTAAAAAATTTAATTTAAAAAAAAAATTTAATTAATAAAGTATGCGTGACGTCTTGAACGAATTTACGCTAATCACAAATACATTATATAATTCCAAAATGGAGATTTTTTAAATTTTCTGCTCATATTAGAGATAAGTGTTTATTTTATAATAAATAAATAAAAAGATTATTATTCTGCATTCGAGTGTAACACATCATGTTATCTCTCTTTTTTTGCCTTTCTTTTAAATAGGAGAAAAAAAAAACACTTTTCCTCCCTCGTTTTATTAATTGCGGGTGATTTAGCGGCAAATTTTCTGGCCGGTTTCGGAGCAGTAAAACAGCAGGCAACCGTCGTCATATTTTTTAAAAAAATGAAATAAGTGAAGGACGGAGGAGGGAGCTGTAAGGAGGTGGCGGTGCCGCTGCGCTGTGGTGAGGGGGTGCATTATGGAAAAGGAGGAGAAGGAGACCGGGAGAAACGCAGACCTCAGACCAGCCCACCTCGCCTCGCTGTCTCTTCTAGCTAACCCAGTCTCCGGCTAAAAAATCTGATCCCGGATCAGCGCGCTGCGACTCCCTCCGACACTACGAGTTGGGATTCGGACCAGAGGAAATCGTGTTCCGTCAGGTCGGCACGCCAAGACTCATCCACAGCAGACCACGGCGAGGGAACGGACAAGAAGGGAGTGAATCCAAGGGGAAGGCTGGTAGGAACCACGGAGGAGTTTAATGCGAAAACACAGAGAGCTGCGCGAGGACAGAGGGCTGGCTGGCCGCGCTTAAGGAGTAGTATTACGCTCAGCTAATTTCCAACGTTTTCTATTCTTGGCAGCGAGAGTGTGCTCTCTCCGAGCCACATTTATAAAGAGAGCTAGCGGAATGTAATGCTAGCAGGCTAGCTAATGGTAGCTAGCTAATTAGCTTGTCAGGCACCCGGGAGTCGGACGTGTGATCTTTATTTAAAATAGGTCAATTTTGTGTCGTTTTACTTTTTTGTGGGGGATAAAGCTGCTGTTTTGTTGGTCTTTATGCAAGATCCTGCCATAGCCATAATGGTCCGCCTCGCATAGCTAACGCCAAGTTAGACAATAAACAGTGAAAGCTTCCCATATTGATGAAAATCTGTTTGATATTATCCGTCTACGCATCTTGTGGAAAAGCCAAGTCCGGAGTGAATATCAAGCTGTGAAGAAACCACCGGGAGAAGACAAAGGGAAAAGAAAACAAGACTTTTGACTTGTGACTGCCGTCCAATGTTAATGTCGACCGACGTTGCATCTATAATGCTACCCGTTAATCGGGGAATAATGGACCGCGAAAGGGACATTGATGCAGCAGCCGCCGGACCTCATGCAAACCCGGCCGGGGGTCCAGCGGTTGTCCGGGGGATGAAGCGTGGAGACCCGGAGCCCGACGCTCAGACTGCCGCTGCCCTGACCGACTTGGCCGGGGCAGAATGCAAAAGACCAAGGATAGACGGGACCGGGAGCGTGGTTGCTGACATCGGACAGGTATGGATGCGATGCAAACACACAGGATCAATTCCTCACTTCTTTCCCCTCCTTTTTCTCCTCTTTTCTCCCGGTTTTCTGTGTGCAGCTTTGAAACAAACCTGCCTCCCTTGTTGCTGAGAAACATTAGTCCCAAGCATCACTAAGGAATGATGTTTTGACAGGGCCCTCTTTCTCATCCTCAGCATAGTCGAGCCATCTTTGCAACAAAGAGGAAGATGTGTTTTTATACCAAAATGAGAGCGATAAGAATAAAATAATGGCAAAATATGCGTTGTTTTAATGCTCCTGGTGCCGCTCAGAGAGGGAGCATGACCAGCCCAGACAAAGGTAATATGATACAGGCTCCATTGCTATGACAGTCAGCAGCACAGCAAAGATCAGAGCCATTCATCATGCCTGGCTCTCTCAAAGTAAGCAGTGCTCTGGAACATGCAAGCACATTTCTTTATTTTTCATCTATACGGACAGATTTAACCCCAGCCGTGTTGGATCATGTTTAAAGTCACCTCAAATCCTGCACATGGCATGTGCCATTAATCGCTTCATGCCCCCCCAGATTGTGGCTAGGTGTTAAAAGAGAGAGGCAGACAGGGATTGGGGGAGGGGTCACCACAGTGAAAGACAAAGAACAGAGCCTCTTGCTGGAGGCTGAAGGAGCAAAGGGGGCTCAGGGGGGCCTTCCTTAACACGGGTCTCCCCTGCTTTCATGACTCGACAGCTGAGACAGCAAAGCTTCAGTCTCTCTGGACTAATCTACGGTGTTCCGGTGAAGCAGAGGGATGCAGGATGCACCTCTTTTGCTTGTTCTCCCCGGATCTGTTGCTATTTATTCCTCTCGTCTCTCGCTTCCAAACACACATAATTCTTCCACCTACACATATATGCTTCTGAAGTGCCTCTAATCTAATGGTGCAGCTTTAGCTGACGGTTGGTGTTTTCAGTCAAGCGAAACAGCAGGAAGAGTGGTCGAAGGGCAGGCCAACGCAGCTCCAGGTCACCTGTGTGTGATTGAATCCAGAGGAACTGGTAAAATACTTTAAACGGGAAGCTGAGCGAGTTTCTCGGAGGATGGATGCTGATGATGGGGAAGAGGAGGGGTTTGCGCTGGCCATCGGCCGTATCGATTGCCGGGCACTTTTTGGGGGTCACGCAAATAAAATTGATCGGAGCGGAGTGATGAGTAGATGGATAGATGAAAGGTGAAGGAGAAAATGATCGGTAGATGGAGACTGGGAGAGATTGAGGAGTAGATTAAATGTTGGGTGTGCAGGATAAAGAAGGGGAAAGCGTGCAGCTTAAATGGACATGATATCCTGGCGGATTGCAGGAGAGGAAAAAGGACTGGGATTGATGGCTTGCATCCATCAGGGAACGCGATAAAGGATGAGGGGAAAGTGATGGATGAGAGGAGTTGCATCAGTTGGGAGAGATAAGCAGGAGGAGATGGTATGAATTAAAATGAGGAGCTCAATAGCAGTTTATGCTGAGGATGAGATTGGGGGGGGGGGGGGGGGGGGGGGGGGTTGACATTGAGGGGTTATACTGGCAGTTTTATTAGCAGTCAGCGTAGCTGCGTGCGAGAAGAGGGTGGAGGAGATGAGATGGGGGGGTGCTCCTGTGACCAAACGCCCCCCCAACAATTACTCCGAGATTCCCAGTGAACGATGAAGCCGGCGGACTGGTGACCTTCCAGGCTGACTGGAAACCAGCACTGTAATGATAAACCTCCTCTCTTTGTTGCTCCTGCTCCTCCTCCCCCCCCCCATCTCTGCCTCTGCACCCCCTCCCTTCTTCCCCTGGTCCCCCCTTCTTGTGTGTCCTCTGATTTGTCTCCCTCCTAACCCCCCCCAGAGGCATATTTCCAGATTGCTAATTGACTCCTGGTTTGCAGGCTTTCACTGAGTCAAAGCCCCCCCCCCCCCTTTTTCATGCTTTCTCTCAGCTAAGCTGTCTCCCCCTCTATTTTTGATCATCCCTCCATTTCTCTGTCCATCTCCCATCACCCAGATCTGTGTATCTGCCTCTTTTCTCCAGCTCCACACGTGCCCTCTTTCATCCCCCCCCTCATCTCTCATCCTTTTTCTTTTTTTCTCCCCCCCTCCCTTCCTCTCTGTTGGCCGTATTGATGCATCCCCCTCAGGCAGTGCTGTGGTCCACTCGGCTGCAGCCGGAGTACAGTTTCCAACTCTCTCCCTCGCTGTACGTCGCTCGCGCTGATTCGGAGAGCCGATTTGTCCTATCGTTGGCAGTAAAGAGGCTTTGTGTCGCGCTAACGAGATCAAAGCTCATTTAGGAGGGGGCATTAACCAGACTGATCGCTATAAAAGGCCAAAGCAAGGGGAGGGAGAGCAGGCAAAGGAGTGGTTGATATGGAGGTTATTACCAGGAGTGAACAGTTTTTAGTTTTAAAATGTTAACCACGAGTCATGATGGGTTTTCATGGATTTCAGGGCTTGAGCCTCAGAAAACAAGAATGAACGAACCCCTGCAGATCCGTCTGGATCTCTGTAAATTGCATTGAAAACAACGTGTACAGCATAGGTATCTTATCAGCACGTGCTGTTGGGTAACATTGCTTTAAAGGGACACCGTGCAACTTTCAATCCAGACATTATTTTAATGAAAGTAATAATAGATTAATTCTGGGGTTAACATGCAGCACTGGGTGCTCTGGGGGGGCTGCCCTCCTCAATAAACCAGACATGGTAACTTTGCAGGAGCGGATCCGTCTCTCATTGGATCATGTGACCTGGAGCGCTTTTTTTTATGGCTCCATGACCTCACTATCAGCTGATCAAAGCGGTCTGCAAACACGATTCCAAAAACACAGATGGAGACAAGTGATGCACGATATTATCGGCCCGATATTGGTATCTGATGATACTGATTTTTATACTGAATATTGATAGCGGGACGATATTTTTACTTTTTTTTTTTTGTTTGTTTATTTGATAGGGCCAGAGCATATATAAAGGAGAAACTTCTAAATACGTCAGATTTATCTCAGAAGGCTCGTCTTCATCTGTTGTCCCTAATCAGATCTTAAGATGAAGAAAATATTGAATCGGAAATATTACATCGTCAATAATGGTTAATAGGTTTTCCTATCATGCATCACTAAGTGAAACAGCATGCTCAGACTAACAGCTCAGTGGTTGGATTAAAATTGTAACATTAAAAGCAGTGCTGCAGCACAACAGTGAACCTGGTCGTGTATATATAATGATTGAAATTTCATTTTTTATTTAAAACATTTGATTGGACTCCATAAAAGCCTTTGCAGATTAAACCGTAGGTCTGTTAAACAATTTTCAAGGGATGCACTTTGTTGTTTGAATGGAATTTGCTGCTGTGATTTACAGCACATGACATTTTTGTGTGATTTCTAGAAAAAAGGAGACATTTAAATAACAAAACCTTTTTGTTTTTATTGCTGCATCCAGAGCACAAACTGCAGATTATATGAAGATTATATTTAATTTATAAAAAATTAACTTGTAGGTATTCGCATCGGCCATGAAAAGCAGAACATTATTAGTCATCAGTATCAGTGGATTATTTTGTGTGTGTGTTATTGTGCATCAATAATAGAGCCTTTTTATTGTGCAGTAGTTGTTTGGCCTGTGGGAAGTTGCAGGTTTAATTCCCCTTGTGACCAAAAGTTAGACGTTACTTATTAGTGTTTTGCATCAACATTGAAGCCAATTTAATTTTTTTCTGTCTAGGAAAATTAAGATTTTAATTTTGATACAATAATTTGAGAGAACTAGTAGCTTGCAGAACTAACACAGCTTCGGCATCAGGGGGGGGGGGGGGGGTTAATATGATTAAAGTCTAATAAACAGCGATTTAGTCCCAGCATCATCATTATCCTCCTCCTCCTCATCAGTGGGCCTCAGAGCTCCGTGATGCTGCTGACACACATTTAACTTTACTGGAGTGTAAACTTTAGATTAATGTGAGGGCTTCCTCTGTCAAAGAAAGAGCTTTGATTTTATTTTTATTTTTTAAATGAAACCAATCATTGATTTGTTTACTTTTAAGACAGTTGAGCTATTTTTCTTCTATATGGTCATTTGAAATGAATATTTACTTAATTAAATGATATTTTACTATATTAAAAGATAAATTGAGTTTGTATCGTGTAGATGAGTTGATAATAAACATTTTCCAGTCAGAGGTGGGATCGTAGGAGGCAGGATTTGTGCTGGTGTGTGTGTTATGTCTTACGGAGGGTCATACGTGGTCTCACATTAGCTTCCCTGCGGCGGTTTAATGATTGCTGTTAAACTTTGAGCCGCAGCGCTGCAGAGTCACCCTTGACTTTTGAACTGGAAACGATAAGCTGAAAATGTTCCAGACGAAGTTGCTCAACTCGTATTGTCCCTCTCCTTCTCTTTGTCCGTTCGCCGTGCTTTATCAGCTCGGGTGCAACGCTTGCATCGCCAGAGCATGAGAGAATATTTTGATTGAATGGGGGGGGGGAGAAAAGAGGAGAAGAATAACAGTTTTAATCTGGCAGTCATATTTTTCTCCTGTAAAAGGACACTGCGTTTAGCTCCTCAACATGCCACTCGCATGTCAACCCTCCCTTTATGGTCACCGTGTCACAGCTTCCCCGCCCTGCGTGTCTCCTCCCCAAGGCTGCCCTCAAACTGTCACATGTGTTCCCATCTCCACCCACACACACAGCCAAATGTCAATTCAGTGTTTCCCTAACACGGGGGTCATCGGTGATGCATTGCCACAGGATGGTTGATTGTAGTGGTTGGAGTGTCATGAATAATGCACGGTGGGTCATGAAATACGTTTCATGAGTAGCTCTTTTCAATCACAGATAGTGAGCAGGGGTCTGCAGTAGCTCTTACGTGTGGATTCACTCGTATCCTTGACTTTTTTGTTATGTTTATCCACTAAAACTGACAGGGAAGACTCCACATTTGCCATCTTTGCAACTTCAGCAGATGCAGGGCCTAACCGGCATGTGCTCAGCACAGATCCAGATAAGTTCGTATCTGCATCTTCATTTTCAACAACTTAACCGAGCTGACAAATCATCAAACAAGTATTAAAGCAGAAAATTTGTTACACCACAAACCCCCCTAAAACAATAGATTGCTGTGTGTTTTTAAGCTTTGATTTATTAGCCACTGTAACATAATCCATATCCATGGAGCACTGAAGGCTTTGTCTTCCCAACCTGAAATAATTAGATGTGACAGAGAACAATGAAGCAGTCTGTGGAGCATGTTGATGCAATTTGCAGGGCAAAAGAAATCAGCAGCAGCCAGTAACTTTATGGGATTTAAAACTTTTAAATAGTCTGAAATGATCAAAAGAATTAAGCAGAAGTTGTCAAAATTATGTTTAATGAGTAATTACTTTCATTATGTTCACGATGCAAAAGATATTTATTTGATAACAGGCAAATAATGAACAGTTTATGGCATCAGAAACAGAAAAATGACTGCTAACTGATGCCACTGCAGCTGCTTTTTGTTTTAGTTTTGACATAGAATGTTTAATACCATACATTTAGTTATGCATGTTATATTTCCAAAAGATTTAGGATTATTTTAAGAACCAGTATTTATTCAGTGAGTGAACCAAATCATGTTAAAATGGTGGAATTGTGCTTTCACATCAATATATTCGGTGGTTAAAAGAGCTGGATGTTATCACATTCTTGGGTTTACTTTTGATGAAGGCAAGGAGATGTAAATAGGGATGCACAATATAATTGGCCCCTTATCGGTATCAGCCTATATCGGCCTTAAAACTGAGTATCAGACATCGGCCACCCCACCAATATTAAACCATATTTAAGCGATCAGTCCGCTGATTCTAAAGCCTAAAAACCCCCAAACTACTTCTTTCTCTTCTTCTTCTTCAAAAACTTCTTTTTTTAGACTTTAAAACTTTTAAAGACTAGGGGTGAGAAAAAATATCGATACAATGACAAATCGCAATATTTTCACATGCTGATATCATATTGACATTTAAAAATGTGGTATCAATCTATTTTACTAACGAAATCTTGTGATATGTCATCGTTCTGTTAAAATTCTCGCAATATTTCATGAATTCTCGCGAGATTTCGTAACAGATCGATAAAATATTGCAAGACTTTTGTAAGTAAAATAGATCGATATCGCTTTAAAAATTATTGATTTGACATTTGCATATGAAAATATCGTGATATTTCAGTGTATTGATATTTTTCCCCACCTCTATTTTTCAAAGTGTTGGAAACGGGTAACAAAGCTGCTATTTGAAATGACTGCTTTTTTTTTTTCAGCTTTGATATCGATATCGGTTGTTAGCCACATGAGTTTAAAAATATTGGCATGTCGGATATCGGCAAAAATTCCAATGTGGTGCACCCTTAGATGTAAACTCTGTTAGTTATTATAAATTAGACACCAGTAGTTTTTAGAAAACTGCAGCCCAAACGTTCATGAACTCCTGCTTCTGTAGGGAAAGATATGAAGAGGATCTGTTGTTTTTAGCACTCCAGTAGAGAGGAGACCATCCACCTGCTAAGTTCCTGAGAGCTTCACACTCTTCATACCAGACATGTCTAAAACTCCATCTCTCGGAAAATGCATTAGGATTTTAAGGAAAGAAACGTATGTTGCTGCAGCCGGCTCACTCTGTAGACACGCTTTTATTTTTCAAGGCTGAGAGAGAAAAGTCCTGTATTACTGTAGATAATCTTTCAGAGCAGGAAGAATCTCATTCCTGCTCACCACTTTTCCTCTGTTATAGTGTCAATACATCAGAGTTCACAAGAAAAATGTCATCCTTACAGTTTGTATGCAAGGGTCTTATGTGGTTGTGTGAGTTTACTCATTTAGCATGTGCTGGAAAAACGAACAGGACAATTAAAACCCAAAATATGGAGGAAAAAACCTCTTAACTAATAAATGCAGATCTGCTGTGCAAGCAACCTGAAGTAGACTAGATAGTCATGAGAGAGAGCAGGAAAATGAGCTGCTACTGTGTGCAGATCCACCGGGGAGCCCGGTTCTGGCTTTGGTTGCCTTGTTTGTCTGTTCTTGCATGTCCGCTGTCTCTAGTGCATCCATCATTCTCTGCTTCATCCATTAGTTTTGCCGGGCCTTTCGGAGGATGGAGCATCAATCACATCACTTTCTGTCATCAGCCCTCGTCTGCATGGCCTGTCGTGTTAATTCCCTCTCCTCCACTTTCTGCCACAAATGTCGTCATGTCGTCGTTTTCTCAGACCGTGCCCTTTATTTCCATTTTTCCTCTCCAGTTGTTAGATTTTGACATCAGAGGGTTTGAAGTTGCTGCTAAGTATTGGGCCACCTGGTGATGCCCTTTGATGAAGGATTCAAATCTAAATCAATCAGAAGTGGCTTTAATATTAACGTTAAGCTTCATTTTAAAGGTTGAGTACATGCAGAGTTTTAAATCTTAACACAGCATTTGTTATGTAAAGCCCTTGCAGATCAATAAAGTTCTGTAAGCGTGTAAAACGAGCTCCTCTTGTCTGTTGTGGCAACTGGTCTGTCCATGTGGCATTTTCCAGCTATTGTATCCCCCATTCATCTGGTGTAGGTTAATAGTACCCGGGTGAAAACTTAGTGCTGTATCTTTATCGTGAGGCGCTCGACTCCAAACGTTCAGACTACTGTGTTTGGATGATAATCTCTGTTCAACATCTCACAATCTGATTTGAACCCAAAATAAAAGAGATGAATTCGGGAGATTAAAGGAGGCTTTTTGTCCAGCACAGAATTGGTCAAACTTGGATGGTCCAAAGACATGCATGTTAGGTTAATTGATCACTCTAAATTGTCCCTAGGTATGAATGTGAGTGTGAATGGTTGTCTGTCTCTCTGTGTTGGCCCTGCGACAGACTGGCGACCTGTTCAGGGTGTACCCCGCCTCTCGCCTGATAATAGCTGGGATAGGCTCCAGCAACCCCCGCGACCCTGAATTGAATAAGCGGTACAGAAAATGAATGAATGAATGGATGGACAACTGGAGTTACAGGCTAATTGTTAATGTTACACGCTTGCTACTTCTTTAATGGCGTAAATGTTGTATTTCACTGTTGTATAACTTTAAGAAAATTTAAATAAAAGGAGGGGAAAAAAACAAAGACTAACTTTAATCTAATTGATTCAGCTGAAAATCAAGCAAAATTTACGCTCATTGGTAAGTGCTTGAATTTGTAGATAAGAACCAAGAATACGTTTCTTCACATTCAGAGCTCAAAACTTGATCTAGTCTTACAGATCTCAGAACTGGTACAGAAAGGAGACTTTCACTGTTTCATGGACCTTAGTAGAAATCAAATTTTCATATCACAGCAACACTACCATATTAATTAAGGTAATTAAAATGAAATAAGGTAACATTAGAATAATACCATAAATGAATAAGTTTCCTCCCAGCATCCTTAAAGGAAGAGTCTGAAGTCCCTCTAGTGTTTCTGTTTGCAAACAACAGTGTTCAAACTTAGCACCCCTCTCTCTCAGGCTAATGGCCGCCTCGTTCTTCAGCCTATTCAGCTTCAAGCCTCCGTCAGAGCTCAGAAGCGGGTAAAAGCCAAACCAGTATTAACCCTGGTTTTCCAAAGTGCGCTATCTCAAGCTATTGCTGCTGTTGGAGGTACGGGAGTTGAGGAAGAAGAGGGGGGGGAGAGGAATTTTTTGGGGGGGGCCAAAAATGGTGGAATTCGCGGCAATGAAAATAAGAAAGGCCCCGTTTCTGGAGTTTTTAAATCCCTTCTTAAAAATAATCTTTTTTCCTAGGCGTTCCACCCTTCATAAGCCATTTTTTTTAATTTTTTTTTTTGTTTAAAATTTTTTTTTTTTTAATATTATTATTAATTTTTTTTTTATTTGTTTTGATTTTTTTTTATTTTAAATATTTTTTTTAATTTTCTCTTGGAGATTAAATTTTTTTTATTTTTCTTGAGCGTTTTTATGGGGGTGTGTTAAAAAAAAAAAAAAAAAAAAGTTGACTCCCTTACCTTTTCTTTGGTGCATCCACCATTTTGTCTTTCTTTCTGTCTTTTTTTCCTTCGAGAGTTCGAGTGACTGGTGTCTGCTCCAATCATGAGCTTATTCCCACACAGCGTCATGCTCTTTGCTCTGTCATTGGCTGGCGATATAAACAGGGGAGAGAGAGTTGCATTCAAACGCACCATGACACGTGAGTAGAGGCCCAAATGCGCGGTTTGAGATGGATTTCACTCGCACAAGTCTAACATTTATTTTCATGGGGGGAACTTTGGACTCTACCTTTAAAAAAAAATCCAAAATACATCTTTGACTTTGTCCTTTTTAGAAGGGAAAAAAATCTCCAGAACTGTCCATGCGATGGCTTCTGAGACCAAACATGCAAACTGTGTCTGAGGGACTGATGCTGCTTTTCCTGGCAATGAGCAGCAGAGTTTTTGTGAGATAACCACGGTTTTACAGTAATTAAAATCTGAAACAGTAATACTATATCGCGATTTATCTTTTTATCGGTTATTGTTACATCCCTAACGCAAACCAAACCAAACCAAAGGAAGGTGTGAGACCCCTGCGTACTCAAATTGAGTCTTCAGCACTATCCTGGTGTGAACTCTCCCTAACTCACTAAACCGTCATGTAAATGTGCTTCAGCAGCAAAAAGACCAGATGGGAAAACGATGAAAAATGACGGGTTTAGTTGAAACGTGTGTGTGTGCAGTTAGCTTACCTACAGCTAGGGGTGTAGGTAAGCTAAATGCAGCTAGCCCAGGTTTGAATCCCTTTATGGGACCCTTTAATTTTTTGATCATTGACTTGAAAAAGTAACTGTAAAAGGTGGTGCTTAACACATACTGAACTCCTGTCTCAGCAGCGCCCCCTGCTGCTCAGGTGTGGCTGCGGTCAGCCCGGCGTGCATCAGGTGTTGGCAAAAATGGTGTCATGCTGGGTTGAGATCACATCATGGTGTAATATTGACCAGCGCAGCGTAGTGGGGCTTTAAACTCTCTCTGTCTCTCACCAGCAGCTCTCCTCTCCAGATGGGGCATTTTTTTAAGAAAGTTTTGGGCGCCATCTTTTCTGTGATGATTCATTGGTGATTGAAGGTTGGATTTTTCTTTTCTTTCTTTTTTTAATCTGACACCATGAAACCATACCTCGGCAGAGCCCTCCTCCTCAGGCTGTTCTTTTAGGGACTGCTGGAAGCCTGCAGCAGCCTGTCTAATTACCCCTCTCACCCCCTCCCCCTGCCTCTACCCCTCTCACCATCTGTTGACCTCATGTCATTTTGCCTTCCTTCACCACTGCTGCTCCTTTTTCTCCCCTCGCTCCTACCCGTTTACTCCAGCAACTCCCCAACTTCTTCCCTTCTCCTAAAATAGCAAGTTGGAGAGGGAGAAAATTAAACAAGAGAGAGAGAGACGCCCTTTACTTCTGCCCTCTGCGGAGAGAGAGAGAGAGTGTTTATAACTGTGACTGCTGTTGCTGATCCACGCCAGCGCCGTCTCGAAGCCTCGCAGTCAACCAGCCGCCGCCTTCAAAGGCTCCTCCCTGCTCCCAAACTATATAGAATTAACTTTATGGAAACTTGGAAAAGTGCAGCGTGAAAACACAACGGTAATCCCGCAGGAAGCAGCAGTTTTTTCCTCCATCCGACCCGACGTGGCGCGCACCGACGTCAGACCACTTTCCACACTTTTAAAAGTCTCATTAGAAATGCTCACGGCAAAGCCATGTGGAAAAAAAGTGTGTGTTGAGTTTTTGCGTTTGTGCGTGTTAACAAGACCTTAAAAACTCGGGCTCAAGTTCAGACCCCCATTCCCTTCCCCCCACCCTGTAAGAAAATATAAATCACATGGCATTCTTCTCTTATGACTCATTGTCTCCGTTTTGCAAATGTTTTATTTCTCTCCCCTTTCTTTGCTTTGGCCGTCTTCTTAGCCACATTCCTCCTCCTCTTCCTCCTCCTCTTGTGTGTGTCTGTCTCTGCTCTTATTTTCATCTCATCTCATTTCTTTTTTTTTTTCATCTTTCTTGTCTGTCCTCCCCCCTCCATCTCTGCCCAGTTCCCTCCCTCTTCTCCTGCAGACAGATTGATTCCAGATGTTGCTAAACTCCCCTTCTCTCCCCCATCTCGTGTTCTTCTCTGTAAACTCCTCCTCCTCTTTCTTCTTCTTTCCACCAACAGTGACTCTACAATTTGACGGTCTGGGATAATTTTGGTTTACATTTGGCTGCTGCTCCAGTTTTCCTCCCAGTTTTCATCACCGTACACCCTCAGTTTGTCTGTGAAGAAAAACTACCAACAATCAATCCTTATATGAAGCGGTAAAACCAAAGTTTTTGGTGCTGAATCCACAATTCCAGTAGAGTCCTGCGAGAAATGCAGCACAGCGTTGGTATCGTTAACATGCTCCTCTTTATATTTGATAAAAGAAGACTTCTCTGAGTGTGGTGGACGTCGCCCGGGGCTCTGTAGATGTGAGATTTAGCTCTGAACAGCCCCCTTATGCTGCTTTTCCATCTGTTCTGTGTTGAGCACCAGCAGTTTTCTACAGCTGCTCTGCTACTTCAATATAAGCCTGTCCGCTCTCCTGAAAATGCAGCGCACCAAGGAGCGCGTTCCCCCTGGGGACGAGGCACGAGGGGGAAATTGGTTCCAGATGAAACAGGAAGTGGAGAGAGAAGACAAAGAAAGGGCTGTTTCAGACGGGCCCCGAGTCTGGACCCGCACACACCCCAAAGTCAAAGTTTACAGCTCACACTTCAAAAGAAAATCATTTCTCTTTTCTATTCTTAACGTTTTCTTTCTTTCCCATCTTTCTCCCCTCCCCCCACCCGTGGCTTCCCCGTAGCCCACTCTGTCTAGACACTTCTCTTCCTTTCTTCACTGGCTTCAAGACCCACATCTGTATTTGGTCTTCACTCCCCAATCCCACAAAGAGCTGAACTAAATAAGCTAGTGCTTGTGGATTAATGGCCCCTTTGTGCGGGTGTTTATACAAACTTCGTGTCAGTTTGCTGTCACCGCTGCCCTCCGTCTCTCACACTTGCCCTTGATTGGCTGGATGAATGCTATTAGGAAGTGATTCCCGCAGCACGCAGCTTGAGGTCAGGCCTGGGAGGTTAACTCCGCTGACACTCTTCAGAGGCCAAATCTGCCTTTCTCGTTGCTGCAGCGTTGCGCCGCCCACACCGAAAGCTGCCGGCTGAATGGAGGAGAAGATTCAGGCCAAAGGGAAGCTCAGAGTCAGAATATTTCCTGAGAAATGGGATTAAAGCAGCTGCAAAGTCAGCCTCTCCTCCAAGATTCAGTCTTGCACAAATGCATATTTTTCTCTATTACCCTTTCAGACCTTACCCTTAACCATCACTCCTCCCCCCTCCCCCCCATTTCTTCTTAATAAGACTCATGCCTGAGCTCTTTATGGAGAGCAGAGGCATGATTCTCACCAGGCGGTCATGTTTTCTCTGCAAGTCATGCCAGCAGGCTAGACTGTGCCGGAGTCATCGCTGCTGTCAAAATATCATCGTTTAGTTAACTTCCCCCATTATTCCAGACCTCCTCCTGCTTCCCCCTTTATCCCCTCCCCCCCTTTTTCTCTTCATCTCTGGCCTTTTTTCATATTGCCTCCCTCTACTGTAGCACCACCGCAGACAATGGCTCCTCTCGCCGGGGCAAAAAATGGCACAAAGAAAATAATAGTCACGGAGAAAAGAGTGAGAGAGACAGAAATAATCTAATTAAAAGTAATTACAGAGCAATTAACCACAACAGTGGTTTCGGAGCAGGGCTGATGGGGAGTGGGGGCTGCTGCTGGGTTTTCATTGGTTAGTACGGCTGGATGAAAGTTTGCTAAGCTTCAGTTATGGGTCACCAGTCACATCATTGTTTCCCCTCATGGAAGGATCGTCCGTCTTTGGATGAACTTTGGTCCATTTGGGGACGTCGCTGTTTGTTTAATTTTCCGCTTCATTTCAGGTTTTAAAGAGTTTTAATAGAAGCAAAATGAACCAATAACAGGTCAAAATTAGGGATGTCTGATATCTGCCGACAGATATTATCCCCCGATATCAATATTGAAATGTGATATGATACGTAATGGCAAAATGAGATCTCGCGATATGATATCACATTTCAATCAATATTAAAATGTGATATCATATCGCGAGATCCCGTTTTGCCATTATGAAATCTTGTGAGATCTTGTTCCATTAGCATTGGTCCTGCATTTAAAAAAGTCCCTGTTATTCTGGAAGAAATTCATATCCCAGCAGTCCTTTTAGAGTCATGTGACTACAGTGCAGCTGCTGCTGCTACAGACTGGTGTTAAAAAAGAAAAAAAAAAAAAAAAAAAAAAAAAAATAAAGGAAGAAGGGGGGCGGCCCCCTCCCTTCGGTTTCCTTCCACTGTCGGTGGTGCAGAAAAGGAATCGGAACATGAATTATACAAAGTAACTTGAATTTGAAGATAATTTCAACAAACTATCATACGAGGGATGCACAATATAATCGCCCCCCTATCTGTATCGGCCTATATCGGCCTTAAAACTGAGTATGGGACATCGGCCACCCCACCGATATTTAACCGATAAGGCTGCTGTTTATAAAGTCTGAAAAAAACCCCAAACTTCTTCTTCAAAAACTTGAGCAGACTTTAAAACTTCTGAAGACAGTTTCTTTTAGGATGTTCTGTGTGGACAGAGTTTATTCACGGTCATTTGTGTAAATAACCAAATATCACGTTTTTGGGTTTGTTTTTTTTTTTTTTTTTTTCTCGGGGAGAAGAAAATCCAGGTGGTTTTAAGATATAACGCACACATCCTATTAGTTTTGTTTGAACAACTGTCATTATACACATAACATAATTGAGGTATTTTTAAATTTTGCACAAGGAATGAATGTTACATAATTTATTTTTCAGCTTTAATATCGGTATCGATATCAATGAGTTTTAAAATATCGGCATATCGGATATCGGCCAAAATTCCAATATTGTGCATCCCTATATCATATCCTTTCTTTGTGGAGTTTGCATGTTCTTCCCGTGTATGCACGGGTTCTATCCGATTACTCTGGCTCCCTCCTACTGTCCAAAAACATGCATGTTAGCTGTAAACGTTTTGATTAAAAAGACATCTTTGGCAGTTAATGTATACAATATATTTACCTCATAATATTAACAAAGCTTACTTAACTTTATGAAGTCTGCAAGCTCAAGTGATGAGATGGAGGAACTCACATGCAGGAGGTGTGGCCTCAATAGCGCCAGTAGCAGTGTGCTGTGTGCATGTGATTGAGTGTTTTTGCTTTTAACCTTCTTGTTTTAGCCAAGATTATCCTACAGTATATTTGCCTCAACTATATTTAAGTTCTCTGTAATCAAATAAACCTTCAATTTGTTAAATTTCCAGATATTTCCCATATATTCCTGTTAATTCCCATGGAATGTTTCCAACTTTGAAAATTCCCAGAATTTTGCAACCCTACTGACTTGCTTTGAAGCTGCTTATAATTTAAGTTGTTGGTTAAGTTACCAAGTTGTCAGAAACATCATGAGTAGCCACATGTTGGCTAATAATACCTGCTAGTATCTGATATCTGGCAGCCAGATGTCCAAAATGAACTCCTCTGGCTGAGTTAAGGAGATTTTGGGATCTTTGCTCTCGCAGGAGAATATAGTTGTATCTCTCAAAATATGGGAGATACAACCTCACAGTTTTCTGTATATATCGGTATCAGTTGATATCGGATATCAGAAATTAAGAGTTGGATAATATCTGTATGTCCATTATCGTTAAAAAAAAAGGCCATTATTGTACATCTAATCAAAATGTGGAAAATTCCAGTTATATTGACTCAACCTGCTTCGGATAATTACGCTCTCAAGCTGATTCACGTCTGTGAGCATAAATCAGTTGAAATGTACAAGTTTTGGACCATCATGCTACATCCTCTCATTTTCAAATAGCACAGCCACTTAAACTGCTCTCATCTCTCTTGTTGTCTCTTTGCAGAACAATGAGCCTTTAAACCCCGGTTTCCATGGATACCCACCTCACAGTCAGGTAAGATTAGCGTTCCCTTGCAAATCTCTATAGCAATAAATAAAAATCAGAATCCTTGACTGTGTCGACAGATGTTAGCTTTCAGTCAACCGGCTGCTCTGAACAAACCGGAGAAGCTGAAACAGACTTTGAAGTGCAGCCAATCAAATGCTGTTTGTTCCCAAGATGGGAGAAAAAACATGTTCAGAAACGTTAATGAATCACAAAGGATAGATTTAGTTTAGTTTCATGTGTCAAAAATGGGAGATTTCTGCAGTAAAACGCATATTTTTTAGGAGCTGTTTTGGCCTGATGAACTCCAGCTGCAGGATCAATATGAGGAGTTGCAATGTCGTTCTGCAGCTTTTTGGTAGCTCATAAATGACGTCTCTGGAAGAAAGAGCCGCTAGTGACTAAGCTTCTCTTTCAGAGACTTTATCCTTGGAATTTGGAGGGAAATTATGCTATCACCTGCTCGGAGCTAAGCTCTGCACGCTCCGCATGCAGAGGCTTTTTCACAAGACAGTTCATATCCTTTCACACTTTCTCTCTTTATCCCTCCCTCTGTTTCTCCATCTCTCTCTCATTCTAAGTGTCTCTCCATGCATATTGCTCTCAGTAATGAGTGCCTTATGTGTGCGGTGCAGCGGCAGGGTAGCTGACTGTTTTGTTATCTCCTTCCAAGCAGCAGAGCAGCTCAAACCAGCTCAGGACCTGCAGATGTGTGTAAATGTGTGTAAATGTGTTTGTGCGTTTAACCCTATTCTTTTCTTCTTTTTTTTTAAGCTCACATGTGTGCATCTTTGTCTTGGTATGCGTGCATGCGCCTCTGCTCTGTGTTTGGGATGTGCAGCTCTCTGACAGTACCACAGGAGGGGAGTGTTGGCCTGTGAGCCTGTGCGCCCCCCAGCCTCCCTCCTCCTCACCTCCTCATGCAAGATGGGAGATTCTCTTAGACCTCATCTTGCTCATGCATTTCGCTCTCCCCTTCCCATCATTCAGTCTGCTTGTCTCCTCACTCCTGCTTCACCTTTTGGCACATCCTTTCTTGGGAATACAGCCTTTGCAGGGTGTGAAAGGGAGATGCTGCAAGAATTAAGCTTTAAGGTTCCGAGTTAATTTTACTGCGAATTCAGTTTCTGCTCCCTCGTGACAGCATGAAGCTTGAGTGAGAGATTAAAGGAAGATGGGGAAGAGGAGTGGAGCTTAGGTGGAACAGATGCAGAAATAAGTTATTTGAGGTGGCTTGCCTGCAGGGCTTAAATTCATACGGGCTTGTATTCATCTCACCTGCCTGAGTTCATCTGCTTGCAAGACGAGCACAGCTGATCCGCGCTCTACCTGAACTCCTCCAGTCATCTGTTAAACTCACGGCCAACATACACCTCTGAATTGTTTCTATAAATGATTTAAAAGTCTTTTTTTCTCATATATTCTGCCCTTGAGTGCATGTATCGGGCCTCTCCAGCACGCTGGCTGCTGGTTATCATGCAGATGGAGGTAGCCAAGCCTAGCTTAGCCAGATTGGCTGGTTCTGCGCTGCAGTACATTTGTCTTGGTAACGCTCCTGTCGTGTATTATTTATGCATGTTTGAACTGCCCGTAGGTCTGCCTGTGTCAATATGAGTGTGTTAAACGGTGACAGGCTCCTGTGGGTCCTTCTGCGGCAAAGTGTGGGTGGGGTGGGAATATGACATGTCAGTCTCCTGCTGTTTAGATCACAGAAACCATCAGGGTTGACGACACGTATAAACACGTGGGTCATAGTGGCGGCACAAAGCGGTTTGTTCTGGCGTTTATGTCCGGTGTTGGGGAGGGGGGGTCTCACAGTGGGCCTCGATCACCAGACTGTAGAGCTGTGCAGTTCATCAAAATTTGATCGTGATTTCAATTTTCGTGTCAAACAATTTCCAAACTCATATAATCGAGTTGAAACAGTTTGTTTGCCATTTTCTGAAAGTTATTCTGAATTTTGAGTTGATTTCAGTGACTTCCACGCATGCGATTTGTTGGGTGTCAATAACAGAAATGCTAGATTTGGAATGTTCTAGCATTGCACCAAAGCTTCAAGTTTATTTTGGGATGTTTTTTAATGTATAGAAGTATATTTATTTTATTCTTCAAATGTAGAGAAATTGCATGACAGCTGGATACATTTGTTTTCCACATTTTCCACATTTATTTAATGTTCAAAATATATTTATTTTATTCATATAATGTTTTACACATTGCAAAACAGCTGTAAGGTGCATATTTGTAGCCTATTTTGAATTTGAACATTTTGCGCAACTTATCAAAAAGTGTCTTTTGACAAAAAGAGAAATGGTGAATAAATGCAACATGTTAATGAAAAGGAATCATTTGATTAATTGTGAATTCAATATTAATCAAAATAATGGTGATAACGATTTTTTTCCATAATTGAGCAGCCCTACCAGACCGGTTAGGGGATCATTAGTAGAGTAGCTATGGATTATTGGTAGATGTTGTCTTTGAAGTAGGGGGATGCACCATATAATCGGCCCCCTATCGGTGTCGGCCTATAACGGCCTGAACACTTGAGTATCGAACATTGGCCACCCCACCGATATTTAACTGATATTTAACCAATCATCCTGCTGTTTTTAAAGTCTAAAAAAAAAAAAAAAACCTTCTTAAAAAACAAATTTTTTACAGCCTTTAAAACTTCTAAAGTCAGTTTTTTTAGGATGTTCTATGTGAACAGAGTTTATATACGGTCATTTGTGTACATGACCAAATATCCCTGTTTTTGGGGATTGTTTTTTGTTTCTTTACTCTCTCTTCTCAGGGAGAAGAAAATCCAGGTCATTATAGGATATGAACTCTCATTAACTTTGACTGATTATACATAACACAAGTTGAGATATTTTTCTAATTTTGCACAAGGAATGAATATTACATAATTTATTTTTCAGTTTTAATATCGGTATCAATATCCGTTATTGGCCACAAGTTTTAAAATATCGGCAAATCGGACATTGGCCAAAATCCCAATCGTGCACCTTGAAGACTGCAGCCTCTGCTTGGTGTAGTTGATGGGATGGATGGATGGATGGATGGATGGATGGATGGATGGATGGAGCCGTTTGTTTGAGTCGGTGTGTGTTTGCCAACCAAGGTGCATCAGCATGAATGCAATCGCAGCACATCTGTGTGTACATTATTTGCATGTGTTTGTGTGCGACTGCATGTGTTTATCACTCTGTTCAGTCTGTGTACTTAATCCTGAGATCATCCCCTATTCATCCTCTCATCCTCCTCACTTACAGCCCTAATCCTGTCATCCCTCGCTCTTTTTTTCCAGCCCGGTCCTTTATCCATTTATCTCCCTATCCTGTTATCTCTCGCTCGCATCCACTGGCCCTCTGTCCCTGCTTCCCACCACCACCACAATTCCAGTCCACCCCCCCCTCCAGCACCACTTATCTTTCCCTCTCTCCATCCCTCCATCCCTCTGGACCCAGTTCTAGCCAGACTCAGCAGATGTCTGAATGCTTGGCATCAGGGCTTTTTTTCCGCAGAGTTCAGTCCCTCCCATTTGAAAATGCAGCGCAAGGAACTGCACTCTCATCTCTGCAAATTAAGCGTCTCCTAACAATGCAGTGTTGGGAAGCGACGGAACTGAGCCAGAGGGAAAAAAGGCGCAATGCAGCGAAATAAAGATTCATGTTGAGGTTGAGCTTTAAGGCGCCGGAATCGGGGCCGGCCCTCCCTCGGTTTTAAGATCCTTCCATCAGTCTGACTAAGACAGCTGCAGCAGAGAGATGGTGATGTAGGAGCCTACCCACGCAGCTCCGCTACCTTGCTGTCTACCGGCTGGCCTACCTACCACTGCTTTTTGGAGCTGACAGGCTGCCACGCAATAAATAAATCATCAAAAAAAAGCTGCAATGCAGTGGGGGTCGCTTTGGTGTTCTGTACTCTCAGGCAGCCAGAAGACAGCATCTTCTCCCCTCTCTGTTTCTGGTCTCTCTCCAGAGGCTTGAAGAGACACAACAGCAGCTTTCTGACTCCATCCAGAGACAGGGCTAGATGGCTACATTCAAGGATGGATGCTTTGATGGATAGGAGGGATTGAGGCTGAAAGGGAGGGAAAGTTTTTAAAGAGGGGCGGGAACAAGAGGAAGCGGGGGGGGACGCGTAACGCGAGCGCGTGAATGACAGACGCAGAGCAAAGAGAAGAGAGAGGAGGAGAGAAAAGACTCGGGCTGGCAGGAGGAGAGAGACTGAAAGGCCCAAGGGGGATCAGAGCGGCCGGGCCGCGGAGACGGGGAAGAGTGGTGGAGAGTGACAGGCGGACGAGGCTGGAGAAGTAGAAGAAGCGACGCCGGCGAAGGGAAAGGGGGAGTGAACGAGGGAGAATTTGAACGTGTGAGACAGACGTGGACTGAAGCCATCGTCAGCTCATGGTCCTAGAGCACAGACACAGGGGAGGAGGGATAGGAGGAGAAGGAGAGACACACAGGGAAGGAGAGGGGAGAAGGAGCGGGATACTGGAGAGCTGGTCAGCCGTTGTTCCTCTAGATCAGACCATGATGGGGCTGTACTACCCAGCTATGCTCCCGGTAAGTTCTCTTCTTCAGCAGAGCCTCTTTCCATCAACATTTGGAGCCTTGCGATGCAGAACTAGCCGGTTATTTTCAGGAGTTCAGCGAGGCTTGACGGAGCAGTAATCGGCGTGCTGTTCATGGTATAGCCCGTGCCTCCGCTGTGACTCGGCCCAGGTGAGGCCTTTGTCAGATAGTTGGCAGAGTTTCAGACCAACAGCAGGGCTTGTCCCTGCAGCTCTGGCTCCTTTCACTTTTTTAATGCTGTGCACCCATTTCTTTTGCGATGTCTGCTTTTTTAATTTTGATCATTCAGACACGGTTTACGGCTCGCAGAACAAAAACATCAACAAATCCAAATACTTAACAGCATGAATCGCAGTGCTGTTGATGTGCAAGGCTGCTCTTAACATATGGTGGGCGTGTCTGTGCTACTTTAGCTGAGACAGCCCGAGGATGAGACTACTCTCTGGCTCTGTTCTAGCATGTCCTGCTCTCCGCTTTGGGTTCCTTTGGGCCTGGGGGCGGGCGTTGGGATTTTAGGGGGGGGTGGGGATGGCAAAGAGAGTGCACGCAGACACGAGGTAGCGACTGCTGCAGAGAACGCCTGTGTTGACATGCACGTTTACGTTTGCAAGCTCCTTCCATGCTGACTGCACACAGTGTCATGTTATATTTCATACGTGCGCGCGTGTCACGTCGTGCGCACGGGGGATGGAGGGGGATGTCAAGCGATTCAACGTTGTCATCTAAGCTGTCCATGCAGTTTAAACTTCATCTGTCCCCTGGATTGAGGGAGACAGGTGCCAAGGCGCAGTTGTTTTGGCCAAGCATGCGCACATGCACACATACACACACGTGTGTGTGACTTCTTGAGTGATTTCTTTATTGCATATCCGCACAAATGTAAACAGCTTTAACTGGAGTTGTTATAGCAGCAGTAAGGATTCATTTTTGTTATTTGATCTGATCTAGTAACTCCATATTTACTTCAGCTCCGGCTGAGAGGAGACATTCAGGTGAAGCTACAGGTCTTTAGCTTTATAATTGTCATTGTGCAAACACACGTTTGCAGTCATTAGGAAAGATCTGTACTGTATCTCCATGCATATACAGTTGTGCTCAAAATTCATACCCTCCAATTAAAGAAAATGCTGAAATCACAGTAGCAATTCAAATAACAAGAAACGAAAGAAACTAATAATAAATAAAAATTTACAAAATTATAATTTCGTATAATTAAATGTTGCTTTTGAACTGTGGTTGAAAATAATAATAGTAATAAAAAAACTAACAAACATAACTATCCCAGACACATTAAAGCACCTTTCCCATGAACAGTGGAGCGACATACCTGTCAACAGGTGCAGACGTCTGATTGGATGTTACAAAAAACACCTTATTGTAGTGATTGCCTCACAGTGTTGCTCAACAACATTTTAACTTTTGAGCCCCATCATGCTTGTTTTATTTTTTTTGTGTTTGTTTTTAATATTTCTGTTGAACCACATTTGAAAATCAGTGTTATAATTTTCATAATTTTTCATTTATTTATTATTCTTTAGTCAATTTCTTTAACTGGGGATTATGAATCATTTTTAAGGACGACTGTATGGTAGTATTTTGGTCGTGACTCTTTCCTCCAGATCTCTTAAAAGTCTAAATTTTCTGTCTCTTGTTTGTTTTTTTCCCCTCTTCCGTTTTCCTCCCCCTCCTATGAGGTGCTGTAAGCTAAACACATGTTTTCACAGGGAATGGCACCAAATGGGGGATAACGGTAGTAGCGAGGAGGGTGTGAGGCCAAGGGGAGAGGGGCAGCTCCATGTGGGAATTCACTGTGAAGGTGACACTCCACCAGTCACAACCGCACTTCTGTAAAATTTATGGCACCGCTCTCTATTTTGGGTGACACAT
Organism: Atherinomorus stipes; assembly: GCA_023101725.1. Classification (NCBI taxonomy): domain Eukaryota; kingdom Metazoa; phylum Chordata; class Actinopteri; order Atheriniformes; family Atherinidae; genus Atherinomorus; species Atherinomorus stipes. The sequence continues at coordinate 735,214 of JALJCO010011496.1, forward strand.
CTCTATAGAATACTGTGAATAATAGTAACTTGGTGTATTGAAGTAAATGCAGGTCTGTCTGTGTGGCATTTAATAATTTACAGCAGTAGCTGTGCTGATGGTGCCAGTGGCTGAATATTTCAAATCTGCTAAAGCCGAGTAATTTTTTCTTTAAGAACTGTAATCAATGGCTGTAAAATCGAATATTGACTGTAAACAGATTTTAGGGGTGCACGATAATTTTCGGGCCATAACAGGAAACTTTTATGTCATTCTGATATATCAATTATGACGATTTGCCCCAAAAATGAGCATTATTTTTGTCAGCACGGCAGTGCTCCACTCACATTATGAGACCAGAATTATTGTTTAAAAATGCTCTTTACTTGCATAGACAAGTCTAACCTGTCAGTGCATTATTATAGTTTTAACATACAGTAAATGTTTGAATCTAACTTGTCAGTGCATCATTGTTTAAATTTCTTTTATTTTTTTTACTTCTCGATTGCATTTTTAGTTTGAACTGTGCAGTTTTGCACAGTAAGGTTTTTTTGTACCAGTAAGCAATGAACTATTTAAGTGGTGCATTTGAGATATTGAATGTTTTATCTTTTAGAAAATGTTTGGAGGCTTGTTGATTAAAAAATTAAAATGTCTTCATTTAAAAAGTGAAAAATCTTTTTGGTTTTGTTAATGGTGTTGATGTCATTATTATGTGTGTGGCGTTTTTGGTTACCATTTATTGGTATCGGCCTTTAGGAGCTAAAATTTATTGGCTATCAGCTCTTTTAAAAATTTTATCATCCCTAACAAATTTGATATTTTTCACAAAACTTCATCAAACTACTGGGCTTCACTAGAATGATCAAAGATTTAGAAAAAACAAACAAAAAAAGCTCCAAGTTCGTAGAAAAATCTAACAGAAATTGAGTTACAGGATCGTCCTTTTGTATTGGGAAAGTTTTCTTTCTTTCTAGTTACTTCAAAACATAAAAGTAAATCAGTGAAATGATGTTTCTGGAAATAAAAACTAGAGATGCTCTGATTTTTTTTCTTCCCGATACTTCTGATACTTGTCCTGTGGGTATCGGCCAATACCAAGTACCGATTCCACTGTGTTTTAAAAACATATCATATTCCACCTGCATGACTGTTATATGATTATCATTGTGATAAGGCCAGGCTCAGGTTAAACCCCTTGTAAAAAATGAATAAATACAGAAAATTGGAGCCATTTATTTTCAATTGCAGTCCTCAGGTTCGCTGTAAAGCGGAGAGATACAGAAATTCATTCCTGCCAGCAGCATCACCCTGAAGAACAAGACTGACTGACTGATTATTATCGTTGCATTACTATTTCATATATTGTAAAAAAAAAAGGGGAGAGAAAGGAAAAAAAAAAAAAAAAAAAAAAAAAGAGTGAGCTTTTTACAATATTGGATTTCCCTTCTGGGATAAATATAGTGTTTTTCATTTCATTTCATTTTTCATTTCATTTTCTGGAGGTAGAATCCAGTTTGAAATACTGCCACACCTCCGTCTAACAGGAGTCAGGTGATCAATTCTTCCTCAAGCCTTAAAAACAGCAGGCTGCACAACTGTTTTAAGAGCAGCGAAGAACTGTGTCAGGGCTAACAGAGCTAATCAGTAAATACATTCCTATTTTAATAAAATGTGGTATTGGACTCCTGAATCCCAGAACTTACCGATACCAGCATTTTTGGCAGTATCTGAAGCATGTCCGAGTCCGATGCAATCCTTAACACTTGTCGTAATCCAGGAGCCACATACAGCACAGTTTGATCTCAGCTGGGCACCACCAGTGAAATAATGGCATAATAACCAATAAATGCTAAAAATGCCAAATATTCCCCTTTGTTTTAGTGCAAAGAAATGTAAGTAAATCATCAGTATGTTCCCATTTTTGTTCCTCTGAGAAAACAAATTACAATTGGAAATTTCTTGAGAAAAATATATGCCAGTTCAACAATATTTAGCCTTATTTTATCATTCACACGTAAAGATCACAATGGATCTACAAAATCACACATTTAATCACAGGATCTGGAACTGAAAAATACAGTATTTTATATTTACTTTTAAAGAGCTGGAAGTTATTTTTACTGTACTTACCTGTACAGTTCCACATGTGTGTAGTAATTCTACCCACCTGAAATGACTCACCTTAAAAAATGAAACCAAAGTCAAATCTGTTTGGGAAGAGAAAGATATTGAATATATATATATATATATATAAAAAAAAAGTCTAATATTGAAGATATAAAAGTTACCCCCCTGCCTGGGAAATGGATTATATGTAACATTACAAAATGAGTGCAGTTAATATCTTTCTTGTTTCTTCATTTGCCACGTTTCCATCCAGTCCAAACACAATCTTTTCCTCTGCTAGGTATCACATACGGCAGGTTAGTCAGGGCCAAACACCTCCCGACCAAATACAAGCACGCCGATGATTATCTGTGCGTTCGCTTGACAGTCTGAGCCAGTCGAGCTTAAAAATCGTGCTACTCCGATCAGCAGTCAGTGCATCTGTAGACTTTGCTGAGGCGTATGTGATGCAGCTCTGTGTCCGTCTTTACCTGCTGGCTAGTGAAAGCTAGCTCTCCAGCTGTCTGCAGTTATCAAGCTGATGTCAACAAACATAAACAATATGAAATATGCAGCATCTGGACATCTGTGTCCCAGCACTGACTGGCGATTAGCATCTGAGCCTGTCTTCTAGAAAACACGTTTAATGGTAATGACAGCCTCGCAACTTAGCAACTTATCCAACTGTGTTGGACTTTAGTCCCTGCTGCTTTTGGAGCTTGAAGTTTTTTTTCACTGCCCCCCCCCACGCTGCACTTCACATTTCAGTGCAAATCAGCTTAGTCAGACATTTAATTAGCAACACTTAATGCAGAGGCAAATTATGTTCCATGCTGGACAGTCACGGGACGGTGCAGATCCTGTCTCAGTGGAGGATGCTTGGCTCCATGAGAGCCAATCAAAATAATGTCCTCTTTTTGATTGTCTAATTTTTCCCTTGTATTGTTATTGTTGTAAAATGTGCATTTACAAAAAGAAAAGTAGCAATGTGATACTGTTGGAGAGAGAACAAGACAATTTTCTTGAAGATTTAAACAAGAAAAAGAGAAAAAAAATATGTATATATTAACACAAGCACGTAAGAAGTCATAGATTGATAATAAGCTGATCATTAAAAAATAAATTAAAGGATAAATAGCGGGTAAAGCAAAGCCTAAAAAGGAATTGATAAATTATATTAATTTGTATATTGACAGAAATTGTAGAAATAGTTTTGAATTAGTGGTAATGATTAAATTAAATGTTTCTCCACCAGTTTGTTGTCAAGATCTGCACTAGCATCTTAACGACCTATGAATTTGAGTCTAGGGATGTCGTGATTATTTACTTTCACGATTAATAGCAGTATTAAATGTCACGATTACATAATCGTGAAGATTCCTCAATATCAACACTTCACATCAAAGATCATGTCTGAACCGTGACAGTAGATCAGCACAATTTGTGAGAATGAAAACAAAGTTATTTGATCCATTGAGTGTGTCATAAATACGGAGGATAAAGTGGGTTTTAGTGGATTTTGTTCACCCCTGTGATACGGTACCTACATGCCTGGAATCGGCTTCTCTGACCAAAATAATACCAAAGTCAGATTTTGATTACCGCATGAGTGATAACCTTGTTGTTCATGCATTATTAACAAACAAAAGAAATTGAGTTAATTCAATGTTTTTGCATGAATGCATCAACTTTGAAATATTAATTACAATTCAAAGACCTGTGAGGAGTGTTCATGTGATTTTACACATTTATTGTGTTCAGGAATTAAGATATAATAATCATGATAATCGTACAATCGTGATTATTTCTTTGGCAATAATCATACCAAGAACGTGACCTCCCTATTTGAGTCAGGAGTTTTTCAGCAGGAAAACATCTAAAACCTGCAGGACGCTGGACCCAAAGGTCCAGAGATGGCGGTCCTTCGTCTGGCGAATAGTTTTGCATTTCTGCATGTTTTTGTTGATGTTTGTTGGAAGTTTTGCTGCATACATAATATTGCAGCCAACACACTCAAACTGCCAGTGTGCAGAGATACAAGCACTCATTTTAATCAAGTAATTGCTACTTAGCCTTGTTGATTATAGCCACCCTTTGAGATTAATGGTATTTGTTTGTGCTTTGCCCCTCTTGCATTAGAAAGTGAGATAATAATGACTTTCTGCCTCACAAAAACATGAACACAAAGCCCGTTGCCACCAGCTCCTCAGCACTGGTGGCCTAATGCACTGTGTGAAACTACTCCACCTCAGGGTTAACTGCTTTCCCACTGCCCATAAAGCTACAATGACATAGTCCGACACTAATGCTGCTCTAACTGCCGTTTGCCTCGGGCTCCGAGGCTGCATGCAGCAGGGCGAGGTGTGAAAGCACTCCACATGTCACCTCATGGTGCACATACAAAGAGGGGCAGATTGCAGACGATGTGAAACACAGATGTGGCGCAGCAGAGCCCTGAATGTATGCGCTCCTGCATCTCCTAGGTTACCTACCCCTGCATGATAAACAGCAGAGTAAGGCTGTTCCTCTGCACACGGCTGCAGTAACTCAGCGCTGGTGGGTTGTTATATCCCAAATCCTTCTGAGAGCCGAGTGCAAACGACCCATCTTGCAGCAGCTAATCAGAATTAATAGCGTAGTATTTTATTTAACTGCTGGGAGCAGCAGAGCTGAAAGTACATTAAAACATTTCATTTCTTCACTTGTTTGATTTGTAGATTTTCATTCAGATCAATTTCCATATAATAAATGCTCGCGATGAAAGAGGAGCCTGAATGATGCTATTAGGTAGTAATGTCCTAGAAATAATTACTTTTTATCAAATAGTCACGTACCTGAAGGGGACATCAGACTTAAACATTATATGAATGCTTCACTTGTAATTTTCCACTAAGGATTATAACTTGGACAGTGGCATTTCCACTTGTTCACTCATTCATCCATTTTTTGTCCACTTTATAAGATAGAAGCAAATAATGTTTGTGAGTTTGATGAGCAGTTGACAGCCAATCAAATTAAACGTGCAGTCACATTCTCTCCTCTATGGGCAGCTTCAGGGATGTGCTTCATGTTATCATCATCATCCATATTCCTTATATAAAGGGAAGATAAAATCTGCGTTTAGTTCTCTGATTCTGATTGAGTGATGTAGTATTGTAAATACTCCCCTCATGCCTGAAGGCTTCTTCATACAGATTAATAAAAAAGCAATAAATTAGCTGCAACACTCTGCTGCCAACCTGCCTCTGGCACAGATGAAGTCTCTGAGATCCTTCTTTTCAAAGATATCAGAGATCAATGTTGATCAGTACAAAACGATGAAGGTTCTCTCAAAAGATGGATTTTCTTTGGTTTTCTTTTTTAGTCCTGAAACTCGCAGCTGAGTTAAAGATGGCAAGGGGGCAATGTGTAGAGCTGGAGTACTCTGTGGGCATTCATGTTATCAGTACAGTTTACATAGTTGTTGGAGTGGATGGCCCCATATTTTTTTATTTTCATTAATTTACTTTTTAATTGGGCACCAGTGGTACAGGGCATGAACACGGACACAGTGGACCCGTTAAACTGCAACATATATAAGCTAATAGGGCTGGGAAAAAATATCGATACACTGAAATATCGCAATATTTTCATATGCAGATTTCATATAGATATTAAAAATGCAATATTGATCTATTTTACCGATGAAATCTTGTGAGTTTTCATTGTTATGCAAAATCTCGCAAGTTTTGATGAAAACCTGCGAGATTTGGTGACTGAACAATGAAATCTCACAAGATTTCGTTAGTAAAATAGATCGATACCGCATTTTTAAATATCGATATATCAGCATGTGAAAATATCGCAATATTTCAGTGTATCGATATTTTTCCCAGCCCTATTAGCTAAGGATTATTTTATCGTTTTTTTGACTCTTCAGAAAATAGTGATTATATTATACAATTATATAGAAAATAGTAATTCATTTTATTTCTCACAAGTCAAGTTCTTCATAATATTTTGTCTGAACAGTCATTCAAAATTTCAAAAACAACCCCTCCCCCCTTCATTTTAAAATTGAGATTTTTTTTTCTCCTATTTTTGTTTAATCAATTTTAGCTAATCATCTCATTTGATGGAAATAATAAAAAAAATCTTACAATTTTAAAATTGATTATAGTTATGGTTTTCTTTTGGTTTAGATATCATTTGTAGGAAGAATTTAATCTAATTTTAGAGATAAAGAGTTTTTTTCTTTAATTTTCACCTAATTAAAAGCATCAAATCACCCCCTTTGATAAGAATAATTAAATGAATCTAAATTTATTTAATTTTTTTTTTTTTATCTTAACATCATAAACAAGAAAAAAATATATTTCAGGTGGTCATTTTTAAAAATTTTTTATTTAAATTTAAGGAATAAAATCATTCTATTTGATAGGAATTATAAATTACAATCTGTTTTGGTCTTGGAATCATGAACAAGAAAGTTAATTTTCTCTGTTTAAGGGCCCGGGGGATGTCATGAATGGGATTTATTTAATTTTTTTTTTTAGATTTTTTTTTGATTTAAAGCATCAAATCATCCCATTTGATAAGAATATTTAAGGAATCTCAATTTAATTAATCAGTTTATTTTTTAGTTTTACATCATAAACAAAAAAATATATATTTCAGGGAATCATTTTTAGAAAGATTTTAATTTATGGATGGAATGAAAACATTCCATTTGATAGGAATCATCAAACAATTTTTTATTTTATTTATTTTTTATTTTAATTTTTAAAATCTCTTTTGGTTCAAATAATCATGAACAGGAAAGCTCATTTCAGGCATTATTTTTAGATTTGTTTTTATTTGATTTAAACCATCAAATAAGGGTGGGAAAAATTTCGCTACACTGAAATTTGGCAGTATTTTCATATGCTTATATATTGATTATTAAAAACACGGTATTGATCTATTTTACTAACGATTTGATGAAATCTTGCAAGATTTTGTTGGTAAAATAGATCAATATTGGGTTTCTAAATATCAATATGAAATCTGCATATGAAAATACCGCAAGATTTCAGTGTTTCAATATTTTTTCCCACCACCTAGCATCAAATCATCCCATTTGCTAGGAATGAACAAACAAATCTTAATTCAGTTGATTTTTTTTTTATAGTAATTTGGTCTAAAAGGCACAAGCAAGAAAATTTTTTATTACAAAAGTTGTCAGTCATTCAGTCAAGTAATTGACTTATCAGTGCATGTCTAGTAAGACTTCAGGGTTTAACCATGTACTGAAGCAGTGGTGCTAAATTACCAGTGCAGAAGCCTTTCATTTGTTGTTTTTAATAATTCATAGTCTGCATTGTTATTTTGGTGTAATGTATTTGCAGGAAAAGGAGGAAATAAGCATCTGAACAGTGCTTAGGTTTTTATTTTCAGGCGGTGCTGCCTGGAGTGAGCGTGAGAGTTGAAGAAAGGGCTGCCGGTGTGATTATGATAATGATACTGACGGTGATGATGATCAGAGCTGTCAATAACCGACAGGCTGCATGTCACAGATCTCAGCGGGGCCACAGAGTTATTGACACGGACACACAACGTTGGGTTTTTGCACTTTTCAGCCGGCGGTCCAGAAATCCAGAGCGTAGTCGTGTATGTATGATGTACGCCAGAGTCCTGTGGGGTCGTCATGGAGCTGTCACATGATGTTGCACTCAGGTCGAGGTTGACTAAATGAGATTTGCATAACCTCAGATTTGTTTAGATCATGCATACTGGTTGCACCCCTTTCTGTGGATGCTGTGAAGTTTACAGGACCCGGTCCTCCAGGCGAACACTGCAGCAGAACGATGGATCTGTGGCGCCTTGCTGTTGTCCATTGAGGTGAGGCAGCGCTGCACCTAAAATCATGGCCTCTTTCGATTGGCTCAAGAGTCAGGAAGGACAGACGGGGGCCTCCACACAGACACAACCATATAAGGAGATGGGCTGTGGTTTGTAATTTGATGGACATCACAGTGCAGGAGAAGCTTTGAGTGACTTGAAGGGTGAGTGCTGGTGGTTTTAAAAGGGGGAGGGAAAAAAAATCGCCCTCTGGCTTTCATCAAGCGTGGCAGGCGAGGATGAAGAGAGGGGGAAGGGGCAGAAAGAGGGGGGAGATAAACGCAAGCACTACTTACTGGAACCACAGGGAAAGAGATGGATTGCAGAGGGAAAGAATCAGTAAGTACAGTAGCGAGTTTGTGTCTGCAGCCGGGCAAGTTTTCAGGCAGCAGATAGTTCCCGTGGACAAATTGTCATGAATTTGTGTGATTGACGAGCTTCAGCAGCATCACCACGTGGCTGCACGCTCCGCTCGGGCGCTTTAGAGGCTGAAGTTGGCACGCTGACAGGCGCTGGCTTAAAAGGCTGGACGTGAAAGGGCCTCTCCTCCCCCTCATCCTCTCCGCGTATGGAAAAACATATGGTGTCACAGGTAACTCAGCTGCTCTGTATTTGTGTACGCATGCATGAATTCAGAGTGGGAACCAACGTCTTCCAGATGACGCTTCCTTTTATTTGTAATAAGCGGTGGCGAGGGAAATAACACCTCGGTGGATCTACGGCTCAGATCGCCTTTCATGTTTTTATGAAGCTCCGTCTGGTTAAATCGTATCTCTGAACGTCGAAATTCAGTCTGGAAAGTTTAACTGTAATGGAGCGCCTCATTATTTCCTATGGTCTCACTTCTCTTTCCTTCCTTTGCCCCCCTTTTTATTTTTCCATCATTTCTTTCCTTTCTCCCCGTCTCCATTTGACTATATGATGTTGCCATTTAGGGGAGTGCAGCTCCTTAGTCAGCAGGTCAGGAATGTCTGACAACTTTCATCCCTCTTCTGTGTTTATCAGTTTATTCAGTAACCTTCCTTTTGTTTGTTTGCTTTAAATGTCTCCGACAGCTTTAACGAACACCTTGGGAGGTTTTTCTCCTCCCTTTTTTTTTTTTTTTTGACATGAGTAATTGTAAAGGAACATTGTGTAATAGCACAGATGGTCCGGGGCGGGCTTTCAGGACCCATCAAACGCAGAATAAACAAAGTTGTAAGTTGGGTTTTATAAACTGCGAGCTGCATCTCTGGTGTCCTAAATCAGTCTCAGAAAAATACCAGCTCATCATTGCTTATAATGTAGCATCTGCTTCAATGAGGTGGCTCAGTTTTCTCTGCGTGCTTATGTTCAGCCTTGACCTCCTTCCTCTTATTGCGACTGCATTTCATTCACTTGTTTCCCATCTGCCCAGCATGTTGAGCATGTACAGTTTGTGTGACTCAGCCTTGAGTTGGGATATGCCTGCAGGACACACCCTTAGTGGCTTAATACAGGCTACTGCATGCTTATGAGCCCACATGCCTTAACAAGTGCACACAGAGTAGACTAAAAGCTACCCAGAGCATTTTTATTGCTGCATTATCTCACTTTTGATGCTTCCTCTATTTTACTGCATCTGTCTTTTACTTTTGCTAACTCTTGACATATATTCAGTGAAATTCCCAGATTTTTTTCCCCCATCCTATTTTGGGATTCTGCAGCCTTCTCTGATGCCTTTCCTATCTTTCGGGCTCAGGACCCAGAATTTATCTGTGCTGCAGTTGGGCCTCTTAGCCTGGCCATTTACAGCGAGCGTGCACATCACTGCAGAGCACCGGCGAGCTGTCCGGCTATAAGATTAGAGAAAACAAGAGAGTCCGCTTGCTTTGCGGCATCTTAGTTACTTTGTCTAATTAAAAAGGCTGTCTGGAGACGGCGTGTCTCTAGGCGTCACCCAGCTCAGCTGCAGAGAGCAAACCAGTGGTTAATGGTTTCTGTTAGGGATGGGCGAGGATGGACAAAAAGTCATATTTCTGTATTTTTAGGCTGAGATGCATGAAATACTCACTTTCTGTCCTTAGAATGGTGATATTGCATTATAAATCAGGTTTTAGCTGCAGCATCAGAACTTTATCTGTTTTCTTCTCCCGTTAAATCCACATCACACTGTGTGTCGTTACAGCAGCAGACCAGGCAGCTTGTGCATTTTGTGTAGCAGGCGTGCATTTTGACTTTAAAGTACTCTGGAACAAGTCATGGCACTGAAATATGCAAATAAATAAATTAGATAAAATGCTGCAGAATAAGAGCAAGAAGTAGTTGGACCAATGACAGCGCTTGATTTCATCTGCTTGTAAAATAATAATATTAAGGCCAAAAAAGTGATTCAGACTTCTGTAGTTTAGCTGGACTTTTAATTAAGCTCCCTTTACCTTGATGTGTGCTCCTCTTCCTCCCTGCTGCTGCTTAGTTTGTGAGGACTCTTTGAAGTCTTGTGCTAAAGAAAATGAGAGGAAAGCTAAGATGGTGAATTAAAACTGAGTTTTCTTCTTTCTTGATTCATCATTTCCACTTTTTAAGGTAGATTCAGAACAGTGATGATGACTTTTCTTGGGATTTTTGATAAAAAATGATTAAAATCAAACCCTGTGATGATGGCATGATGCTCACAGACTCACCAAAAATAAATACAGAAATAAAATGAAGCATGGTTGCTTGCGCTGCAGAGGTTCTTGGGTGGATGCATCTGCATCTTAACACCAGCTCTGCAATACACAATATCATGTTGATACATGTCATGATAATAGGAGGAGTTAATATTTTTTTTATTGGTGTGTGAATAAGAAAAAGGAAAATCTATACAGAGCATAGATGAGGCGAGCAGCCACTACAGAAGAACAGACCTTTTATACTTCAGCACAGCATCTACAGAGGGCTTAGAGATCTATCTTTGGATGTCAGCTATTATTGGGGCTTAAAGGTCCAACCCAGCTCATATCAAAGGGAAGACCAGATTAAAATGATTGAGGGAATACCAGAAGTTAATACTGCTAATAATAGAGCAGCGAGTCTTAATGGATAGCTTGATAGCTGTGGTAGGAATCTTATACTCGGTCTCTACCTATAGCTGATTATGGAGGGCTGCGTTCAGCACCGGCTGTCTTACGTTTTGCCGGTGTTACAGCAACATCACCCAGCACCAAAACGATTATGTATCACACACATCGGCGTATAATGTGACATCAGCGGTATTGTGATAATGAAGGCCCGCTCTGAATAACAACGGTCGATCCAGAACCGTGATTCTGGCACTGAGCCTGTTTTTAGTGTCATTATGTTATGAATTCAATGCTCGGGCTGTCCTGATCCGATACCAGAATTGGATATTGGGCCGATATTGGAATGCGTCAACATCTTCTTCTGATCCAGCAAATCCATTCCAGCTTTTCTGTCAAACACTTCTTCCTGGCTGAGTCTTAATTTATCTTAAATTATTTTATTTATTATCATGTTTGTATGTTTAAACTCATCATACCCTTTGGTAAATAATAAAGGGTCAGTTTTTCCTCATACTTACTGTTGTGGACTTTTTTTTTTTCAACTGGGATTAACTGTTAACCACTGTTAATCTAGAGATTAGGATCCACAAAACAGACATACTAAACAAAAAGCAGGAATGAAATCAATTATCAGATTAATATGCACAATCTTTGTCCCAAAACACAGCTAAGTATCTATATCAGACATCGCCAAAATCTTTTTTTTTTTTATTTTTTTGAAAAAAATAGTATAAGATTGTTTACATTTTATATTTATTCAAATATTATATATTTATATAAATTATTTATTGTACATTTATTACTTATTTTGAAAAAATTCTAAACTGAAAAATTACCCTAGATATCGACACCAATACTGGTATTGGTATCGCACTTAAATTTAAACGCACTTAAATTTAAAGACATTTAAATTACATTTAAAGAAATATTAATTTTCCTTAATCATTTTGAGCCAATGTTATTGAACCATTGTCCAAAGAGCCACTTGCAGCTCGCTGGAAGGTTGCTGACCCCTGATCTAAATGGACCAGCCATCAGAAATAAACTGTGCACCATGTCCGTTTAAGGCCACTCTCATGAGCTGTTGGCAGCTTTAGGTGGCACTGGTAGACTTTCTTATTTACATTTTTAATCTTTCTGGTAGCAAACAGTGAAATAGTGAAACACATGTTGTCAAGACGAGTTAATTTTGCACCTACCATACACACATATAATCATAAAATTAACACAGATCAGAAGTTGGTTTGAAAATGCAACTCTGCAGTGTTGGAGCTGGGAGCTGGAGACCGAAGCACGCTCATGGGGCAATGCTGTCGATTTTTCTGTGGAAACCTGCCAACATTTGTCCCTAAAGTTGCCAGATTTATCACCAGGGCTTATGTAACACAGCATCAAACTGTATTGAATGAAACTGTATTTTCTCTCCCCCAATCTAGTTGGATTTTTCATCTCTTCTGCTCGCTCTCCCTCCTATCCGTCGTGCACCTTCGCTTCTCTTTTACTCCTTTTTTTTTTTTTTTTAACTTACTCCAAGATGCCCTTGAGTGTGTCAAGTAATTGAAGCAAGCAATAGTGCCGAGTCACCACATACACAAGCGCCCAAGAAGAAGGGCTGCTATAAAGAATCTGTAGAGGATCCAGCTGGCGATACAGATGTAACGCTGCAGATAAAACCAGACCCGAGGCGTTGAGCCTATGTTATTTTCCTTTAAAGCAATCTAAAAATTCAGAAACGGGTATTCACACGACGCAGCCGTGGCTGTAAACACGTCGCGGTGTTAATCTCCTCTACGTCCATCCATCCCAAAAGCATCTTAGTATCGCAAACTGTGTATCAAATTTTGTGACTCTTAATAATAGATGTGTTTGCTGTAAATATTTCATGGTCGGCTGACTGAAAACACATGCCTGTCAGAGATATGGAGGTAGAGGGAGGAGGGGGAGGGGAGGGTGATAATACGCAGGGAATTGGGGAGTGACTGAGAGAGAGAGTGAAATTTGATAGTAGGAGTTTTAACCCCCTCGTTGGAGCTGCATTACGATGCTGCGCTAGACTCACTGAGAATATATGCTCATTTACGTCTGGCTCTTCTTTCCTCACCCCCCCTCGTCTTCCTCCTCCTCCTCCCTTCCCCATCCTCCCTCCCACAGGGCTCTCAGGATTCGACCGGAGGACAGGAGGGTTTGGTGGCCCCACCCTTTGCAGCCTTCCCTCCTCCACCTCCTCCTCAAAACGGCCTACCGGGAACAGAGTTTGGCCCGGGGGCCATGTTTGGTGCTGGGGGCCAAGGTACAGCAGAGGTAGGGGCTGGCGTTAATGAAGCCACTGCTACAGCCAACAACAACAATGTAAGCACTTTGTGTTTAGTACACCTTTGCTAGTAGTTGATGGTTTTTGCATAAATAGTTCCTCACTGTTCTTTTCATGGTGGTTTTAGGCGCTCACCAGTTTATTTTTCACATTTTCCCCCAGTTTGTATTTTACATTTTAAATTAAATAGCTTTATTTACTGATTTCCCATCATTTGATGCAGATATTTTTACATTACCAGACTCTTTTTTTTGTTCTCAAAGCCAAAGACCTGCAGTTGTCATAAGTCTTCCCAACAGCTGCAGCTTTGTTTTATGATTTTTAGCGAGCTAACAGCTGATGACACTGATGTGGTGAAAAGGGTTCAGGTTACGCTTGCTAAACACCAATATGTCTGCATGGTATTCCTGAGCGTATCGACATGCTGACATTAGCAAATAGCTCTAAGGAGTGGTTCTAAGTTCGACTTGACCAAACCTGGCGGTCGAGACTAAAGGAGCTAAACTACGTCCACACACACACACACACACACACACACACACACACACAGTTTCATTCCAGCTGTGTATACATGCCACGTAACTTTTCATTTAGGCTGCACACACATCATATGAGCAGTAACTTCTCAACTTGCAGGCAAATCTTCTGAAATGCATAAACTTGGTTCAGGTTTTGCTGTTTTAGATTAAGAGAAAAATCATATTTAAGAATTTAACCCTTCTGCCTTCCTCAAATTTGCTACGCTGGTAACCCTAACCCTGCACAAAACTGTTATAAAATCACCATACAATTAAATTTTTTCTACTTTTTCCCTCTTAAATTATCAAAACAGCTATTTTCCTACTCAAAACTACCAAAAATTCAGTTGTTTTAAGGATTTTAACCCTTTAAATGCCACTTTGAACAGCCGACTCAGACATTACAAACTGAATATTTTCCATAAAATAAATATTTCAAGGATTGGTCTTTGATGGTTATTAGACACTTGCATATGTCAGAGATAAGCAACAAAATTGATTTGATTCCATTTTTATTTGATTTTTTTTATTTTAATGTAGTGTCAGAAACTTCCTTTTGTGACCCTTGTGCCCAAAAGTGTCCACACACAAAACGGCTATAAAATGTTCATACATCAAAATTTTTATCCACTTTTTTTAAATAAATCACTTAAACACCTTCAGACCTGCTCAAAACTAAATAACAGTTAATCATTTTAAGACTTTAACCCTTTAAATTCCAGTTAAAGAGACTAGAGGCAGGAATAAAAAAACAAACAAACATGCATGTCCATTTTTTTTTTAACACTAATGGGTGATGAAGTGCTAAATACCAAAAAGAACGTTTCCACCCACGTCTCTCTCCGTTGCCTTGAACAGGCTGTGTGCTGCAAAATCCGCTGCAATTTGGTGGCCGAATATCCCGCGCTGCCCTACGGGCGTGACGTCAAATGATGCTACATCCGCAGTTTTGATACAGGAAGAAGACGGTCGCTGTAAATTCAAACACTGTAAGCGATAGTTATGGATGCTACTGCCGTCAGCAAACGATCCAGATCAACTGAAAGACACAAAAAACTGTAACTACGCAGAAAAAGCGTAGTAAACAACATTGTAGCTTCAGTTTGTGCACACTCCTGTGACGGCTTGGCTCATGGCTGCAGTTACCAGTCACGCCAGTTGTGGCAGTCGCGAGTTTCATTTCTTAATCTTGCCTCTAGTCCCTTAAAGCTATTTTAGGTATTAATTTATCTAAATAACATACAAAAAGTTGAACATTTTCTATAAATTAATATCACCGTAATGCGGTTTTGGTGGTGATTAGAGTCAAGGACATGTTGAAGATAAGCGACAAAACTGACTTGATATTCATGTTTTTTGTGTGGTATCTGATCATTCCTCTGGTGACCTTCATGACCAGTTCCGTCCCCACTGACTTCAATTAAAACTACATAATCATACTGTCATTATGGTTTAACACTATATATTCTTCAAAGTGACCAAAATGGACAAAAGTGTCCCGAGGAAGGCCTAAGAGTTAAAATTTAGAAAAAAAAATCAAGAACATTTTGAATCCAGCAGGAAATCTAACACGAGTTGCAAACTTGATTTGCCAAGATAAGCTTGAGCTGTTTTAGCGTTATTCCACTTCTTTCATCGTCCTTCCCTGAACTGTCCAACCAACCCCCAACAGATAAAGGCAGATGAGACGTCTCAGGGCGAGGTGGGCGTACAGTGTGGCGCAGGCGGGGCAGGAGCTGGGGGCTCTGTAGGAGACTCCACGGAGGCCAAAGGGACCCCCAAACGCCTCCACGTCTCAAACATCCCATTCCGCTTCCGGGACCCGGACCTCAGGCAGATGTTTGGGGTAAGAATTCTGGAATGTTGAGGGGCCTCATTTTTCGGGATCAATAAATCAGTCTAGACAGCCTGGGGGCTTCACAGAGGGGTTGCCTCTCCACGGGTGGGGTGTAGCAGCTGACAAAAGAGTCAAACGGGCACAAAGAAAATACACTCATGGGGGTCTTCTTAATGCTTGAGGGGCCAAGTGGCTATGTGTGTCAGTGTGTTAACATGAGGGACAAAGTGAAAAGGAAAATGGGACAGAGCAGAGTTCAATTCCAAGTAATAAAAAAAACACACACACCATGCTAATGCTGTTAGTTGTCTTTTGTGTAATAGTGACCCCTAGTGTTCAGTAGCTGTAACTCCACTCAGGCTCCTGGGGCTTTAACATGTGACTCAATCACTCGTTTACTGATGTTTAATCCATTTCTTATCATTTCTTTTGCAGCAATTTGGGAAGATTCTCGATGTAGAGATTATTTTCAATGAAAGGGGCTCAAAGGTGAGTGCACAGCAGCCATCTGAGTCTTTGAAATGACATTGAACAGCTCATTTTGATGCATCAGTACATTATGTGACTTTACACGACTTGTCCTGGAAGTACAGTTGGTGCAGGAAAACAAGCGTATGTCCAGAGATTAATTGACTCCCCTCAGCTATCCTCTCATAATACGCTCCTCACTCTTCATCCACCCTCTTTAACCTCTGCTGTGTACCGTAGGGTTTTGGCTTTGTGACATTTGAAAACAGCGCAGACGCAGAGAAAGCCAGGGAAAAGCTCCACGGCACACTGGTGGAAGGTCGTAAGATAGAGGTAATTTTCCTTCCTCCCCTTCTCTTCTGTCCTCTCTCTGTGTTCCCATCATAATTCTGCTTGATCACTGACTGCCAGCTAGCTCCCATCCTCCCTTATGTGATATGCTCTGATGCAGCCCACTGGTATCCCACTCCCCCGGTCTTTTGCAATATGTTTCTCTCTTTATTTATTCTTTTTTTTTAATCCGCAGAGACTTATTTCCTTATTTTGTGTAATGGTTTTTGTTTTTGTGGTGGGAATGATGGAGCGGGGTGCAAGAACACAAGATTAAAGCATGCTTGTTATTTTTCCTCTGCAGCATCGTTTTTACATTAACCTATTGCCTCTTCACCTTCTTTTTTTTTTTTGTTTTTTTTTCCGTCCACTGATGCACAACTTGTAGCCACACTGATGTTACAACTTCTCATGCAACAATTGGAATGATGTTTGTGTTGCTGGCACCGGAGGGCACGAGAGGAACGCAGCGAAAGGATGATGCATGGCAGATTGCTGTCAGTTGCTCTTATTTTCTTCACTAGTGTGGAAATCCCTCCGTGCCCCCCCACCCCCACCCCGCCCACCCTCGCTGCCCTCCTCGGTGCTGTGGCTGTGCGGTTGTGACAGCTAATGGCTCCTGGTGCAACAGCAGCATGCTGGGAATCACAGCAGTACTGACGCATGCTCACTTTATGGAAGTTTCGTTCTCTCCGATGAATTGTACCGTTGAGTTTTCATGTTTGTCTGTTTGCTTTATTGTTGTTTATTTTCCGTTATTTTTTTATGTTTAACTAAAGCATGTGCTGAGGTTTTGAAACCAGGTTTTCTTCTTGAGTTAAATTTGGGGGTTTTCAGCCAGTTATCCGTATTTAATCACTTGACTTGATCCACTTTAAGCCGGGATTTCTGCATGGGCTTATTGTGGTGATTTCCTTGTGGTGTGTGTGGGTGTGTGTGTGTGTCAGTTCCTGCATGATGGATGAGGCTGGACGCTTTTTAGTTCTGTCCTCTCAGTACTGCTGCAGTGTGGTTTTGAATGAAAGACAGCCACCTGCATCCACTGGTGCAACACACTCCCCTCCGCCACCTCCACCTTCAGCCAATCAGCAAGCTGAGTGGATACTGATGGAGCCGACTTCCCCTGCATCAGTCTCATCTATCTCCTGAGTCAACAGCCTGTGTTGTCCCCCGGCATTGCTTTAACCCGATTCTGTGTTTTCCTCAAGTTGTGCATGACATCAGTCACTTATCAAGCAGCAAGAGGTTTGTCTTTGTTTTCAGTTGTCACTTTGCATGTCTCTTCTGTCGTCCTCCAGTAGTAGTGATGGTACTGTAGCGAGTCAAGCATCAGCAGCATGGTGGGCCAGCGGCGGGAGTCTGTAGAGTGTGTCTCTGTCTGTTTATGGCGCATGAGCTTGAAGAGACAAAAAAGGCTGGCACAGGACAAAGCGTGGATCTGTGTTTATACATTCTTTCAACCGCGGAGAAGGGACGTGTCTATTTGAGGCAATGCTCTCTGGCAGTTCTCTAATCTTGCAGATGTTGTTGCAGTGACTCCTGCTTTTTTTTGGTCATATGATTTCAGAGTTTGTTGAAGTGTGTTTTCAGAAAGATATCCTGTCTAATAATAAACATGGATTACAATTCAGAAGCTCTGAAATATAGGCCTATTGTATATCTGAATTTGCATTATTGCTGTGTGTGACTACAGTTTATTTTATCCACTGGCATGGGTTTAGCTGATGATGTCTTGGTGTGCATGGTTGATATTTAAATCTGGCTATTTGTAGTCTGAGGCGTAGCTTAGATGGATGCATGTTTACTTGTATGGCTGTTTTTAATGAGTTATTTTTGGTGATGGGTCATTAAATCTCCTTGTACAGTTAGCATGAAATCAGTTGCACCTCAGTGCCTCATGGGCTTGTTCCACCTGGAAAAAGGCTGAACAGCTGAATAAGTTTTCACTGAATGATTTGTAAAGGAATGCTTTCATTTTTTTTTTCTCTGTTCTCGGTGCATGACAATGAAAGTTGGTTTCATCGTTATGTTCATAGTCGCTGCCCATAGTGTGCATGTCTGTAGCTTGTATGAACAAGATAGAAAGAAAATTGTTGTTAAAGTTATATTGTACTTTTCTTTGTCTGGGATAAAACTCTGCGCTTTGAAGAAGTCAGTTTCCTGTTCGCTTCCAATGTGTCCATGTAAGTGGCCCAACTACAGTTCACTTTGTCTTATCTGCTTCTCATTCATCTCATCTCATCATCATCAATCACTCTATATATAGAGTCCTGTAGGCCTATATATAGGTGAGACAGTGTGTATCTTAGTATGCAGTCAGAATCATACAAACACTTGTCATGCATCCTCATCCCTCCATGGCTGTCTTTGTGATTGTGTGTATGCCCTAACATAGAACAGTCCTCGCGCATCATTTGGTGGCATCTGTCTGCTATGGGTGGGAACACTGTTGTTATCACTGTTTGTTTGTTTTTTTGGGCAAACTATAATAAAAGATAAACCATTTGCTTAGATAGACTCATATTTCACTTATATAAAAACCCCTGTAGACCAGAGCAGTTCCAGTGCTGGTTCAGGGCTGTTTCTAAACCAGTTCTAAGATTGGGTTTGGTTTTCCAACATAGTCACGTCATGACACCTTTTTAAATGTCTTTATTTTCTTCTTAATTTCTGTAGACCAGCGTTTCCCAAACTGCGGCCACCAAAATAATTTCAGAGTGTAACTAGATCATTGTTAAAATAAAGAAAAATTATATATATATATTGTGTGTGTGTGTGTGTGTGTGTTATATATATATATATATATATATATATATATATATATATATATACACACACACACACACAGTCATCCTCAAAATTATTCATACCCTCAAATTAAAGAAAATGCTAAATTCACAGTAGTAATTCAAATAATACTAAAAAAAATAACAAAAATTAGTAACAAATAAAAACAAAAAATAATTTGCTAATTTAATTTCTAGTTTATCTAGTTTAGTAACCACTTGAATTTATACAGTTTTACCTAAAGGTGTAACAACATGTAACAAAAGGTCAATAACAAAAAAGGATATATCATTAAAAATTCTATTTCTATTGTTATATAATTATTTTTCTCAAACTTTTGTTTTTATTCTCTTAAAATGAGCCATTCATATCAATCATATCCACTTGCTGTGGCTCCACATACATGGCAGCTGCCATTTTTACTACGGTATCTCTGAATGGACAAACAAGTCTGTGTGAAGTGAGACACCTTTGAGCTTTAAAACTGCAGTACCACCTTTGTTTGATAGGAGTTAGATCACTGTTTGGGATAAGTAACACCTTAAAAGCCCATAGAAGAGGATAGTACACATGTACACATGTTGAAGTAGTTACCTGCAGTATAGTCATTACTACACCTGAGGTCACTGGATCCAGTCCCAGATGAAAATGGGTTTTCTTTTGGAAGACTTTTGGCCTCTGATGGCCACCGTCCATTCACAGCTGTGCTTTGCATTTAAAGACATTGTTATACCCACTAGATGTGAGTAACTCTGACACACTGTATCTTTTTTTAAATTTTGTTTTAAACACAACAGATAATCAGTGTGATGTCGACTCCCAGGCACTCACACCAGCAATCAGTCATCCAACCAGTTATCAATCTGTAATAATGTTTGCACTGCTGTCTTGTTGTTAAGGTTTGGAGAATCTCCATCATGTTGAGTTTATAGATTTTTGTTCATAACAGTGCAAACGTGTGGAGCATCATTTTATCTTTTTTTAAAAAGAAAGTTTTATAAAAAAAACTTGACAAATTTAAAATCTGTTTCAATTTCTACATATTTGACGTGTTTGCTGCCTTTATTGGGGTTCGACCAAACCCCTTTAATGCCTGAATTTATATGCAGTTATGAATAAGTATGATTACATTTTCCCCTTCAGGCATATGTTAAATTTAGTTGATTAGTTTCACAATAACACCTAATATGGGCAAATTTGGGTTTGTAACACCAGCCAAGTTGGTCACTAATGTAAAAGAAAACCCCATGAAAAATTCCTCTTAAGATATATTATTTGATTAATTAATGCCCTGAAATTACTTTGTGGCTCAACAATGCAATACTGAGAAATAAAAAAGACCTCATTACAGGACAGTCTGATGTGCAATCCCCAAAATCATAAAGAAAATATGAGCTGTAAAGTAAAAGCTAGGAGAGAATCATGATATATCCCAGCATGCTTCTTACGTGACGTTTAATTAGGGGTGGGGAGGATTTGGAGAAACGATTAGGGGGAAAAAAAGGTCGAGAAAAAATGGGTACCGATGGGTGTAGACCAAAAAAAAGAAGGGGGCCGTGGGGCTTAGAATAAAAAAAAGAAGGGGGGGCGATCTCGGGGGGGGCTTTTTAATTTCAAAAGGGAAAGGAAGGGAAGGCCATTTTAAAAAAAAAAAAATATAAAAGGGGAATAAACGAAAGAGAGAGAAGATTGAGGGAGAAGCCTTAACAGAGGCGTGGGGGGAAAAAGAGATCGCGGGGGTGGGAGAAAGGGAGGGAGGGTCTTTCGAATAAAAAAAAACCTTACTCATATTATATTTTATCTTTTTATATTTATACATCTGAAAAAAAAATTTTATTTTATTTTTTTATTAAAAAAAAAAAAAAAAAAAAAATTTCTAAAACCAATATAAAAATACTAAAATTTATCTTCACTATTTTTTGAAAAAAAAATTCATTACCAAATAAATATATATAAAATTTTTTTTATTAAAAAAATAAATTTTTTTTTAAAAATTTTTAAAACTCGCCCTTACTTTTTATTAAAAATGAAAAGGAAAAAGAAAAAAAAATGAAATATAAAAACCCCGTTTACATGTTTTAATCACAAAGTACAAGGTATGATAATAGCATGTGCAGGTTTGATACTAGGGCTGGGTATTGATTCAGATTTCAAGAATCGATTCGATTCCGATTCTTATGGTTTTAAATCGATTATTTTCGATCTGTCCGATGTTATGCAACATATTAATTCTAGTATTATATTAATATTCTAAAACGAATAAAGTAATGTAGTTAATAGTGGCTGTGAGGACCAAACCAAACCCTCTCCCCAGATACAGTCATCCACAAAATTATTCACACCCTCCAATTTAAAAAAGACTACATTCACAACAGTAATTCAAATAACAGGAAATAAATAATAAAAATTCACAAAATTATGATTTAGTGGGGCAAAATACACAGTGAGTCAGCATTTAAAACTTGAAACGACTAGCGACAAAGCCGCTAGCTCGATGCTAACTATTAATGGGAAATGCCATTGACATGCTAAAGGAATTAGCATCTACGTCGTGACTTTAAAGATAACATACAAAATAGAAAGTATCAATTTTCACCTCAAGACCGGTTCGGCCGGTGAGTGGATGTAACCGGCGGTGATATTAAAACACTCAGAGCAGCTGCAGGCTTTCGTCTGCGGACCTCTAGCTTACCAAACTCCAAGTCTACTGATAATTTTTCTCATTTTCTCTGGAAAATTCTCACCTTATCATCTGGAGTCAGGGAGGTTCCCTTTTCAGAGCCGCCAGCAGCAGCAGGACCGGTTACTGGTTCAGCTGGAGGTTGTTAACTGTCCTGTCTTCAGCTTAAACTTTGGAAAACTTGCTTTTAGACCAGGAGGATACAGTAGTGGTTCCCCTTTTGTCTTTTCTTCAACTTTGGCTCACCAGTCTCCGTCATTCAGCTGTTATCTTTATAATTGTGGACCTGATCAGAGGACTCTCATTCAGGACCGCAGGACTAACCAACCCGGTGACGTCAGAGCTTAGAGTACTGCAAGATGGCAGCGCCCTTGTCCTAAAAATGTCAAACTTCGCAACGTTTTTTTTTTTATATGCTTCTATTTTTCACGTTTGGTATATAATTATTGATAAGACCAGGGCTCAGTCTATTAAATAAAGTTAGGTTGGTTGAGCGTTGCATTTCCACTTTAAATGGTAATTTAAAAAAAAAAAGATAAGAAAAATTGATCTTTGGACAAATTAATCGATCTTTGGAAATTAATATGAGAATCAATTCAGAATTGGAAAATCGATATTTTGAACACAGCCCTATTTGATACAGTGTTTTTTTTAAATTGATATGATATTGCAATACAAAATATTGCAATATTTTATTTCCTATGCCTTTAATCTGTATGAGCCAACAACAAACAAGCAAATATATATATTTTTTTTCTTTTATCAAAGCAAAATTTACTTCAGAAACAGATATAGCTATATAGTTATAGTATAACTTATGTTAGAGTGAAATTATGCAGTTGAAGGTTTTGGATTATATTGACGCATCATTAATACAGCTGAACATTTTAGCTAGCCGGGTGGTCCTTGTAGCCCCCGATGTAAGCGTGTCCCTGCTCTCACCCAGCAAAAAGTGGGCATAGTGTTTGGTTACGTCTGAAGAACCAGAAATGAAGCCAGTTGGGCGTTTCCCACCGTTGCCATCTTGCCGTATTGCGCGTGTCGTCACTCCCGGAAAATACTAACATGAGCAAAGACTGTCTCAAGCAAATGATCGACATCCAAGCTAATGCTAACGGAGCTAATCTGAAGTGAACATGAACGAACAAAGATAGACGGTTTAAAGGTAAGACATGCTCAGACTTGCTGTTAACCAGCTAAAAACCACCGTTGTGCAACTCTGCTACAGGCTGAGGCCTTCCTGGGAGCAAGCAGGGAGCTAACTATTAGCTTCCACGGCTAAAATCGGCACCTAGTTTGCCGCCTGCCAATCAAAACGACACGCACATAATTATGGGTAATTTCAAAAGTTGACATGAAGGTAAACTTGACCTATTAAACCTAAAATGATGTTTTGAACCAGGCTGTAAACATGTTTATTTCTGCTGTGAAGTTGGTCTTTTTAGCATGGGGGTCTGTGGGGATTTGCTCTGTTCTGGAGCCCCTAGTGGTTGAAGAGAGAACTACAATTTTTAAGATTACGTCCAGGGCTTCCCTTTTTTTTTTTCCAGCAGGGTTTGCACCTTGTTCTGACCCAAAACCAGCACTAGGACCACTTTGGTAAAACAATCCCCAAATTGTTGCAGGTTTAGTGTTGTGCAGAGACATCCCAGTCCATGTATGTGCAGACTACCCCTCCTTGGTCTGTGGGAACATCAGCTGTAATTGGTGGAGTTTTTCCCTCCATTTTTACTAAATAAACTGCTGTGAACTCAAACCAAAAAAAAAAAATGAAAGTGACCATCCAGGTGCTTTCTTGAATGAACAACTACCACTTGCACATCTACAGAAGACCTGATCCAGTCCCTGACCTCAGCTCGGAGAGGGTGTGTTTGTGGTTGAGCTGTGTTCCCGGAGTGTTAACGGGGAAGTGATGGCTCCTCCGCAGCGCAGAGTTTTAGTCAGATATTGCAACACGATGGTGCAGATTAGCAGAGGTGTGTGTGTGTGTGTGTGCAAAAAGTGCTGCAGCCATGCATGCAAAGCGATGAGGGTGTTTGTGGGGGGGACGTGTGAGTACGGCGTGTCATCATCACTGCATGGACGTATGTGGTGAAAATGAGATGTGCCTGTGGGGGTTGCATGATGCGTGTGTTCTCACCAACCCGAAGCTGCCGCCACACAATCCTCAGTGGGACCGTCGGCCTTAAGCTCAACTCCGGCCTCAAGTGGGGGGGCTTCTATCCTTCTGACGTCTACTTTGATTATTATTAAAGCTGATCGTGAGTCGCTGAATTGGCCTGAGTTTAAGGCTTACCTGTTTGCTTTCGTCCCATTTCTGTGGAAGACCTCCCTCCCTGCACAGTTTTGGGTTTTGATGAATTCTGCTTTGCCATCAGAACTTTTTTGTTACTGCATGATTCGTTGCTGCAAGATTAATGAATGAAACTGGAGCTGATCCACGTGCGTTTGCTTTGTGTGTGTGCGTGAAAACGTCAAAAAAAAGGTTGAAAGAGAGGGGGAAAGAGAGCTTGGACTTTTCCCTTTTCAACCGGTCGTCTTTCTCTGTGTTGGCTCATGCTTTCACTTTCCAATAAAACCTCTTTTTTTCCTCAAGTTTTTGTCTCATTTTGAATTTGATTTAAAGATTTACAGAATTTTTAACATTTCTGTTTTCATGTCATTCTTGTCTTATTTTATCTTTTTTTTTATGCTCTTCAGTATGTTCTTTGTGGTGACTGGTTAGATACTGGAAATTCTACTCTACTGTATTCATGCCCTGTGTCCAAACACACCCTCATCTCTTTGTGGTGTAATTTTACCACCAAGAATGAGTCGTTTCTTACGACATCTAAAAAAAAAAAAAAAAAGGTGTTTTTCTGACCGGAACGCAGCTAGACAGCGATAAACCAACCTTTTATTGGCTCTTCCATCTTTTCCTTTGAGGTTTTCCAGTTTGTGACGTAGATATTTGTAGGGTTTTTAATGTTTATTTTCTATTTCTTGAACGATTCAGGCAAGGTTTACCCCATCTCCATCCGTGTCTACCACCTTTAGAGCACCGAACACCTTCCTGCTACCGGTCAGAGAATTAAGAACTAGCTTCCCACTTCTCCTTTGTCTTCCTCTCTCTCTTCTTCTTCCTTCTCTCAGTCTGTCCTGAGCCGTAACACTGCTGCTATTAGTTGTTTATTTGTTTATTTATTTATTTATTTCACATGGGCAAGGAGGGGGTGGGGGCATTTTTAGGTTTATTTTGTTTCTAGGATTATTTGTTCCTTTATTTATTATATTTTTTCTGTTTCCCTGACGACTTCTGTGTGTTGTTGTCAGTCTCCACGGTAACCACTCGCTGTTTCTACTGCAACGGTAAGTTGTGTACAAACATCTATCTCTGATCTGATCCCTTACCATCCACCCTTGAACGGGGCATTTGACACAGTCTCATGTTTAGTCTGCTGCGAGGTTACGATAGTTTAAACTTCTCCACATGTCAGATTTCAATGTGAAAGGCTCAAGAGGTTTAATTTAAGCAGTAATATTGTATCCACATGCCCGCTCCCCCTCCTCCTCCACCACATCATAAACACCTCACTGGTTATCACCCTCCTCTCTGCAGCCACACATCAGTTCTCCATCAGGTTTAGTTTATGCTCTTTTCATCGTCTGGATTAATAAACAGCAGAAATAATGCAAAGCTTTGCCCCCTTTTGCTGCCTGTGATTGCTTTAATTGAATGCAGAGCTGCAGGGCAAATGAGGCTGCACTGTTTGTTTATTTATTTACTTTTTATTTCATTGACCTGCCTGCTGGTGGCATAAATATCTCAGAACTTTAGGAGAAATCAAGACACCACACACCTAGGAAAAGTTTCCATACGGGATTTCATGCAGGCGTGAAGTTTATAGGTAAGATAGCTCCAGCCTGCATCTCTGCTCACCATGTTACAAACCAGGCCAAGGACCCCCCCTCACACACACACACACACACACCTTTTAGTCAACATTAAACAAATGCACATGCACACAGTTTGACCTCACTTAAGAAAGAAATTGGAACTTTGTAAATAAGGATCTTTTTCATTCATGCTACGCTACATGTGGAAACTTTGCTACTTCAGATCTAAGCTTGGTTGCACCAGTTTTTCATGAGCCCATCATCTATTTTCAAACAGAGGGTGTAAGAAACTTCAATTAAAACATTTTATTTTCCAAATTTATAAAATAAACATCTGTAAATAGTAGCTGAGATAGTCAAGTGGTGCATTGGCATCAGCCAGGTTTCCTTTTCCAATGAGTATTCTTTGGTTAAAAAAAAAACGTCTAAAAGACGTCTAATGGTCCTGAGCTAAAATCGACCACAGTCGACCACTGGTCTAAAAATTTAATTTTTTTAGCCATCTGAGCTTAGACTAGCGTAGACTAAATCTAAACTACACTGTGCATTTATCAACAACTGTTAAAAATGTCTTAATCCAACATTTGGCCAATACTGCTGAGTTATTTATACAGCTTACAGTTGACGAAAAAAGTTGCCATTTTGTTGATATATGATCTAACGTGGCCTCCGTTCAAACAATGTAGAGAACCTGTGCGGCGCCCCCAACAGGTCAGGAGGTGAATCCATTCAGAGGATTTGCTGAATCAATATTGAATGGGCTCTATGCACAACTCCACTACTTCCTGAATGTAAGCCAGGTCCTCTGTTTCCTGTGTTTCATTACTGGACAAACTGATTAATCCAGGTGTGTCTGACCTCAGTAACCATGACAACAATGGCCTTACACATAAAAAAAAAAAAAAAAAAAAAAAAAACATCAACATGAAGGCTACAGTATAGTTCTCCGACTGCGTAATGTGTTATTCAACTGCGTAACGATGGAGACTTCTCCAGGCTTCATAGTTCTCCGTCATGCTGCCGGATACGCCGTGGAATTTCCCTCCCGATAAGTAGGGGTCGCTACACAAGACTGGTCTACTCATATGATGGCGTCCGAGAGAGAAAGACTATTGTTGCTACTACAGCTGAATAACAGATATACTTTTGATGCAAAATAAAGATGATGAGGTGATTTTGGTATTTCTTCACTTCTTCAGCCAAACGTTCTTCGGTTGGACTCATATCTGCATCTTCATTGGATAGATAGTTTGAAAATGGCGCTGTTAGAGTTTACATAGTGATAGACCAATCACACCTTGCCGTCTCCGTCGTCCCTTGACGGAATGACGGACACTTAAAAAATATTTCGTGCAGCCGGAGACGATGGAGAGGCTCTCCCGACGGGCTCTCCGTCGACGTAGAGGGCTCTCCATAACCTACGTAGAGCACTTTACGGATGACGTAGGCTTGAGAATCCCCACAGAGATGGAAAATGTTGTGTCAGCAGAACTTCAAAATAAAGCCATTTTCAAAATAAAAGTGGGTTTGATATTGGTTTTTGGGCAAATTTGGGGATTTTGAATCGATTTAGGATCAATCTTTATATCGATATAGATTGGTGTATTGTTACACCCTTATTTAAGATGTAAAATTAAGTGAGAAAGTCTCCAAAAACAAGTTAGTTAAAATAAGGGATGGGTATTGGCAAAGACAAGGGGGGAAGTTTGAAAAAAAAGGGGGATATATAATATAAAATATAAATATATATATATAAAAAAAAAAAAAAAAAAAAAAAAAAAAATCCCCGGGGGGGGGGGGCAAAAAAGGGGGGGGTTTTTAAAAAAAATAAAAATATTTTTTAAATAAAAAAAAGTAAAAGAAGAAAAAAAAAAAAAAGAGGCCCCCCCCCCCTTTACGATACAATACAATATTGCGATTTTGTGTTAATGCGATATGTGATATATTGCCATGTTTTAGGCACTTCAGAGAAATTCAAAATGCAGCTTGAAATCAAAGTTGTACCTCTTTACACGCATTGGATGATTGAAACAATAACAAAATCTTGTGAGATTTCGGTAGCGAAAAAAGATAGATAAAGCGTTTTTTAATATCGATATGAAATTGCAACATAAAATATTGCGATATTTCAGTGTATCAATATTTTGTCACACCCCTTGTTAAAATTGTCTCACATTGGTAACGCTCATCTTTTTCTATAATCCTTACCAGTATTTATATGGAGATAAGCAGTAGGTTGAGTGTTGCAATCATTTTATTTATTTCAAAACAATTTGAATGATCACAGACGTCAAACTGTCTATCATTGAACAGCTGGTGCAACTGGCTCCCGATCTCTCACCAATGGGCCAGTTTTTTGCAACCATATGCATCTCTAAACCGATATGGGGTTTACCTCGCTTTTTTTGGGTCTCTATTATGCTGCCTTTTATTTCTTCATTTATTTTTCCTTTTGTTCTGGTTTTCTTGTAGTGGATTGTCTGTGTATTAGTAGTTGTAGTCGTAGTCGTAGTGTACTGGTCTTAGTTTGTGACACACAGTTTTACTGCCTGGCATAGTGTCTCATGTTGATTTTATTTCTTTCCTTTTTTGGGAATGAGGACTGCTCTTTCTCTCTCCCTCTCTCTGTCTCTCTCTCTCTCTCTTCTTCTCTCCCTCCCTCTCTGTATCTTTGTCTCTCTGTTCCCTCCATCCTTTGGTGCTCTGTTTCTCAACCCACCAAATATAATGAGATTTTTCAGGAGAATGGTCACCAAATCTAATTGCTTTATTTGAATGATGCACCTTGGTATATCCGTTTTTATTTTC
The DNA here is from genome assembly GCA_023101725.1 of Atherinomorus stipes. Taxonomy (NCBI): domain Eukaryota; kingdom Metazoa; phylum Chordata; class Actinopteri; order Atheriniformes; family Atherinidae; genus Atherinomorus; species Atherinomorus stipes. Next base: position 763,799 of record JALJCO010011496.1, read on the forward strand.
AACGGTAATTGTTCTCAGTTGTTTTGTGTTGCTCATGTGACTCTTTCTCCCCTTTTTTCCTCCTCACTCCATCTTTGCGTTGTTGTTTTCTGAATCAGTATTGGCTCTGTCTCTTCCCTCTCACCTGCATCCCTCCCTCTTAACGTCCCATCCGTGTCTCGTATGTGTTTGACGTGGGAGTGCTGCGATTGTTTTGATTGGTCTCTTAAGCTGCATCCGACGCTTGCTGATTGGCTGAATTTTCTTTTATTTTTCCTTTTAGTTTGTTACTCACTCTTGGTCATGTGATGCGCCCATATATGGCTGCGTGTAATTTCTGTGTAATATAATTAATTTTGTCAAACAAATGTTTTTGCACCCCCTCTTTCTCTCCCTCTCTTTTTGTATTTCATTCAAATATATCTAATTTTTTAGTTTTTTATTTTATTTACATTCTTTTAGGTACGTAAACCCCACAAGTTTGGTTTCATATGGAAATGTGATTTCTTTTTGTCTTCTTTTTTTTGGTCTGGGTTTATTGTTCAGACTGGACTGGGAGGGCAAAAGTGGGATAAGAAAAAGATTATTGTCTTATTAATCATTTACATTTGAGATTTCCTTCCATATGGTCTCTGTTTATTTTCTTTTTATTTTTTTGGGCATGTATTCCTGTCAACCGAGTTTCCTTAATTGCGCATGATTCAAATACACTTTTGACTCTGTATCACACACACACACACACACACACACAGACCCACTGTAACTTGTAGGGGTGTGAATTGGCCACAATCTGATGACATGATACAAATTACGATACATGGATGGCGATATGTTATATATTGCGATACAATAAAAAAGACGATATATTGCAATTTTTCTTTACCGGCATTGAATGGCAAGAAAGTTGACAGCAGATTCAACACTAAAAGCTAATTCATGCTTGTCATCACCTTCATGAAAAAGAACAGAGATCTACATTTCACCACAGAATAGAAAACTCCGTTCTGATTGGGCCTTATAGGTAAAGATCTCAAAACTATATAAAAAAAAATACAGTCCCTGGTAAACACACCACCACTTTGGTGCAACAGAAACTTACCTAGGATGAAATGTGACTTGTAAACAGTGTAACATTCAGATGGTGTGTTAGTAAATCAGTGTTCAACACACTTCTATTGTTATACTTTCAGCATTCGTCCTCAAAATTATTTATACCCTCCAATAAACACTTGGACACTAAGCTGATCAACTATCTCGCTGCTTATGAATTGATTACCCCTGCACTTTTATTAACTCCCGCACAGTAATATTGCTGCTGTTTTTATACATATTATTTATGTTTTACCCTAGAAAGGTGTTGCTTTTATTTATTTTAGCTTTTTTAGTGTGTTTGTGACTTGTATTCATTTATTAGGTTTGGATGGAGATTGCTTCTGTCCTACGGGTACACTATTTCATTTTTCTGTTCTTGGAATAAGGAATGGCAAATAAAAAGCTGTTGACCTTTTGACTTTTAAAAGAATTTATAAAAGAAATCAGCTGTGAGCGAAGTAAGTTGAAATTGACAAAAGTAATAATAAAAAAAATTCCATGAAGATGACATTGATTTTGAATTGTGGTTCAGCAAAAATATAAAAAACCGACACAAAAAAATAAAACAAGTGAAAGTGAGTGATGGGGCTTCAAAGCTAAAATTTTGTGGAGCAACACTTTGAGGCAATCACTGCACCGGGTGTTTTCTGTAATGGAAAAAAACAAAACTATACCTGTTGACAGGTATGTTGGTCCACTGTTCATGGGAAAGGTGCTCTAATGTATCTCGGATAGTTCTGTTCATTTGTTTTTTCTTATTATTTCCAACCACAATTCAAAATCGGTGTTTCATTTCACTACAGGGAGTGCAGAATTATTAGGCAAATGAGTATTTTGACCGCATCATCCTCTTTATGCATGTTGTCTTACCCCAAGCTGTATAGGCCGAAAGCAAACTACCAGTTAAGCATATCAGGTGATGTGCATCTCTGTAATGAGAAGGGGTGTGGTCTAATGACATCAACACCCTATATCAGGTATATTAGGCAAACATAATTATTAGGCAACTTCCTTTCCTTTGGCAAAATGGGTCAGAATAGGGACTTGACAGCCTCCGAAAAGTCAAAAATAGTGAGATATCTTGCAGAGGGATGCAGCACTCTTAAAATTGCTAATCTTCTAAAGCGTGATCATTGAACAATCAAGGATAAATTATAATTTTGTAAATTTTTATTTAATATTAGTTATTTGAATTGCTATTGTGAATTTAGCCTTTTTTTAATTGGAGGGTATGAATAATCTTGAACAACTGTAGCTTTGTTTAAGTAGTTAAAGTGCTTGTAGAATTTCTCAAGTAAATTAAATAAAATATAAGCATGTTGACATGTACATGAATTTGTTTATGGAAAATATTGGTACTTTGAATTTTAATGTAGATACAATATGACAAAAGGAAGTACCGCAGTATCTCGGTGTATCGTGTATGTTGCCTGAACAGGTGTGGACAAAGTTTCATTCCCTCACAAAACTGTTGACATGATTGGATTTTTTGACTTGATTCACATTTCAGAATGCTTCCATCGCTCAGTGCATGGACAGTTGTCAGACAGCTAGCCAGGCTAGGCTAATTGAATCATTTGCCACTGACCTTGTCATCTGCAATGAGGGAAAAATGAGGTAAACCTCATTTCCATTCGAATGAAGTGCTGCAGATAAAGAACATGACTCACACAGAGAGGCAACGCGAGCAGCAGTCGAGGCTTTAATGGTCCTCTAAATGAGAGTGCAGCGTGCATGCACACATGAGCACTCTCATTCCTCAGTCTCTCACCCCCCTTCTTCTGTCGCACGCACTCTCTGCTCATCTCACCAAAAAGGTCATTAATCTTTAGCGCGCCGCACGGTCGAATATGCAACTTGGACAGCACGCGCGAACAGTGCTGGTTATTACACAGAGCTACAGTCTCGCTCTCCTAAAGCCCATCAAAGGGAGATGTGGATAGATCAAGGGACCGGAGTGGAAGCCTTTGAAGCTCAGAGAAGAGATTATCGGCCATCTTGGATTGAAAATGCCTAAGCATTAGTCTAAAATGTCAGCGAGCATGCACACACACTTAAAAGATTCACAATAGTGTTACCTGTGCATGCTGACAAACAAAACGCACAAGAATACAGCACAGCTCCGTTTCCTCTGCCCTTTACATCCCTCCATAGTGAATCATTCAGTCTCTACTGTGCAGCTTGCTTTTTATTGCATGACAGAAAACTGCCATAACAATCTCCATCCTCTCACACACACCAACATATACCAGAGTTAGCAGCCACGTCACCGGTAAAGTACAGAAACACTGACTTTTAGTGATGTTGCCTCTTGCATAGACTCCAACTCAAGTAAAATGCAAGACGCTGAATTCTGCACCACAGAAAACACTCGCATCCATGATGATGGCGGGCTAGCAGCGAAGTTTAAGTCCGCTCTCATGTCATCATTTGTGCATTTCGATGACAAAAACACTAATTACATCGAGCTGAATGATTCAAACTGCAAATGAGATGTTTACGCAGCTGAATTGTCCATCGCTCTAAATGACTCCAGTGTTCATTATTAACAAGCCAGCAGCTATAAATCATCTGGAGAAAATCTAACTGTCAAACTCAGAAATGTGCAAAGAATGGAGACAGTCGTAAAGCCTCATGCTAGCAGCAGGCGTGTTCATTATAATGTTCTTCTAAAAGCAAACACATACATCAGCCTTGGCCTACATTTGACTTTATGTGCTAGTTTTCTTTCCTGTGTTGAGCTGTTGTGTCTGTGCTTGACTGTCTGCTCCTCCATCCCCCAGGTGAATAACGCCACCGCCAGGGTGATGACTAACAAGAAAATGGTCAGCCCCTACCCTAACGGAGAGGCTCTCAGCACGCTGCCCTATGGTAACAGCCACACTGACGCACACTAACAATGAAGCCAAGCTGGCCTAATAACCCAGACAGCATAGGTACACAGGGAGAGGCAGGCAGAGGTAAATGCACGTGCTCCCACCTCCGTTCTGCAAGTTCAAACACACCCCTCCCTCTAAGAAGTGCAGACTGCTGCAGTCAGGCTGTTGTATGAAAACAAAGTCTGTTTATCAAGAAAGTGAGATCATCAGCTGAGCTGCAGGATGAAGTGGGAGTGTAGTGAAATACTGTGTTCACTGTTCAGAAGTATTTCTACATATGTTGAAGTGCAGCAGGTGCGTAGGATTTCGCTCTCTTCTTAAACGGCTCCTGTTCATTTTCTGCTCTTTTTCCTCTAACTATCAGCAGGGTGGAAATTGAGTCCGATGGTGGGGGCTGTATACGGACCAGAGATCTACGCAGGTGAGTCAGTCCTCCAGCTGTGCACCTACAGCAGGAACCTGCCGCCATGTTCAGATTTGTTACATTTCAGACTGAATACTAAACTTATCTTAATTTATTATAATCTATCCTTCGTGTATGTTTGGAAGTTTTTCTTTCTATTCACTACCTTTGGCCAGAACGGTCCGCTGTATGTGTGCTGTTGCAAAATTGCAAATTTCCCCATTGTGGGACATATAAAGGTTTTCTTAAGCCCCGTTTCCACCAGTGGGTCGGGCCAGATCGGTCCACGTTTTTTTGCATCTCCACAGATAAAAACTGGGAGGGGTACCCTTATACCCGACCCGGCCTACTTTTTTGGTACCCTTCAGTAAGGGTACTGATCTAACCGATTCGGACCAAAGAGGTGGAGCTAATACACAGAAATATGTTGATTTGGTGAAAAATCCGTCACTTCCCGCGTGACCTGGCGTAAAAACAAAGCAGGGGTGTTTTTGTCACGTGTGGTGCTTTAGGTTAAAAGGCGTTGCACAGCGATGATGTTACGCCATCACGTAGCAGCGCTATCCGGTTAATACTCCGCCTCCTGGGTAAGGGGACAGTTTGCTGTGGGGACGCAATGTGAAATCAACACATCCGTGCCAAAACCCACCCGACCCGGCCCGCGGGGGGAAACGGGGCTTTACTGTTATTATTCTTACAATATTGTGATTGTTATAAAGTTCTGCTTACCAAGCGTTCTCCGTGAGGATCCCGTAACTGCTCTCAGACTCTGGCCTGTTAGGGGCTGGGATAGACTTAAAGGATAACTTCCTTTTTTTTTCAACCTGGACCTTATTTCTAGGAGTTTATACGCGCATTTACTCACCGGTAAAATTTCTGTATCTCTTTAACTCCTTCCAACAATATTTTGTTGAGTTGCCCTTCAGCGTGCATCCATATAACGGGAGAGACTGGGCAGCTTCTCTATAAGACATTATCTGCAGCACAGCTCCTTCATTTTATCAATACTTTTAAGTAGAATGAACAAACGAGTCCTATTGTCCTGTGGGTTCAGAGTTACTCTCCGTTAGTTATTGGGGGGCTTTTCTGCACTCTACAGGCTACACGTTTCCAATGCGCACTGCGGCAGTACAGCTGAGAAAAGCTACCCAAACACCAACAAACTGCAATCCACAAAACTCTGAACTCAAACTTTTTTTTTCTCTTTTTTTTTTCAAAACATCAACTGGAGCCGACGCCAGATTCTCTCAAATTCTAGATAAAAATGGCAGATGCAGTGAAGAACCCACTTCCAAGCTTTGAAGGAGAGGCTTGGAAGTGGAAGAGCGATGCAGCCATTAGCCTGATGGGGAGGGGCTCTCAGTTTGAAAAGCGTTTACAAACGGAAACGGGGGAACACTCCGGACTGTGCCCTTACGTGTCAATGACCCCGTTGACATGAGAGTTTTAATTCCTCTTTAATTCCAAATAAAAGTTAATTCTGCTTTAAGAAGACCATGTAAAAACCCTAAATTCCGAACTAAGTGGTTGGTTTATTTCTCTTTTAATTCCGAATAAAATGATTCCCCTCACATGTAAACGTTGATTCGGCTTTAACTTAATTCCTGTCGTTCTGAGCATGCTCCCTCCCTTGTCCTGTTGTAATGGCGCCTGTCCAAGCGCACGTGAAACAAGCGCTGGACTCGTACCAACTGGCGGAAATGAAGAAGTATGTTAGCATCGAGCTGCTGCTACAAAACTACAATCAAAATACAGTGAAAATCTGTGTTATTATGTGGTTTTTATGTCATAGTCGAAGCGAAAAAGAACAAGAACCATATAACTTCCCCACCCCACCCCCCCCGTGTCGAAAGCTGAATTAGATTAATGTGTTTTCCATATAAACTTTAATTTGAAGTTATTGTTTCCATGTAAAGACAAATGAGAATAATTTAATTCTGAATTAAAAGACATCATGTAACCGGGATCAATGAGGCAAAGAAGGATGGAAATTTCAGGATTTATTCGTTAAAGTGTAAGACCTCAGCAGGATGAATTTCAAAGCTGTGATTTTGCCTGATTCGTCATCCCCTGTCTCTCTAAACGTCCCTGTCGTCCTCTCTCCGCCACCTCTGGCCTCCAGTCCCTGGCTTCCCCTACCCTTCAGCAGCAGCAGCAGCAGCCACAACAGCAGCGGCGGCGTTTCGCGGCGCCCACCTCAGGGGCCGGGGCCGGCCCGTTTACAGCGCCGTGCGGGCTGCTGTGCCTCAGCCTGCCATCCCTGCCTACCCTGGGTAAACAAAATCTGCCTCTTTATAAACAACATCTGTTGACTTCACAAGTAGCTGTCCCAGTTCTGCCGTTTTACATCGCACATTTTAGAAACTAGAAGCAAAGAAGCGGAGTCAGAAGCCTGTTTGGTGCAGTGCTTATGTAAATCTATTGAGCAACCCCTCATGAACTACTTTCCAAATTCTATTTGACCAGGTCTGTGTGGCACAGCTGTGCTCATTCGCTTCTCAAACATTACTCACACTTCACTCTTTTCAGCAGTCCACTTGGCAGAGTGTTAGTCAGTTCATAAGCTGCTCAGCGGAGTGTGACAAACTGATGGGATTGCACCACTGAAGGTTCATTTGAATAAACGCACAGATACCACTGTCAGCAGATTTGCATAAGCACACACAAACCGCATTTAGTCATTATACAAATGCTGTCACCTTGTACACAGATTTGCTACAAATGACTCACTTTTACCATGATCTTTTGTGTGTGTGTGTGTGTGTGTGCGCGCATGTCCCCTCATTGTGCGTGCTGTGCATGTTGTTGTGCTGTGACGATTTGCTAACGGGGTTGCAACTGTTCTGATCAAAGCGTTGACTGATTTATTGGCTAGCAGTTGTTTAATGGTGACATGATTAAGCTAAACAAAACAAAATTGGGGGGGTGGGGGGGTTAATGCAGGAAATATGCTCTCCAAATGCGCTCCACGGGAAACTACGCCTCCCAGGCATCATTTCCTGTAAAATGAGCCAATCAGAGCGGCCTTTATGGCCTTGATTTTCTTGTAGCTGGGGAACAACAGCAGTTCATGGTCTCTTTTCAGTTCAGTGAGCTTGGTGTACTGGCGCCATGAGCGCGTTGTTTATGCGTTTATCTGCACTCGTGGAGCTTAAATGGAAGTTGTATTTCCTCTGCATGCTGCATGGGTGTGAAATAACCACTTTTTCTTTCTCTTCTCTCCTCTCTCTTCCTGTTCCCTCTCTTTGTTTTTGCTGTGTTTTGATCCTCATCCACCCTGGGTTTTGGGACTGTGCACCACTCCATTTGCACCCCCCTCCACAACACCCTCCCCCTCTCGTTACCCTCCCACACCCCTCCTCTCTGCTATATTCTCCTCTTCTCAGCGTGGTGTATCAGGATGGGTTTTACGGAGCTGCAGACTTGTATGTAAGTAAATTCACCTCCAGCCAACACGACATCTTGTCCCCCCCCTCCCACACGGCTTCCTCCTGCTCTTCTTATCTGATTTATTTATTTGTTTTTCCTCTGAGGGTGATTCTGCATGTGCATCCAGTCATGCGCTGCACAGAGCTGCCTGCATAATGGTGAACTCATGACCCAGAAATGGGTAGAAACACAAAATGCCACCAGTTTACTGTGATCATGCAAGGCCAGTTATGCATGAGTTGTTTATTTTAGACTTTTTCACATTTTTGTGTCAGTTTTAAAGAAAATGTCAAAACGGTGACATATTAATGATAGGATGGAGGATTTGAAACACCACTACGAAGGCTGCTCTGTAGGCGGATGCGGCAGCGTGGGTCAGTGTATGAGTGTGTGAACAAGAGTGTGTGTGTGTGTGTGTGTGTGTGAATCCAGGTTGACAACAGCTGTTTCTGTTCTCTCTATAGACTAGTGTTTCAGGACTCAGTCCTTAGTCCCAGATTGCCTCAGGTAGGGTCAACATCAACATCAAACCCAACAGTGTGCATTGTTTGACTTTTACTACCTTCTCTGAACTTATGAATCATCTTTTGATCTGGACCATGTTGTTTTTAAAGAAAAAAACAAACAAACAAGAAAACGGCAGCTGCTTTGAATTGTGATTTGTTTCTCTACTAACTCACTTAAACATGCAGTTTGTTCACTTGTGGTAAAGGGAAGCGTTTGTTTGCAGACTAAACTACTAAATCGTACTACGTGTACATTTTTCCTTCCAGTCTGTTCAAAAGAGAACCTGATCTTATGTCTGGTTGGTTAGTCTTTTTGGGGGGATTTATTTAGTTTTCCTGCTGGCAAAAAGTGATGATACAACTGCAATTATGTTAAAATGTTTACATAATCTCATCAGTTACTTCCATGCCGACAGTTTAAAGCTTTCTGCTGGTGTTTTTGTGACATTTAGAAGCACACTTAGGCTGGCCACTTGCATTTATTTTTATTCTTATACACTCCAGATCACATGTTCCAACAGTATGCAGAGCTCATCATTTTACCTCTACCACTTTTAGTGCTGGAATATACTTGCTGTATCTCGTACAGCCAAAATTCTCAATACAGGAAGCCCCCGCTAGCACACATCGCCTGGGCCTTGAAGTTGTGAAAGGGTCAATCTGCCGGTCAGATTGTATTTCTGGGGCAGCATCATCACCCAAAACATTTCCGATCTGTTGCCAGCGATTAAAACAGGCGTGTTTATCACTCTGCAACAGAAGGAAATGGCTCATAAAAGCTGGTAGTTGCGTCTGAGAGACGCTCTTCATCACAACTCGCTGTTGTGTTTACCTCTGACCTAGTATTCACACTATTGTGCACATGAGCACTTCTAGTGTTGAAGTCAATATTGCACCACGCAGCACGTTGCCTCGCGTCAACACGTGCAACCTTTATGCCTTAGGTACATTTTAGGGGTGTGACAAAATATTAATACATTAAAATACTGCATATTTTATGTTGAGAACCACAATATGGATATTTAAAAAAAAAAACGCTGTATTGATATTTTTACAAATGAAATTAAGCATGATTTCAGTGTTTTATTGTAAAATGTTGCAAGATCTTGTTCTATTTGCACCGGTCCAGCATGTAGAAAAGTTCCTGCTACACCACTGATATTTATGTGCAGCAGGTGTAAGTTAAACTTTACACACGGTGGAAAGTAGAAAGTTAAAATGTGTGTCCAGGTTTTCAGAGACCACCCAGTTGTTTGAGATTATAATGCGCTGAATGAAATGATTATTTTTCATAGTACTCCTTTAAGAAGATCTGATTAACAATATTGCACATATATATATATATATATATATATATATATATATATAGATATAAATATATATATATATATATATATATATATATTGATTAACAATATTTTATAATTAATTTCAAATGGTTTCACTTCGGTCAATAAATGTGAAATATCGTCAGTAAGACATTGCGGTGTATCATGGATGAAATTTATTGCAATATATCAATTATTGCCGAATTTCCTATCGTGATATTATTGTTGTCACAGGCAGCATATTGCGATAGTATCCTAGTGATTTCCACGCCGAGTACATTGGGAACACGTGGTCACCATGATGCGTATGTGGATGCGTCGCCAGCAGCAAGTATATTCCAGCCCTTACTCGCTCCCTCCAGAAGTTGGCAGCGTTGCAATCCCAACAATTAACGCAAATTAAGCTAATTCTCATGAAATCTGCCTGTACTTGGAATTTTGTCCAATGGCTGCAACTTGAATGCTAGAGCTGGGAAAAAAAATCGATACACTGAAATATCGCGATATTTTCATGTGCAGATATCATATAGAGATTCAAAAATGCAATATTGATCTATTTTACCCAAGAAATCTCGCAATATTTCGTAAGATAACGGTGACATCTCACGAGATTTCATGAAAACCTGTGAGATTTCTTGACTGAACAACAAAATCTCGCAAGATTTCATTAGTAAAATAGATTGATACCACATTTTTACATATTAATATATATCAGCATATGAAAATATCGCGATATTTCAGTGTATCTATTTTTTTTCCCAGCCCTATTGAATGCCACCTTGACAAATCTCAGCGCTCTTCCATGTTGCCTGTGTGTTTGATTGTTTTTTTAACTCGAGCATTGCAGAAAGCAGAGTGACGGTCTTACTACCAAACAAATTTGATTCATGGATATAATGGAAAGAAAACTTTGTGCATTTACGGCTCCCTATGATGCTTCAATATAGTTCTTCATTTTGGTCATCGCTAAGTTTCATGTTTATGCTGGGCTGGATGAGGGGACACAAAGAAAGGAGGAGAGTGAAGAGAAGAAAGATCAGCTTTAATCTGCTGAGTGGTGAAACACTCCCAATGTGCAGAACGTTAAAACATTATTAGTAAATGTATGAATATATCTCTGGTGCTTTTGCTACGGGAAAAAACTCACCGAAAACTACTGTCACTTTAGTCCCACGTTTTGTCAAAAGCTGCTGCAAAATCAGACATTTCAGGTCACGCTGGTCACATAAAACACAAAATCCTGGAGGGACTGATCAACACACAAACACTCCACATCAGTGTGATCATACATGGTCACACTGCTGTTCACCCCGGACCTGAGGGGCTTTTTATCTGGGTCAGAGACATGCATGTTTGCTTGTTTTGTGATTCTAAATTAAAGTGTTAATGTGATGATTATTTGTCATTAACATAATTATCTTTGGTTTAAAGCTACTGCTGAGCTTTAAACTTTGTTCTAAGTTCATAATTCACCTTTTATCAAGAATTTATTGAAGATTTATCCAAAAACATGCATGTAAAGACCACATGTGTATGTCTGTATCTGTTTGCCTTTTAGATTTTCCAAAGAAATCTGAATAGGAGGTGATTAAAACAATGTGGAAATATGACACCGAATAAAGATTTTGGTGATGATGCAGACATCATTTGAGTTCCTAATAATTATTAGTCAGTTTAATACATTGTGACCGGCCTGTTCACTCTGACAGCTGTGATTGGCTGCAGCTTCTCTGCAACCACAGACAGGATAGAACAGGCTTGGAAAAAAATTAACGAAAGAATATTTATGGGTTTGTTGAACCCTGAACTTTCTCACATCTGGAGGGTTTTGGAGATGAGGATGACGTGGCAGTGCTGTCAGTGATGCTGTGGTGGTTACATGATGCCACGTTGGTACTAAGGAGCCCAAAGAAACAACATTAGAGTCCAAGACAAAGTTTCCTGTAGGAACATAAAAGCATATCGTATCCTATCTAGGGATGCACCAAAAATTCGTCCACCGAACGTTTTTGGACAAAAATGACCCAAAAGTGCATTTTCGGTTTCGGCTAAAAGGCATAAATCACTGAAATTTCACAGTCTTTCAGCAGCCAGTCAGTTATAAGCCTGTAGATTATTATTTGTTGTAGCATTCCCACAGAAAAAAATTTAAAATGCATTATGTAATGTACACAAGTGGGGTCAAACTTAATATTTTATTTTGAATTTTGATTTATATTGTTGATGCTGTAATGTCAGTGGTAAATAAATATTTTGATACTTTTGTAATTGATATCTTGCAATGCTTAGATTTTACTGAGGTTAGTACAAATCATAGCCAAAAATGCTATGGTTCTAATAATTGACATCATCATTTCTTTCGGTATTTCAGTTTTCAGTTTTCGGCCTTGGCTTGCTCATTTTTTGTTTTCGGTTTCGGTCAAGGGTTTTCACTTCGGTGCATCCCTAAACCTATCCAAACACATCATATTGTTTCGTAAAGTGGGCCATGAAACACCATTACACCACCAGCAGCAGCCTGAAGCCTTCAAACAACACAGGATGGATCCATGCTTTCATGATTCCACCAAATTCTGAGCCTAGCATCTGAATGTGGAGCTGAAATGGAGACTCATCAAACCAGCAATGTTTTCCCATCTTCTATTGTCCATTTCTGGTGAGTGTCTCAGTTTCCTGTTCGTAGCTGACAGGAGTGGACCCCAGTGTGGTCTTCTGCTGCTGTAGTCCATCTGCTTCCAGGTTGGACCTGTTGTGTGTCCAGAGATATTTTGCATACCTTAGTTGGAACCAGTGCTGATCTGACTTCCTTTTGCCTTTCTAATAGGGTTGGGAAAAAAATAAAAAAAAAAAAAATAATATTTTAATATAATAATATAATTATATATTAATATAAAATAATATATTAATAATTTATTATAAAAAAATATTTTAAAATTTTTTTAATTTTATAAAAAAATAATAAAAAAAAATATGAAATATTAAAAAATTTAAAAATAAAAAGATAAAATTTTGCGGAATTTATTAAAAAAAAAAATATATAAACAAATTTAAAAAAAGAAAAAATTGACATATGACAATATTGTGATATTTTAATTTATAAATATTTTTTCTCACCCCTATCCCCCACCTCCCCCCCCACCCACCACCCAAAGTCTCTTAAAGGAATAGTACACCCACAGAATGATGTGCCTTCATTTTCTACTGACTCTCATGCTGAGCAAGACTCCGGAGCACTTTTTTAATATCTCAAATGCAGCCGGAGATCGGATAGGTTTTCATTTTCCCCCAACTTCACCGGTACTTGAAATGAAAAGGTCCAAGTCTCCTGAGTGAGTAGTGTCCATAATTTACTTGAAAGGACATCAGGACACTTGGATTACATTGGACGAGCAGTATGGAGGGACTTTGACAAGTTTTTGTGGACTTTTATGGACCTTTTTGGTTCAAGTACTGTTGAACTCCATTATATGAAAGTTGGGGGAAAACGAAAACCTGTCCGATCTCCGGCTGCATTTGAGATATTAAAAAAGTGCTCCGGAGTCTTGCTCAGCTTGAGGATGAGGAGAAGATGAAGGCACATCATTCTGTGGGTGTTGTATCCCTATAAACCGCCTTCCTTCCTAATCCTGACGCCCAGTTTGAACTTCAGCGAGTTGTCGTGACGTCTGCATGACTAGATCTAGCAATTGAGCAGTTGGACCTTATAAAGTGTCCGGTGAGTGTATACATATGAAGTCCAGGCATGTCCACTTCATTGAGCAGAGTTTAACCATTCACTTATGATGCTTTTGTCACAAAAACAACTGCAGAAATATTTCTGTCCTCTTCAAGTGTATGTAAACTTTTAACTGTATTGATTAAAAAAGAAATAATGAATAAAAAGCATACTTGTATTTGCTTTTAAATTGGATGTAATAATTATTGTTGCAGTGGTTTTCCTGCATTAGTCCTTTAAACGAGACACGTTTCGTCCGTGTTCGCCAGCGGGATGAGAAGCTTCTGCCTTCAGAGCTCCAGTTGAAACGGAGAACATGCTCTCTTCCTGAATTAACTGCCCCTCCCAGGATGATAATTAAAGCATGTGCTGATCAGCTGCTGCATGCAGACGTTCTGTATTCTACTCCTCATCCTCCTTCCCCCCCACTCACCCTTTATAACCCTCTTTCTTCATTTTCTCTCTCTTCCTCAACCCTTCTCTGCTCCGTGTCCTGCAGGCGTCTCAGATAACGCTTGGGTGTTTCTGTTGTGTTCGCTGTTCTTTATTCTGATCAGGTCCACATGCAGTGGGTTGTTGCATGTATGTGTGTGTGTGTGTGTGTGTGTGTGTGTGTGTGTGTGTGAGAGAGAGAGTTTTTTATTTCTTCATGTTTGAGGTCTGGATTGTGGCACTGGGTCATGCATGCAAAGCTCCAGCACAAGGAGATGTTTTGAGTGTCGGTGTGGGATTGTGGGGGGGTCGATGTGTGACTTTGTTTTCCATCTTTCTGTTTTGATTTTCCCTTAATTGACATGAATGAACACAAATAATAATAATAATAATAATAATAATGGTAACAAATGTGGTGTAAACTCTGGCATCCACTGGTAGGACTTGGTTTGATGCATCTCCTCATTACTTGTGTCCTTTAAAGACAATGAGGTTTCCATGTGGCCTGAGGTGTGAACATTTTCTCCTCCCTCTGTCCCCCCCCCCCCCCCCCCCCCCCCCTGTAGTGGTAATACAATAACTTTGACAGTCCAATTTCCCTTCTCTCTCACTGATAAAGCACTCCTTGTTCCACATCCAGCACCACACCTCCTCCCGTCTTCATGCATAAATGCATTACACTGACACATCGTCTTATTTATTCCAAATGCTAAAGCTTTACATTTTCAGGGAAACATATTCTGCAGTGTTTATGTTTTTACTTTCGTTATTTCAGTTCCATCTTGACTTAATTCACTGATCCTAATTCTGCATGTATGTGTTTATTACATACCAATATTTAATATTTAACACATGCAAATGTCAGTTTATTGCAGCTCCCATCACAGCTGCTTCTTCCTTGGATGCCTGCGAGTTAGCATTGTTGTATGTGTGTGTGTGTGTGTGTCCGTAGGGAGGCTACCCTGCTGCTGCCGCTGCCGCTGCCTATCGCTACGCCCAACCTGCTGCCGTAACCGGAGCAACCGCTGCAGCTGCTGCCTACAGTGACAGGTGAGGTCAGCCCAGGACGCTCGCTGACGAGACAAACACACCTTACAGTGTGACTCACAGACAGGGATCAGGAGGCTCGGGACCAAAGCAGTTTTCCTTTCAGACATGCTGGACTTGTGGTTTTTCTCAGCTGTACCAGCTTCATCCTGTATCAGGCACATATTTAGCTCTTAATATGCTTTTTGTTGTCTAGTTTTTAGTTGGATCGTCTTTATTTCACCATGCAGAAAGATACAGACTATTTGCTGGTTAAACTGGAACTGTGGCTACATCTGTAGAAAGAATGAACCCCTCTGGTTAAAGCCAAGTGTTTAAAGATGATAACCACAGGTTTAATTCCTCCCTGCCAGTAGGTGGCGCACTAACACTTGCTTACTCAATTAGCATTTGCAACGTTACAGAACCGGCTAACCATTAATTAGCATTAGCAAGTTGGGGAAAAATGGAAAAAGGCTGGAGCTTCACTGATAGCCTTTATGCTTGCCCAATAAAGCTGAAATCTAACGTTTCAACATTAACAGTGTCCTCATTAGAGTCACAAGCATTAGCATTAGCAAATGTTAAACTTGCATGTCCAGGAGGAAAGCAGCAACCTTCGCGGGACTTTTGAACCCCGTTGCTACCTTAATCCTGCTTTGTTTTTTTGTGTGCTTGAATTTGAAAATTGTAACACAAGGAAGATGCTATTACAAACACGTAGCAATTGAGCTATTAATGCTAATAGTGCAGAATCTTTTAATAATAATAAAGATAATGCATTTTATTTAAAAGTGCTTTTCTGGAAACTTAAAGATACTGTACAAAAAGAAACCAACAACAAACAGGCAATAAACAAATAAGTACAACAATAGATAAAATCAGTATACTTTAGTGTAGAAGTTGCCATGGTAATTAGATGTAAATATTTATATATTTTGGACCCGTCAAAATTCAGAAAACAGTTATTTATATGCTATAAAAAATGTTTTTTTCGGTCAAATTAATGCTTTTATTCTGCACCCCTTTAGACATTCTGCGGCTTCTTTATTTTTCAAAAATTGTTTTGATGAAAATGTTGTGACCTTTAACCTAAAAGAACATGGCCATAGATGGTTTCAGGGCTGTAAACTACAGTAACACCCATTCTGAATGAAGAAAAGTTGTAGCAGTCTTTTACTATATTTCCCAAGAATTATATTCTACAACATAACATCCATCCATTGGCTGACAGCGTTCACACTTGAGTAGCATGGTGTAGTTTACGTGCTAATGCCTGAACAAAGTGCAGCTGAAGGAGGAGTGAAATTTGATTAAAGTAAGTGATGCTGGTTTGTGGTTGGACTGTGTAAAAAGCGAGGCTGGTTACAGGAAAAGAAAGGAGGTGGGGGACAAATAGAAGGTGAAAGCCACTGATAACTGGTAATTACACAGGCTGCACATTTCTGATGTGTTACTTTCTGTTAAATTAGGAGTCAGGATTGTTGTAGAGGACGGAGTGTTAAGTTAAGATGATTGTGTTCATTTTTTTAAATTTTAAGACATCTTTTACTTCTATGTAAATATTCCCAGATGTTGTTCACTGAAGTAATTTCATAAAAAATCGATGAGTTTGTAGTTTAATGTTGATCATTTCAGATGGGTTCAGGGTAAGCGTTACTTTGTTCCTCACTGGACAAAGTCAAAAGATAAAAGAATGTTATTTGGTATTTTCTTGAGGAAAAAAACTAATTGTAAACAGCTTTTAAAAAATACTCCGTATTATCTACTGCACCCACTTATAATCTGGCTAGAAGAGATTCTGATTGGCTGGTAACTTCAGGAATCTACCTGCTACATCAGCAGGAGATCAGAAGAGTCAATTTAGAGCTATTAACAGGCAAATCAGACGTCCGCTCCACGGCCACAGATTTCTGCGTTGAATCTGCGGAGCACCACATCCAGTCTCAGAAACTGGAGGTCAGACTCATGTTGGAGGAACCAGGTGTGCTGGGCTGGACAGCTACCCCGCATGGACTGTGAGAAATGGATGAAATGAAAAGCTGGTCCAAACTACACACAGTAGAAACAAGCAGGTCAAGCTATGTAAAAAGATGACTTCACAGCACATAATCAAGTTCTGTAAACCTTAAAGGTAAACCATGTAACTTTTGACCCAAACATTATCCTAATATAAGTAATAATGAGTCATTTCTGGGGTCAATATACTGCAGTTGATGCATGTGGGTGCTCTGAGGGGGCTGCCCTCCTCAAAAACCAGACATTGTAACTTTGCAGGAGCGGATCCGTCTCTCATTGGATCATGTGACCTGGAGCGCTTTGCTTTATGGCTCCATGACTTCAAATCAGCTGATCAAAGTGGTGCAAACATGATTCCAGAACACGGATAGACTTTTTCATTTTGTGACAGTTGTGTGGTCTGTGGGAATTTATAGGTTTTGTGCCCCTAGTGGCCAAAAGTTACACCGTATCGCTTTAAACAGTAAAAAACCTCAGACCCTACAGGGCTTAATTAGTAGCTTAAATGTTAGTTAGTCACAGTATAATTAGAGAAAGCCTGAAAACATTGGCTTTCAAGTTGCAGGAGAAATCTCCATCTCTGTCTAGAAAATTAGGAGGACAGTTTGGCTTTTCTTTCAGAACAACAGTGATATAAAATATTCATCATGTTGTTCTTATAAGCCGCTTCATCCGGCTCATCCTACCTGTCTGTGTAACTCAACTAAAGTTGTCAGTGTGTTTATTAATGTCTGAAAGGAGCTGAAAGTCCATGTTTCAGCTAAAAATTGTGTTTTGTGCTTGGTTTTCCAGTTACGGTCGGGTGTACACTACGGACCCCTACCATGCTTTAGCTCCAGCTGCTGCTGCTTACGGAGTGGGAGCTATGGTGAGAAAACGAACTCTGCAGATCATCTCAAACATGCTTGTACTTCAGTTTTATTCATGTGTATCAGTATTAGTAAAGGTACAGCCCCAATTCCACAAGACTTAGGATGCTGTGCAAAATATTGTTTCCAAATCTCATGAAGTCATGTCTGCATCCCAGTAGAACAGAAACAACGTATCAGATGTGACAGACATTTTGCCATTTCATGGAAAATATAGGCTCATTTTGAAATTGATGGCTTAAACATATAAAAAAAAAAAAAAAAAAAAAAACAAGTGGGAAACTGGAGCAGCAAAAGTCAGGAGAAGTAGCCGGTACAAATCACAAACAACTGCAGGAGCATTTGACAAATAATTGGGTTAACTGGTAACGTGACTGGGTATAAAAGGATCATTTCAGACAGAGCTGGGTTTAAAAGATAGATTAACCAATGTCAGTTTATTCAAATTTACATTAATCTAATACTGATTAAACTCGGGTTGTCATGAAATGTCCGTAAAACATGTTGAGTGTTTCGGTGGTTTTATTTCCGTGTTTGAAATTAGACGCACAAAAAAAACCTAATATTTAACACCAAATTAGTTAGGGACTTATATTTAGCATATACGGTCGTCCTCAAATTTATTCATACCCTCCAATTAAAGAAAAGGCTAAATTCACAATAGTATTTTAAATAACAAGAAACTAAAGAAACTCATAATAAATAAAAAGTTACAAAATTATAATTTAGTGAAATAAATTTTGTTTTTGAATTGTGGTTGAAAAGAATCATTTTAAAAAACAAACAAACACAACTGTCCCAGACACATTCGAGCACCATGAACTGTGGACCAACATACCTGCCAGCAGGTGCAGAAGTCTGATTGGACGTTGTAGAAAACACCTGATTGCAGTGATTGGTTCAAAGTGTTAATCAACAAAATTTTGCCTTAGTCCCATTATGCTTGTTTACTTATTTTATTTTTGTGTGTTTGTTTTGAATATTTCTGTTGAACCACAATTCAAAATCAATGTCATGATTTTCATGATCTTTCATAGAATTTTTATTTATTATTACTTTCGTCAATATCAGCTTATTTCACTGACAGCTGATTTTTTTCTTACTTTAATTGGAGGGTGTGAATAATTTTGAGCACGACTGTATTTGTTGAAAAGGGTAAAAGGTATGATATAATGTTAATAATAATTTTGACTTTATGAATAGCGATTTGTAAATTCTGCTCCGTATTGAGCCCATCCTCTGGTTTAGACCAGAGAGCAGCGGGCTGCCAATTACAGTACCAAGGAAGCAGTTGATGGGGGTTAAGGACCTTGTTCAAGGGCCCGTAGTGGTTCACCTGCATGCCAGGTTGTGGAATCGAACTCAGGGTTTCTGGGCCAAAGCCCACAGCACAAGGCTGCCCCCTCCTCATACTCCCCCATACGCCTGTAGCTGAAAAACATGATACGGCTCCTTTAATCAATAAAATTTGGTGTTCAATAAATATTTCAAATGAATGAATATTGGATCAGATTTAACTGAGTTTGATCAGGCTGTTGGGAATCAGATCTAATTGATTCAGAGGAGTAGAGGCCTGGTGGCAGATCTAAAGATGTGCGGAGAAACAAACCTGAGATGCAGTGTCTAAAACGTGGAACAATTTCAGAAATAATTTCTGTTTACAACACACACAGCGTCCTATTTTTTTGGAATTGGGTTGTACAGTAAGAGATGTGATAAGTTTATTTTCCAGCTTTTCATGAATCAGTGTTCTTGCAGAGTCTTAAAAAAATCGAAATATCTAAAATTCTGAACTTTAAATTTAAGGCCTTAAAAGGTCTTAAAAAGGGCAATTTTTTCATCCAAGATCTTAAATTTGATTTGGATAAGTTTAGATTTTTTTACTTCATTCATTCCTGGGGAGCATTGGCCACATAGAATATGCTGAATAAAACAGCCATGGAAAAAATGAAGAGACCATTCTTGTCATCAAAAATAATGGTTATGCAATCGAGTACCAGCTGTGGTGTGAATCATGTGACTTGGGGTGCATTCACACCAGGATAGTCCAGGACCTCGGTCCGATTGGGCAGGGATTGCTGAAAAATTTCAGACCTTCTTTTGCTTCGGTTCGCGTTCAAACAGCATTAACCTAAACGGACCAAACCGCCTCCCCAACACAACCACTGATGATGATGAGAAAGCAGGAAGAAGAAGAAACCGGACTCCGCGATTAAAGTGGAAATCTTTCTGCTTCTTCTTAGGTTTCTCCATCTCTGTCTACACATTTTCCAGTTCTTTATTGTTGTTTTGACCTCAGCTTCTTCAAAAACGCGCTGCTTGCTTTGTTTTCCCTCCGACCCAAACGATAATCTACCCCACTTCCTTCTACTTCTTCTTTTTCTCCTTTATAACGGTCGACAAACGTCACTTCTATTAGCTGCGCTGGATAGTCCAATAGTCCGTTTGCAAGTGAACCGAGACCCCCGGCTTTCAGGCGAATTATTGGAGGACTTCTTTGGTGCACCAGAGTACGGTTGGTGTTCAGACTGCACCAAACGAAGCGGACTATCCGTAGAATCGGACCACGGTCCGTTTAAACCGGACCAAACTGCCAGAGTATGAACGCACCTTAAAGGGGAAGTTCAGGATTTTTGACAAAGGGCCTCATTTTGGAGTGAGCCAGGATACTACTTATCATCACTGGAGACAGTTTCAACATATTTCATCCCGTTATTCTAGTTCCAGGTGGTTGCTGATGCTAATGCTAGTGTGAGTAAATAGGAATCTGCTAGCCTGTCATTAAAAACAATCTTATCCACTCCACAGAACATCCGAGGCAAATCATTTATAACTTCAGACTATCTGTGTAAATGTCGTGTTAATAGAATAATGTTACAAATAAAACTAACCTGTATTTCGTTGCATTTTGATTGTAAGACACTTTACAAATTTTTACTTCCTGTATTTGGTGGCGGAGTGATGTCATCTGCTGCTACGTGTATGAAGGAGTTTGATTACACAAATATACAGTCAAAACTACGGCCATGTCTGAAAGGCATGAGAATATGTCGGATTTTGAAGACGATTTTGAACTTTTTTTCATTAAACTAACTGTCACCATGTCTCTATGAACCGGAATACACTAACAAAGGGAGTAACACTTCCTCCCGGAAGCGAAGTATATCATTCTGCAGCTGGTAAGAAACTAGTTCCTCAATATGTAATGCAAAATTTGTCAAACAAGGCTACTTTTACTTGTTTAACACACGAGTTTACTAGTTTAACACGGCATTTACACAGATAGGCTTGCTGATTTGCCTCAGATTGGTTTTAATGGCAGGCTAGCAGATTCCTATTGACTTACACTAGCATTAGCTTCAGCTACCTCCTGGAACTAGAATAATGGGATGAAATATGTTGAAACTGTCACCAGTGATGATAAGTTGTACCCTGGCTCACTTGTAAATGAGGCCCTATGCCAAAAATTCTGAACTTCCCCTTTAAAAGAGACAGAAAAGAAAATCTAGAATGCTAAAAAGCTGTTTTTGGCAGAACAATGCCATAACTATTGATGTAAGAACTTAAAGGGGAACTCAGTAACTTTTTTACCTCAATAAATGCTTTTCGGAATCCCTGTGGGGCTAAACAAAGTGTTTACGGAGCGATTCAATGTACGCCCCCCCCCCCCCCCTCCTCCCGCCGGGGCCTCTGGCCTGCGAGGAGCTAAAAACAACTTTGCCTGCGCCCGAACCCGAGCAGAACTTGCGACAACAGAAACCGCTGTACGGTACTCAGGTCCCCTACCGAGCTGCTTCCAGCTCTGATTTGAACCAGACTACCAGCGCTAATTCGAAGAAAACATTTCTTTAGCTTCACACCACCTAAACACGGCTCCTGGCTCTCATAACCAACTCTTTGCTGGACCAGAGTGATTCACGTAGCTTGCGCTGCCTGGGCACCGGGAGAAGCATCACTGCTTCAGGCTCAATAATCACTTGTCACGTCCGCAAAAAGTACATAAAAGTTCGTATTCTTACCTGCTACTCGCCAACACCAGAGAAAAATATAATCCACGGCATATTTACCCGCAAATCGCGGGTAAAACATCCCGTTTCAGAAAATACAGGACTTTGCTTTGAGCAGTGGAGAGACGAGGTGCTGCTACCAACGCAGCAAAGTAGCATCAACAAGCTAGTAAACGCTTAGAAATATATCCAGCGATCAAAATAGAGGAAAGACAGGTAGAGAAGCCGTCTGTGTGCTGTGGGGGTGTAAGGGGGGTTGAACACGACAGTGAAAGGACGCCACTAGGGGGAGCCCCCAGCTGAAGTTACTGAGTTCTGCTTTAATGACCAAAATCACTTATCAAGGAAAGCCTGGAAAATGGCTACATATCAAATCTTAAATTAAACTCTTATGAGCTATTTTTGTTATCATTATATTTGTCCAGTCAAATGTACTTTTAGTCGTACCCGGCATTAAAATGACCAAGAAATATGAGAAAACAAGGGTGGTCTCTTAATTTTTTCCATGACTGTATATCAGAGGTTGATACAGTCCGTCTTTCTGAAAGGTTCAGATAGCTACGAGGGATTTCAATTTCTTTTTCAATTTAAAAAAAAAAAGAAGATATACATTTAATTGCATTTTTTTCTTGAGTGGCACTTGAGTTAAAAATCCATTTTTTAAAAAAGTTACTTTTGAGGGCAATTATGTGATTAATCAAGATTGATTAATTACAAACCCTGTTATTATTATTATTTTTTATCAAGTCCTATTTTGTATTTCTGGGATTATTTGAATGTTTGTAATAATGCATCATGTTGGTTTTAAATTTGATGTATAAAGGTCTTTAAAGGTCTTAAATTTAACTTGCTGAAACCTGCAACAACCCTGATGGATGCCCCTCCAAGGTCTAATTTCACGGCTCTTTGTGTTTGTCTTGCAGGCCAGTTTATACCGAGCAGGATACAGTCGGTTCGCTCCTTACTAAAAACCACCAATCACACCCAAGGAATTTCACTTTGCTCCAAAATCCCGTTTCTCAAGCTCTGTGTTTGGCTGGAGCTCCCCTCCATTTTTCTGCAGGCAGACAATAGTGACAACTCACATGTTTGTTTGTTTTTTTGTTACGTTTGTTTTCCTCCGTGGCGAGAAGGGTCATCGCCACATCATCAAGTCAAACTCCGTACTCTTCTGTCTGTCTGTCGCCGACATGGATTCAATGACAAACTGCCAGGAGCATCTCCCACTCAGAAAAGAAAAAATAAATAAATAATAAAGCTGCTGCTTGGAGTCACGGAGCAGGATTTTTGGGATGTTTTTAAAAACACTACGGGACCCGGAAGAGGAGAGACTGCTGTTCCTGTGTGATCCGACACTACAA
The DNA here is from genome assembly GCA_023101725.1 of Atherinomorus stipes. Lineage (NCBI taxonomy): Eukaryota > Metazoa > Chordata > Actinopteri > Atheriniformes > Atherinidae > Atherinomorus > Atherinomorus stipes. The sequence continues at coordinate 786,844 of JALJCO010011496.1, forward strand.
ACCCCCCTTTTTTTTTCCCTAAAAGTGGCTGAACTCAACGTTGTATCCACTGCCCTGTAATCCGACCTGTATACACACTTAAAGCAACGTTTTCTCTCCATTTGTTGAAGCAAATGATAGAACTGCCACACTACTGTAAAAAGGTACCCATGTTTTTAAACACTACATAGACACAGAGCTACGACCCACCCCCCGTCAACCCTCTGGTTTGTCCTTATATTATGATAAAAAGATAAATCACGTGGAGTGTTTGCGACAGAACATATAGGAACTGTTTCTTCTTATTTTAACTAGAATCAATCTGAAGGGAACATGGAAGAATCTGACTGACAGAAACCACTGTTATCTGAGAACAACCATGAATTATTTCCTCCTTTTTTTTTTTTTTTTTGTCATTTTCAAACTTTTCACAACTTCTTCTAAAGTATAAAAGGAAATCACATAAAATAAAAACATAATGCGTAAGAATATGTGGTGAAAATGACAAGGAAAAACAAACGAGTGATGTTTTTTTCTGCATTACCTCAGCTTTCCTCGCAGCTGTTTGGGTTTGTTTTTTGTTTCTTTTGCTGCCATTGATAAGAAGTTGCATAGAAATGTCATGATTTAAAAAGAAAAAGGAAAAAAAAAGATATTATTTTTGTCCATTCGCCTTCACACATTTCAATGGTTTCAGCTGCAGCACTAAGATGGAAAATCCTCCTTTGCTTCAGCTGTGAACTCACCCCCCCCACCCCCACCCCCACCCCCGTGGCTCGTCCTTGATCCACTTGCGCTTCTTCCAAAAAAGGACTTTGTACATTTCTGACTCCTAAAACCGTCAAGACATTCCAGCTGCAGCGGCGATTGCAGCGAGCGAACGGATCAGATGGGACAAAAGAACGCAAACAAAAAGAAGATTTAGCCGGAGCGAAGGGGAAACTGGGAACGGGAGAACGGGACCCGGAGCTTTTCCAGGCTCCGGGACTGCGACTGCGTCTGATCCCAGCAGAAAAGCCCAGATTAGGAAACAGTGAAGCACATTGCAGTTGATGTAATGAAGTATGAGAAACTAAGATTTCATCATCACTTTTTTCTATTTATATCCATTTACTGACGACGTCTCATCCTTGTGTAGTTTTAAGCCCCTTAAGGAGTTCCTGTTTCTGAATACTTTTAGATTTTTGTCCTCACCGGTGCATCTGAAGGCGTCTCTGAACGGACTGTGTAAACCAAACCACCAGCTGCGCCGGTCCTGCTTCCTCTCCACGTGCTCGCTAACACCTTACTGCTCTTCTTTGCCTTGTTTTGTTTGGTTCCAAAGATTTTGAAGAAGAAAGCACATTTTTGTTCTGATGTATTTCTTATTTCTGTGGTTGTCTTGCCTTTTTTTTTTTTTTTTTTTAAATATGTGGCATCTGTGGGTTGAAGCTGTGTTTTACAGATGTAGCAGCTCCCTGGGAAATGTTATTAAAGCAGCATCTATAAGAGAAAAGACAAAAAAGTTGAAAAGCTTGCAGCAACTTGGGATTTTCTGACCTGCAAACTTAAATTTGAGTCACTCTTAATTTATTGGTGCTTTTTTTTCTGCTTTCATGTGAACACAGGTAGTTTTAGATGTGGAGGTTTTTGCTGCGGACTGATGGAGACATATGAGGGATTCACTGGAAGACAGACGGGTAGACGCGAGAGGATATTTAGAATCGCTTTTCTCGGCGGGGCCAAAATACCGGAGGGCCGCTCGCACAATGTGGGAAGGAAAAAAGAGGCCCCCGCGGCCCAGCGGCGGCAACCTTTCTGAACAATGGAACAATATGTGGGCGGTTTGCTGGAGGTGGAGGTGAGAAGCTGAGCCGTTAATCATTAGCTGACAGGATAACGACGTCCCCCGCCGGCTCTTTTAAAGCGGGGACGGTGCGCTCAGGGTGGGGCGGGCAGCGTGGTGAGGGGTATGTCGTTCTGTATGATTGTGAAACTGCAGTAGGTCCAATGACGAGCATTACCTCCTTTTTTTTTTTTTTTTTCTCTTGTTCCTTACAAGTATTATCAGAAGTGTTGCTATGCATGCTTTTGGGAGAGAGGAAGGGCGTCGGTCTCTATTGTGCATGACTTCAAATCATAGTGCTGGAGGAGGATGAGGAAAGTCCAGTGTGAAGCATCTGAGGGGAGGGGGGGGGGACTGGAGACCCAAGGGGCCCACAGCAGCTTTACGATACCTGAGTCAGAACTCCTGCAATAATCTAGGTTATCTCTGCTCTGAGCCTCTGTGGTCGTCATGGTAATCGCAAGTCATATCGGATGTCTTAAGTTTAATGTGGTTTGTCGGGACCCCTGCGGTTTGCTTTTACGGTGATAACGAGAGTCCGCACGATAATGACGGTGATATTTCAGGGATGGAGACGCTCGCTCTCTCGCAGCATCCCCGCCTCGCTCTACCATGCAACGGCGGCGTGTTTGTGTTGGCTCCTCGTCATCATCGCTGCTAATTGGAGCAAATGTCATCTGGAAGGCTGTGAGGTCACCGCAGAGGTGTGCTGGACGGCCACAGACGTCCGTGCGCTCCAGTCCACCCAGGGGGAGTTGTGTTTAATAAATGGCTTTGGATTTGCATGTGGAGGGGTTTGTTTTGTTTTTTTGTTTTCATTTGGTCACATGCTCTTAAAAGCTCATTTATCTAAGTTTTTTTTTTTTTTAAATAAGTGACATGTATTTTCTCACGATGTGTTATTTTGCCATCCTTGTGTCTGCCTTCTGTTTATTCTCCATTATTATTGAATGTATATAATAAATAAACTGTTTGGTTTTTATTCTGGTCTTTTTATTTGTTGTCTTTTCGCAGCTTTGCAGGGTTGAGTGATTGTGTTAAGGTATTATTTATAAGGATATAGCAATATATCAGCCAGCTGATATTTTAGGCCGATATTTGTGTTTTTTTGCCAGTATCGACATCATTATGTCAGTTGTGTTAGCCAATACCCCCACTCTGACTGAACCTGATATTGACCAAAGTAATAATAAATAAAAATTCTATGAAAATTATGGCACAGAATTTGAAATGTGGTTTAATAGAAATATTAACACAAAAAAATATAACAGGTAAACAAGCATGATGGGGCTCCGAAAACAAAATCACTGCAGTCAGGTTTTCTGTGATGTAAAAAAAAGAAAAAACTTTACACCTGTTGACAGGTATGTTGTTCCACTATTCATGGGAAGGTGCTTTAATGTGTCTGGGACAGTTTATTTTTAAATTATTCTTTTCAACCGCAATTCAAAGCAATATTTTAGTACACAAAATTATGATTTTGTACATTTTTAATTATTACCGGCAGTTTCTTTGGTATCTTATTTGAATTACAGGTGTGAATTTAGCCTTTTCTTTAATAGGCTTTATGCACAGCTCCTCTACTTCCTGAACTTAGAACTGCACCTTTGTTTCCTGTCTTTCATGATTGGATGAACTGATTAATCCAGGTGTGTCTGATCTCAGCAAATGGTCAGACACACCTGGATTAATCAGTTCATCCAATCTTGAAAGACAGGAAACAAAGATGCATTATTAAGTTCAGGAAGTAGTGGAGCTGTGCATAAATCCTATTGGAGGGTATGAATCATTTTGTGGACAACTGTAATATATATATATATATATATATATATATATATATATATATATACACACATATGAGTGTGTGTGTGTGTATGTATGTGTACCTGCAGTGCGTGTATATACCTGTGTATATGTGTGTGTGAATGTGCGTATACATCTGAATGTATGTGTGCACATACATAAATATATAAACATATGTATGTGTGTATGTTCATATATGTATATACATGTCTGTGTGTATATACATGTTTGTATATGTGTGTGTACGTATGTGTCTATATATATATATATATATATATCAAGTTTAATGTTTCTATTTAATATTTGTTTGCAAGTACATTGTTTCTTTTCTATACACTCAAAAATAGAGGTACGAGACAGGAACATTTCTGTACCTGTAGGTACATTTTTCACAAATGTTCCTCAAAAGTACAATATTGGTCTTTATGAGACCAGAAGTGTACCTATATACTATGAAAAAGGGTCCAAAGTAATATAAAGTACACATTTGTACTATTTTAACCTTAAGGGTACCTGCAGCATTGAAAAATGTGTGTAGCTTGTACAATAACTATAAATAGCAGTCCTTCTAAACAGTAGTATAATTATAGTTATATTGTGATTTTCATAAAAATCATGGTAATAATTACATGTATAATTATATATGTGTTTGGCCTAATATTTATATAATAATTATTCATTTATTATTAGCATCTTTGATTGTTGTCATAATCTATACTTTATTTACTTTTATTCATCATTTATAATTGGTTTAATTGTACTTTATTAACTCATACAGCTCAATAAGGTACAAAAATGGACCAGGACCGAAGGTACAGAAATGTCTTTCAAAAAGTAACACCCCCAGCAACAAGCTTTGTACCCTTTTAAGTACAAATTGGTACCTCTATTTTTGAGTGTGTGTATTTATTTGAAGTACTGAGTTCTTTTTTTCTTATATATCATTAGAGTTGTAGAATTAGTTTTCATTGTACCCTTTATTAGATTACTTTGGGACTCAAATCCAGTATCGACCCCAAATATCAGTAGGTTGTATCGGCTGAAGCTGATGAGAGAATATCGCTATCTGTATCGGTCGGTCCTTAATTATTTATTTTCAAGATCACATTCCTAAAACGGCTTTATGATTGTCTGTCCAGGCAGACTCCCACGAAGGTTTCCAGTTGGGAGGAAGAAAGCTTCAAGTCCCACATCAGCTGAAGGAAGTCCAGGGTACGAAGGCTAAACTCGCCCTCCTCATCGGTGCATTAGCTCATACCAGTCAGATGACTGATGGAGGCGGTGTGATTATTAATGCTCGGCCAGGGTCAACTTTTGACTTTTATTCCTCCAGAAAAAGCAACTCTGCAACGACAAGCTCCTCCAAAACTTTCTCCTAACAGCCAGGGGGGAAACAATCTGGAACAAGCTTTAATTGCATGTGGAGTTAATGGCTGTAAATGGGTTGGATATGGCAGGAAACCTCATATCCCTGCTAATTGCTCTAATGCACAAGAGGCCAATTGCCAATTTGATGGCATGCTCTTTTTGAGTAATTGAAGTTGGGCTAATTGGAAGAATAGATTGAGTGCTGTGTGATAAAAAGGAGCGAGCGTGAGAGATTGCATCTGGTGTCGGGGGCTGACCTTTGTGGATGGCAGATCACTGGAGGTCACGGCAGGAGAGCTATGAACAAATGTAGAGAAATGCCATCAACTCAGTGCAGTTTGTGGTGACGCTGCCTCTCTCTGATCTGACTCTGTAATCCTTGAAGTGCCCAGATGTTGCCACCTGGTGGTGAAGCTGTGACACTGCCACTGAGGTTCACGTGAGGGTAACTGACCAAAACTGTTCCACATGTGCAGCTTGGAGCACAAAGAGAAATGAATGAGGATATTTTTTTTAATTACTTTTTATTTGTAAGTTGCTCTGAAAGTATTGTGGTAAAAACACATATTCCTCATACAGTACTGCGCAAAAGTTATGTGCCGTCCTTCATCTGCAGGAAAAAGTGCAAAAATGGAAATGCAGTTTACCAAAACCGGTTTTATTATTTCTACCAGCTTGAATGGGAATATTTGGTCTTTAACACAGCCTGAAACCTTTTTCTGGTACTGCTCAGGAGTACTTCTCCAGGCTTCTGAAAGGACTTTCCAAATTTTTAAATGTTTCTGCCTTTTATTCTGTTCTCGGTCCAGATAATCCTGTTCTGCATCAATAATGTTGAGGTCTGGTATCTGGGGAGGATCCATCCCTCCGTCAGACCTGTTGCCTGGATCTTTACTGGATTTTTTTCCTATGCTGCTGTAGATAGTGTTTAGGTTTATACTTTTTTTTCCACTTTTTTAAGGACATGCTGTGAATGGATCTTTGGAAATCGACTTGTTTTTGCAACAGTCAAAATGATTTCTTTGGCATTTTTTGTCACTGCAACTGGAAATGTAAATAAAATTATGTGCAGCAGGCTGATGGTAACAAAATGCCTCTGGAGACAATTTACAGTTGATTCTTTAAAGGGACACCTCGTAACTTTTGACCCAAATATTATGTAATATTTATAATAATATTATTAATGTAAGTGATAATAGATCATTTATAGTATCAATATACAGCAATTCATGCATGTGGGTTCTCTGAGGGGGCTGCCCTCCTCAAAAAAACAGACATTTGTAACTTTGCAGGAGCGGATCCGTCTCTCATTGGATCATGTGACCTGGAGCGCTTTGCTTTATGACTTTATGACTTCACTATTAGCTGATCAAAGTGGTGCAAACACGATAAAGAATGTTTCATTTTGCAACAGTTCGTGTGGCCTGTGGGAAGTTGTGGTTTAGTGCCCCTAGTGGCCAAAAGTTACACCGTATCGCTTTAAGTGGCTTTTAAAGTGTTGTGAAGTAGTGATCCACAATAAGAAAAATTTCTACCGATAACTAATTTCCTGCTTCTCGTGACCGATACTGATAAGTTCATATTTTAACATTTAATATAATCTGGATCATCAATAATGGCAAATAAAAAGTTGGCTATTTAATTTTTTTCTTTTTTTCAAGTAACCACACAAAAATTTTATATGCTCTAAATGAGAGCATCAAAACACAATTCAATTCAAACGATAAAGTGCATCCCTTGAAAATTTTCTAGTTGCTGGAGACGTTATAATGTTGCACAGTGGCCGTGGCCTTATGTTGCTCCCATGCCCCGGGGATTAAAAGTAAAGAAAGAAAAACTAACGGCATTCCCCAAGTTCACCACCAAACAGTGTCTGTCGGTCGATAATATTGATGACTGTTTTCTTCACAATTTGATATTTATGTTCTTTGTCTTTTAAGATCTGGCTAAGGACAACAGATGAAAACTAGTCTTTTGACGAAATCTGACATATTTCGACATTTTTATTTGTTTATATGCTCTGTCGCTATCAAATAAAAAAATCTAATTTGAAAAAAATATCGTCCGAGATCTGGTTAAGATCAGACCGATATCGATAAAGTCGATATCGGCCGATATCAGGCTGATTTCATTATGCAATCACTGTTGCAAACACAAAATGGGTTCTTTCCTTCGAGTCACAGTCGTCCTCAAAATTATTCATAACCTCCAATTAAAGAAAATGCTAAATTTACAATAGTAATTCAAATAATAAGAAACTAAAGATACAAATAATAAATGATAATTTACAAAATGTAACTTAGTAAAATTAGATATTCCTGAATTTTGGTTGTAAATAGTCATTTAAAAACAAACAAAATTGTCCCAGACACATGAGAGCTCCTTTCCCATGAAGAGTGGACCATCATACCTGTCAACAGGTGTAAAAGTCTTTTTGAACATTAGAGGAAACACCTGATTGCAGTGGTTGCCTCAAAGTGTTGCTCAACAAAATTTTTGCTTCGGAGCCCCATCATGCTTGTTTACTTGTTTAATTTTTTGTGTGTTTGTTACCTCCACCAAGGAGGTAAAGTTTTCGGTAGCGTTGGTTTGTCTGTCCGTCTGTCTGTCAGCAACTTTATGGACAAAATACTGGACGGATTGACCTGAAATTTTCACCAGCCGTGTGTTTCAGTCCAAAGACGAAGCCATTAAATTTTGGTGGTGATCTGGATCACCTTCTGGATCCAGGAATGTTTTGAAGGATTCTTTATAATTGTGAGATCGGACATGTTGGAAAGGCTGTTGATGAGGTGTGAGCGCCCCCTTGTGGCAGAAGTGTGCAGCTGTGCTACTGAGCACATGATGCCAGGATGCAGAAATGAAACTTATGCGCAGCAGTGAGCACGAGGAGAGAAGACTATTGGAAAGACTTCAAGCAGATGAATATGGTGAACTGTAAGTAACTAGTTGTATTTCTGCCTGAGCAGGATGTTTATTTAGCATTTAATGTTATTAGATTTGCTCATTCAGAAGTCTTCCTCCATTCACCATGTGCCTTTTTGTGCTGTTAAGCTAGCTGACCTGTTACATGCCAGTTACTGTAACTGTTAGCCTTGAACACATATGCATGTTTAGTCCTAACTGTGATAGATTTATTAGAAATAATTAATACCTTGAATGTGTTTATTTGCCGAACAAATGTTCCTCATGGCTTTGCATTTCTGTGTTTATAGACCACACTCACTTCCATCCAGCATTCACCTTTACCAGCCTGGATTTCCTCACCTGTAAGCCTGTCTTTTGTTGCATTACTGTGCTGTTGTGATTAAGAGTGACCAGTAAAGACAGTTAACTGTACAAGCGAGTCCTGTGTGTTCTGACCGACATCCCATGATGAACATCAAACCTCCTTACAAACGGCTAAATTGTCTTACATTAAAGGTTGACTACGGACAGAACAGTGACATCACGTGTGTCTGGGTTGTAGTCAATGTCAGAAAAACTCCAGCTGTTTGGTTGTAGAGGAGTTTATAACTGAAAGCTAACGTTAGCCACGTTAGCAAACAAGTTAGCTTACCGAGCCAGGAAGAAAGTCGCCATTTCCGCATTTTGATACTGTGGAAAACGTTTATGTGTGTCCATCTAGTGTAGTCTTCACCTAAATTTGCTCCAGATTTTGATCTTCTCAGGTCACTCCTCTTCTGAGATGGATAATAATATCTCCAGGGCTCTGAAGCAGCTGCTTGACTTGCCAACTCCACTGTTTCCCTGTACCAGCCTAACTGTGCCCAACATACTGTTGCAACACAGAAATCCTATCTGGCAACCTGCAATGGCGGTGTGTATTGGCTTGTAGGTGTCAAACCTGTTAAAATTTATATTTATTTTAAGGCTAAATGTAATTTTTTTTAAAGGAAATGATATACTTTCATTCTGCACCCTTCCAAACGGCTTTTTTTTTTTTTTTTTTTATTATAGCTTTTAATAAAAATGTTCCATATTCAACCTTTACCATCACCATAATAGGCCAAATGTTTGAAATTGTTCCATATAACTCCATACAAAAAATTACAAGAAAGGATCTCAATGAGTTCTCTTATGTTTCGAAAGTTGATCCAGATCCAGTGAAAATTCTGGATACTATGATCCAGAACACAGAAAAATAAGTGAGTCTAGCTGCTTGGTGGAGGTCTGTACTCTCAGAGTGCTTTTCTAGTTTTTAATTTTTTTGTTGAACCACAATTCAAAATTAATGTCATGATTTTCATAGAATTTTAATTTATTTTTACTTTTGTCAATTTCAACTTATTTCACTGACAGATGATGTTTTTCCTTCTTTAATTAGAGGGTATGAATAATTTTGAGGACGACTGTGTCTTTTTTAATGCCTGACTGACTCGCAGGGTGTTAAATGGCTTAAAGACCCCTTAAAAAGGACGGGTACAAGGACTGGACTGAAAATGAGTGAAAAGGCAGCAAATGTACAAATAAAACTTAGAAAGCTCGTCTCCCTGGAAGCTCTGGGAAAGAAGTGAAGGCTGGCTCAAGACTTGTGCACAGCACTGCAGCTTCCCCTCTGTGCAGGACTCTGTTTTCATTCAGGGCACCAGCAGAAGCCTGCGGCTGTAACTTTGAACATGAGGACGGTAATCAGTGGTGGCATGAGCCGTCCCACAGAGCTGACAGGTCCCCTGTCCTATCCTCCTCTCTGTCTCGTCTCATCTCATCCAGTACGTCTTCCTCTCCGTCTCACCTCCTCGTTCTGTCCTCTGCTGCCGTCACTGCTCTGCTCAGCAGTTTGGCACCCGCAGACCGACGGCCTCGCGCCTCCTTCATCACCTCCGGGCCTTTATATACCATCTGTGAGTGAGACGACCCAACCGGCAGCAGAGGTTGTGGATCCTTCTCCGTGATGAAACCTCAGCAGAAGACTTTACATCTAACGCAGAAATATTTACATTTGCATATTTATAAGTGCACAACGTGGCCGTCTTTATCTTTTGGCTTTGCTGTGGACTTGTTTATGTCTATGAGGCATCACAGGGAGTGTCATTTTAATCCTGCCCATAGTATTCATCATACGGTTCGCTGTAGTTGGTGGTCTGAGGGCGAGGAATGCTGTAATCCTTGTCAGGGTCGATCTCCTGAAACACAATCAGACATCAAACGATGGCAGTTAATAACCGCGGTAAACTGCCTTCAGTGACCTCATTACTTGAGTTTAACCTGCTCATCTGCAGGGGTGAAAGGTCGCGGTGCGTGATTACAGAGCCAGTTATCTCCGGCCTCATACTCACCGTCATGGAGAATCCAGACTCGTAGGGCGACCGTAGCCTCGGCTCAGTCCTCCTGCCTGAAAAGAGACGAGACGCAGAGAGATTATAATCTGTTCATCGTGTGCAAGACAAAAAAGAGTTTATTACTGCATTCAGCTAACCTGGGTTATCCTCAAATGCTCCATTTTTGTAACTTTCTCTGAATAAATTTCAGATTAGGGTTGATTCAAACTAGTTTTTAAGATAAGGCAGTATTTAAGGCTCTCCTGCAGGTAAAAAGTTACATATGAAGCAAAACACACCCACATACTACGTCTGAAACACTGAAGTTTTGCAGCTTCTTTCAGGCAGCTATTTACAGACCATTAGATAACCCTGATCTCACCACTGAAACTAGCAGAGAATGAGAAACACGCCTGTGAAGTTAGGATTATTAAAGTGTCATTAGCAGCTAAATAGTCGTTCGGGTGCTTTGAATCCTCCAAAGCATTTAACTTAGAAACATTTTTACAGCTTAAGTGTGCGGCACACTTGCAGCTTTTCTCACTGCGCACGTTAAACTGCTTGCACACAAACTAGTAAAATGTGAGGGTTTATTACTTGATGAACCATCTAACAGTTCAGTGGAGAGAGAACAGCTCAACCAGTTAATCAGCTAATTGTCAGATAATGACTTTGGTAAACACATTGTTAGATAATTTGATGGTTCCCTGGATGATGTGGGGTTTATGTAAATTTCTGTCCGAAGCAATCTGTTGATTTGATCGGGAAATGATCTGCAATCTAATCCTGGCTGTTAAACTTGTGCAGAAACAGGAAATTAAACCTCTTTTTGTCCATCTCTCAGATCAGAGATGCTGAAAGTAGAGAGGTCCGATATTATTGGCCAATATTAGGGGTGTAAATCAGTGGTTCAATCACAATACGATATTATATCGATACAGTGGGATAGGCAATTCAATGTCTGCCGATTGCTCAAATTCAGTCACGATACGATATTTCGGCTCCACCGATCCGATAAAAAATGATATAATAATATTGCAAGTAATGAACAAGCTTATTGTTTCTTAACATAACTGTAGGCTTTGCAGTATAATCTCCCTGTGTCACATCTATTCATTGCACAACTACCAACATGTATTTTGTTGCGAAAATGTTGTGCCATTTTCATAATTAAAGTGAATTTGATATCGATTTTTGATCCATGATGGGGTTTTGGATCAATACATCATTCTATATTGATATAGATCGATGTATTGTTACACCCCTAGCCACATTAAAATGTGATCGGAAAATATCTGTATCATTTTTTCAGATCGATATTTTTACTAACAAACCCTCGCGAGGTCTCATTCCAAAAGCAGCACCCTCCAGCATGTAGAAAAGTCCCTGTTATTGAGGAAGAACTTCATATCCCAGCATTCCTTTCAGAGTCATGTGACTACGATGCAGCTGCTGCTGCTACAGACTGACTTGCTTTGAAGCTGCTTATAATATGTCTGGTTTTAAGTTGTTGGTTAAGTTACCAAGTTAAAATGTTTCTTACAATCAGCCACATAATATACACACACACACACACACACACACATATGTATATATATAAAATATATCAGGTATTTTGCATTCCAGTTGCACCAAATAGGCATCTCCAAAAACAAATTTGTGAGCAACTTATGAACAGAAAATATCTTAGAAGTTTAACAAACGAAACAACGGTACTGGACACAGCCATCTTTAATTCCACAATCTCAGGTCCCTTTGCAAATTACGAGCTCATATCTTGGAAAAACGAGTTCATGACATCACTTCCTTTGGAAATTAACTCAGAAAATGAGTTCTGAGACAACTGGAACGCACAATACCTGCGAGGATCTGATATATGGCAGCTCGATGTCCAGGATGAGCTCCTCTGTCTGAGTTTAAGTTTGAAGATGGAACATCGACATCACGTATGTCAACTCCAGCCGCTGGGTTGCCAGGCTCACTATCGATACAACAAGGGGCCAGCAGTCTGCACCATGTTCAACAAGTAATGCAGAGGAGTTTATAACTGACAGCTAACGTTAGCCACGTTAGCAAGCAAGCTAGCTCACCGATCCAGCAGGACAAGTAGCCATTTCTGTGTTTCGATGCTGTGGAAAACGTTTATGTGGGTCCATCTAGTCTTCACCTACATTTACACCAGTTTTTGCTCTTCTCAGGTCATTCCTCTTCAGAAACTGTTAATAATATCGCTGAGGCTCGAAAGCAGCCGTTTGACTTGCCGACTCCACCATTTCCCCAGTGCCAAACATACTATTGCCACACAGAGATGATATTTGCCAAGCCGCAATGGCGGCCTATATCGGCTTGTAGGTGTAAATATAACACCATTGTTGAACCCGTTAAAATTTTTTATATTTATTTTCAAGCTAAATATAATTTTTCAACAAAATGCTGTACTTTCATTCTGCACCTCTCCAAATGCCTCATGAAAGTTTTTTTTTTTTTTAAATATACCTTTTAATGAAAATGTTCCATTTTCAACCTTTAAAGCAACCTTTACCAATCTTGCATTTCAGAAAGCACAGCAAGATCATTTGAATAAAAACAGTCCCGCCTCACTTCTAAGCACACCCCCTTATTCCCTCTGCCACCCAATGCAGAAGCAAAGGTCTGACAGGCAGGTCCGTTGGACAATCCTAGAGGTGCACCCCACTTAAGGATTGGTTGGAGTTTTCATTGAATATTTAGAGATTGGAATAATATTTTATTTTGATTAATGGTGGGTCTGTCTTGTATTTCAGAGTTCCATTACCTCATTCATAGCATTTTACCCTGTTAGAAAAATAGTGTAAGAATGCAACATCAGTAAGGGTTGCTTTAAGGATACTTTGGGATTTTTGCTCTCAGAGCAGAATATAGTTGTATTTCTCAAAATATGAGAAATACAACTTCACCGTTGTCTGAGTAGATCGGTTTTGGTTGATATATATCGGAAAGGAGTTGGACAATATCCGTATGTCAGGTATCGGTAAAAAAAAAAAAAAAAAAAAAAGTTAAACATCCCTTGCTGAAATGTATTAGAATAACTCTTCGGTGCTCCCTCTCATCATCTCAGCGTCTCACCTCTCCTGTTGTCGCCGTCGTTCTCAAAGCTCCCATTTTCCCTTCCTTCTTTCTGGCTTCCCAGTCCGGGAATGTCGGCGTTGGGGCTGGTCCAGCCTGCGAAGCTCAGAGGCAGATCCTTAGATGTGGCCTCCCCTCTGCAGAAGAAGGTTATCTGGGACAAGCCGTGCCCCAGCAGCAACACCCAGCCATTCGCCACCAAGGTGATGCTCAGCACCGGGTCGTCCCAGGTCGGCCGGCGGCCCAGCTCGGGGTTTCCCCGGGTCAGCATGGCGATCCACACCACCCAGATGCAGGCGGAGAGCAGCAGCGTGAGGCAGAGCAGCGTGGCCTGGACCCTCCACTGCTGGTTGGTGGGCCCCGTGTAGCTGTAGCTGTACGTGAGGCAGGAGCGGCACAAGACCTGCAGGGCGAGGATCAGCCCGACGGCCAAGAGGCACAGCACGTAGATCTGCAGCATGACGAACTCCTCCTGGCTGTACTCGCAGGGTTTCTGGTCCCGGACCAGCACGGTGATCAGCCACTGGGTTGAGATGATGACCTGCACGACGAAGAGCCCCAGGGCCACGGCGGGCTCCCCCCAGCCCCGGGCGGCCGCGAAGCCCAGCAGGGCGAGGCAGCGAGCCAGCAGGCAGGAGAAGGCCAGAGAGAAGAGCACGCTGAACAGGAAGATCCTGGTGGGGCAGGTCTGGGGGGTGAGGCGGATGATGAAGGAGAAGGTGATGGCGAAGATGCCCGCCGTGGCCAGCAGGAACATGGACATGCGCAGCACCACGCCCCCGATGCTGCTGCGGGGGTGACGGGACGACGCACACGTGCACAAGGCCCAGAGCAGCAGGCCCAGCAGGAGGCCCACGCTGAGGAGGAACCCCGTGGAGGCCAGGGTCTCCAGCACGATCCCCCACGCGGCCCGGCGGTCACACAGGTACCTGTAGACCGGATCCAGTCCTGCGCCGCAGCCTCGCGTGCGCCTCAGGGTGGTGATGTTTGAGGAGGGGGTCGGGCTGATGGTGGTGGGACTAACCGAGCTGCTGTTAGAGCTGCTGTTGGTTATCTGGCATAGACAGGTGAGGGGGGCATAGAGGAGGAAGAGGAGGGGGGCAACAGATCTGTGCTTGCTGGATGACAACGCCATCATCATCATCATCATCCGCGAGGATTCAGTCTGTTTTAATCTCCAGCAGGTTTTCCCTGTAAGACCAACGCAAAACATGTCAGTCCCTACAGGCGATCCACCGATACTGATTATTAGAGCCGATACTGATACCTATATTTTTTCATCAGCCTATCGCCGATACCACCAAATATCACTCAACATACCTGACAAATCAGCAAGTAGGGATGGGTGATACCAGTAGTTTATGGTACTTTTTCATGATACTATATCCACATCAATATTTTTTCTTCCTTTAAAGAAAATCACATTATTGTACAGTTTGCAATATTATCTTGAATGTAAGTGCAATATTAGATTTAAGTAAAACTTGAGGACAGAAGTCGTGGAAAGAAATGCTTTTAAAACAATAATAAATTATATTGATAAGTAAATTAAACAAGAATAAGATTAAAAACTTCTTTCAAATATCAAATAAGTACAGGTTATGATTATTTAACTGTATTAGACGATAAAGGCAAGTTAGCTGTATGGATATCAGATGAATGTGAATGATCCAGCGTTCTGATCCAGTCATTTCTGTTTTTATTAATATCATAATAAATGTACCCTTTGTTATTTGTTAATAAATAATATCAAGTACATTTATATCTGTGTTCATTTGTTACCTTTTTTTTTAAACAAGGCTAAATGTTTATGTTAAGCCTGATGTCTTAACTCACATGGCAAGATATACAGCTCATTCATTCAACAGTAGTATCAGATCGGTATCAGCCGATACCCTCAGCCCAGGTATTGTGTCGGATTGGACTGGAAAAAACTGGATCGGTGCATTTCTAAAATGTTTAATTATAAAATGTAATAGTAATTAGAGATACACCGATCCAGTTTTTTCCGATACTACTGTTAAACAAATAACCTAAATAAGGTAAAAAAATGAACACAGATATAAATGTACTTAATGTTGTTTATTAACAAGTAATTAAGTGTACATTTATTATGATATTAATAAAAACAGAAATGACTGGATCGGAATTCTGGATCGACCAAATTCATCCGATATCCGATCCAGCTCATTTGTCAGTATTGAATATCCGATCCGGGTATCGGATCGGTGCATCTCAAATAGTAATATTATAAATTTACAGAAACATAATGTGCAATAACCTGCATTAAAGTACTGAAAGATACCAAAACATCTTCATCATTACTAACAGTAGCAGCATCATCATGACATCTGATTGGCTACCACCATCATGTGACAGAAGCTAGAATCTGGATGCTTTCATTGCCTAAAACTCTCAGAAGTGGAAACAGATTACATGCTTTGTATCTGTACAGTGGTATCACGATATTAAAAAAATATCGATTCTGATATTTTGTGTGGCTGGTATCAAAATATCAACTCCAGGGTATCGATATGCCCATCCCTGTCGGCCAATGCCGACACGAGCAAAGAGCGCAAATATCGGCCAGCGGATGTATCGGTCTATCCTTCGTCCCAACCAATAAAACAAGCCTGATGCTTCACCTTCAGCAGGACGAAACACCTCAGAGTGGAGAAGCAAAAAGGGAGAGAGGCTCAGCAGAGAGTGGAGGAGGGAGTGTACCAACATGCCAGAACAAAGCAGAGGAGTGAGTGATCAGGGTGAAAGCTGCACAAAAGGAGAGTCTGGGACAGAAAGAGAATAAGTAGACGGATCTCTCACACATTGGGTTTATTATCGAGCGTACAGGTCAGACTGGAGGTTAGAGACACACAGATATTCACTCCTGATAGATGATTGCTACTTCCTGCAGCCCATAGTGGAGGCTTTGTTCCCTTGTCAAAGATTTAAAGATGACCTTTTGCTTGTAATACTGAACAAATATGATCTCTACATTGACTCTGGACACCTTTTTTATTCGGTAGCTGTTCATGTTTTCATATAACATTAAAAAAAGACTGTTTTCCATCTGAAAAGATCAGATTTACTGATTTGAATATGAAGCGTGAAGCATTTTCATGATGAGTTGTCAGTTAAAGTTGAGATTAGAAAGACTAGCATCGCTATAAAAGGGAAATCTGTGTTTAAAAAAAAGGTCACTTACCTTTTATCCTTTTCGATGTGACTTTAAACTCTACAACTCTAAAGTTTAAATATCTCTCATTGTGCAGTCATGACGCCTCTGAGCAACTCCAAGTAACAGCAGAGTCACAAGATGAGGAAGAAGTCAGTGGGAGAAAGGCTTGTTTTTACCTCACATCAACTGAAATCTGCACCCCGACTCATTCTTTCCCTTCAAAACCCCTCCTTTCTGTTTGCCCGGGTCCCTCCCTGAGAACATAGGTGAGGCTCGTGCACCTGGAAGTGATGATGGCAGCCAAGTCACACCTCCATAGTTCTGAAATTCCCAGAAGAATTTGCATCCCATTGGTTGATAAGGTGGACAGTGTGTATCTGGGGTGTCTGAAGCAACTGTCATGATGTTCTGATGCCAGTCCAGCTGACTCACCCGGTGTCACCGGGATACAAAACAGGAGCAGCTGTTGCCGTGGTTACTGGTAAATCATAGCAACAGCATTAGGAATTGGGTAGTTGGCCCCAGGGGAGCTGGATCAGGACTAGAGAATGCTTTTGACTGTTGCAAGTCCTTACAAAACCCTCCAGCTCGTGCCTGTACAAGTGTTACAGGGTGTGTTCAGATTAATCTGAAGTCACTCTTGGCCTGAGAATACTCCTGATATGGTAAATCCGGATGAGACAATCTTTTATCTGTTTTATTTTCAAACTTGTTTGTTTCCACAGCAGAGCAGATGCTCGTACCGGTGCTTAACAAATTTACTAGACCACCCAACGTAAGGTTTATGGCTCAGCTGCCCTGCATTAGCAGCATTGGTAATTACCAAAATCTTTCATTTATGTTTCTGTAATGGTTAATAAACTAGTATGTAGAAGCTCTTCAACCAAAATTATAGTTTTCATTCTAAAATACAATTACTATTGTTATCCATGGATTGTCAAAATGACTGTTTTACCTACAAAAACTGAAAAAAATTAGGGATGCACAATATTGGAATTCACAGATATCCGATATGCCGATATTTTGAAACTCATGTGGCCGATAACCAATATTGATGCCGATATTAAAGCTGAAAAAAATAAGCAGTCATTGCAAATAGCAGTTTTGTTATTCATTTCCGACACTTTTGAAAAATAAGGGTGGGAAAAAATATTGATACACTGAAAGATTTTCATATGCCAATATCAAATCAATATTTTAAAACACAATATCGATTTATTTTACTTACAAAATCTCGGGAGATTTCATCATTCTGTTATAAAATCTCACGATATTTCACGAACGCTTGCGAGGTTTCATAACAAAACAATGAAATATTGCAAGATTTCAAAAGTAAAATAGGTAGATACCGCGTTTTTAAATGCCAATATGATATCAGCATATAAAAGTATCGCAAAATTTTTGTGAATTCTCGTAAGATTTTGTAACCGAATGCTGAAATATTGCGAGATTTTGTTGGTAAAATAGATCGATACTGCATTTTTACATGTCAATATGATATCAGCATATGAAAATATTGCGATATTTCAGTGTATCAATATTTTTTCGCACCCCTGGTCTTTAGAAGTTCTATCGTGTGTAAAAAAAGAAGGTTTTTTGTTGAAGAAGAAGAAGTTTTTTGGGGTTTTTTTAGAAACCATGGGCTGATTGGTTAAATATCAGTAGGGTGGCCGATCTCCGATAATCAGTTTAAAGGCTGATATAGGCCGATACCGATAGGGGGCCGATTATATCATTCTTACCTAGAAAAATTAGCCCAGCACATTCTTATTTCTTGATTTAGATGTCAAATTATGAATTTTTTGAAGGGGGTGGGGGCCTCTTTTGAACCATCTCCCCGGCGACACCGGTGAGTGGGTTGTAAAAGGGCTTAAAAAAACTGGATTCTATATTTCTTCTTATTAAAATTTTTGAGAAAAAGAAATAATATTTGGTATTATAACAAATTCCTGTAATATCTATCTTTGTGGTTGTTATTATTGATGTAATAATCCTGTCAAGTGTATGTTTGGTTTTGTTTGTGTGTTGCTAAATTCAAAATTAATAAAATATATTTTTAAAAAAGATGTCAAATTATTAATTTACTTTAGTTGTTGAATATTATGCTTAATTATTTCTGACTTCTCAGAGAAATCATACAAAATACTGTTTGTTTTTTTTTGTTTATTTATTATGTATGAAAAGGGACTATTTAGTATTTATTCATTTTATTTGCCAAATAACATTTGGTAACCTTTTAAAGATTTCTAAAATCCTGTTTTCTTATTTTTAATGACAAGTGGTCTGATGAATTTAAGCACTGCACATGGGTGTAAGGAAACTATCTCAAAGAACCAATAAGTTACCTCAAGTCTCAGATAAAATACTTTTCCAGGAGATTTCATGAGTTTCACCTATTCAGCTGTTGGCTAAAGCAGTTTGCATCCAACAACATGCAGCTGTTTGTGCACCTTCTCTAACACCTAAATAAGATGACTGGCTCGTCACCAGCCTCTGCAGAGGTGAGTGACGTCCGTGAGAAAAGATGTGGCTCTGAGAGCCAATGCCTCGTAGTGAATCACAAGAGGCGACTTGTGGCTCCCAGTTTTTTTCCTGTGCTCAGCCCCACCTCTGCTGACTCGTCATGAGTCGTTCTTAAAAGGCTGTTAAAGGAATAGTTCACCCACAGAATGATTTAACTTGATTTTCCACTTACCCTCATGGTGAGCAAGACTCTAGAGCACTTTTTTAATATCTCAAATGCAGCTGGAGATCAGGACAAACTTTCATATAATGGAGTTTGCTGGGAACCAAGCCAAAAAGATCCATAAAAGTCCACAAAAACTTGTTAATATTCCTCCATACTGCTCGTCCAATGTAATCCAAGTGTCCTGAGTGGGTAGCGTCCAGAATTTACTCGAAACTACGTCATGTACTATATTTTTAGAGCCTAAGAAGTAGTACATCTTACTTCCACGAAAGCGCGCAGATGCGCATTCACAAAACTATGGAAGCCTCTGTGTTCAGAGCCTACTCTGCGGATAATACAAGTGTAGAAGAAGAAATTCCCTGTTTACATTGTGCTAAGAGCACCAGAGCTGCAGACAAACTGGGACAAACACAGGAGGGGTTGGATATTGATTTAAAACAAGGAAAGAAAGAAAAAGAGAACGAGCGATCTCGTCTACTGCGCCTTCCGTAGTTTCATGAATGCGCATCGGCGTGCACGCAAGAGATGCGATGTACTTCTATTTAGGCGCCATAAATGGCGTAGTTTCGACACTACCCACTCAGGACACTTGGATTACATTGGACGAGGACGTATGGAGGAATATTGACAAGTTTTTGTGGACTTTTATGGATCTTTTTGGCTCGGTTCTCAGCAAACTCCATTATAAGAAAGTTGGTTGGAAACCAGAAGTCGTCCTGATCTCCGGCTGCATTTGAAATATTAAAAAAGTGCTCCAGAGTCTTGCTCACCATGAAAGTAAGTGGAAAATAAAGTTAAACATTTCTGTGGGTGAACTATTTCTTTAAGAGACGATTCTTTGAAGTAAATGAGAGGATCAGGGGCCGCATTTATCAAACTTTCAAGACTTAGTCCCAAGACCACTTAAGATTTAAAAGTTGCACTTAAAAGTTGTTTATCAAGTGTCTCACTCACACTTTTGGTGATGAGTAGGGCTGAATCTTCAGTGTCTCAGAGCAGTTACGACAGCACCAGGTGCCAGAAATGAAATTTTAGATGATGTCATTTCTAGATTTTATGGAAGGGGAGGGGGGGGGGGGGGGCCAGGGCCGGGAAAAAAAACGAAAAAAGGTTTAGGTATATCGGGGGGGGTTAAAAAAAAAAAGGATTCCCCAAAAAAAAAACGATAAAAAAAAAAAAGAAAAAAAAAAACAAGGGGCTATTAGGGGGGGGGGGGGGGGGGGGCACCCCGGCTCCCTTAGTCCACTGAATTGACCAAACTGGACTGGAACGGTTTTTTGGTGGCTGTGATGGCCCGGCCTAAATCATCAGTGTTATCCCCAGAATTACACAACCTAAATAATACAATAAAAACAGGGGATAAACCATTTTATCGGCCCCCTATCGGTATCGGCCTTAAAACTAAGAATCGGACATTGGCCACCCACACCCACATTTAACCGATGAAATCTCACAATATTTCATCGTTCTGTTCGGAAATCTCGCAAGAATTCACCAAAATTTTGCGATATTTTCATATGTTGATATCATACTGACATTTAAAAACATGGTATCAATTTATTTCACCAATGAAATATCACAATGTTTCATCGTTCTGTTTGGAAATCTCGCAAGAATTTGCAAAAATTTTGCAATATTTTGATATGCTGATATGATATTGACATTTGAAAACGAGGTATCAATCTATTTTACGAATGAAATCTCGCGATGTTTCATCGTTCTATTATGAAATCTTGTGAGAATTAAAAAAATTTTTGTGATTTTTTTCATATGCTGATATATTGACATTTAAAGATGTGGTATCGATCTATTTTTACCTAAGAAATCTCACAAGATTTCATCCTTCTGTTACAAAATCTCCAGAGAATTCACGATATATCAAGAGATTTTGTATCAGAATGATGAAATCTCGCGAGATTTTGTATGTAAAATAGATCGATTTGCGTTTTAAAATATCGATTTGATATCGGCATATGAAAATATTGTGATATTTCAGTGTATCAATATTTTTCCCTGCCCCTATTTTTCAAAGTGTCGGAAACGGATAACAAAACTGCTTTTTGCAATGACTACTTTTTTGCAGCATTAATATCGCTATTGGTTATCGGCCACATGAGTTTTAAAATATCGGATATCAGCCAGAATTCAAATATCATGCATCCCTAATAAAAACTGGTAGGCCTAATGAAAACACCTAATTGAAAAAAAAAATCTCTAAAAAGTTTCTATTTTCTTATGATGTTTTTCAGACGTGTTTATCGTCAAAAGTGTACTGATAATGCTTTTTTGGTATTTACGCAGCAGGGGGAACAGACATGTTTATCCTTAATGTTTTATGCTCATTTATGAATATTAAAGTGGAAGTTTGTTTTTTTTTTCAATCTGGACCTATTTTCTAGCATGAAATACTTTCACCCAGACAGTTTTGGTGCAACTTTAATTCCTTCAGGAGATATTTAGATCCACTCCAGATCAGCGTTTGTCCAATATAATGGAAGTGATGGGGCAACGGCGCAGCCTCTAAATAAGGCATCATCTGCCACAAACTCCTTCATTTCACCAATGTTTTGTTACGAAACATTAGTCAGACCCCCCCCTGTGAGCTTGAAGCGGCTTTTTTGTGGTGATTCGTCCTTATTTACAGACTTTTTTACGGCGGCAGCTTTGATGACGTCACTATTATGAGACACCATAACAAGTAAATGTCTGGGGGAGTAAATGAATGTATGTCATGCTAGAAAATAGGTCCAGGTTGGAAAAAAACAAACTTCCCCTTTAAGAGGATGAGACATTAGATACATCACACAATTAACCACTCAGTCGTCGGGGTTCATGAAAAACCAAAGTTCGTGATTTTGGTAGTCGAGGCTCACAAAGCTGGAAAAGCACTGGTCTGGAGGACAGGGAGTGTGGTGGTACAGACCAGGCACATAAAAGCCAGGAAGCCAGATTCAAATGACAAGTCTGTCAGGAAAAACATGGAGAATCGCCCAAAATTTAAACGTCAATATGTTCAGACTTGATTTGCTTGGTGTGGTTCTGTTTTTTGTTTAAAGATTTGATCAAAATATTAAACACAACTATGTTTTTAAATGAAAGACATACACAGAAATAAGGCTTTTATGTTAAGATTAAATAAATGTAATTTGCACCAACAAACAAACTAACCATTATTGCTAAATTAGACTGAGTTAGAAACTTTGAATGATCCTGAATAAAGAGCCATTTAAGAAAAGAGCTGAACCACCGTCACTAGTGGACCCACATTTTACATTTCTGGCTCTATGTGGAGTTAATCAAATGTCAAAGACGGTCAAAATGAATGAGAAGCTTCGACCACAAACAGCTTCGCAAAAGTAGTCAACAAGCAACAAGGCGAAAAATAAGATTAAAGTAAAAATCTCTTCACATGTATTTATACAGTGAAAATGTTCTCTTCTGTGTAGCTGTTAGCTCAGCGTTGAGAGAAAACAACCTCACTTCAAAGAGAAAAAGATCCTTTAATGTTATTTACACCCTCATCTTTGTAAGATTACACACAGACTTTTCTCTTACATGGTTGAATATTTGCCCACATGAGTGGAAAACCGGCCAATCTTTCATTCATCACAGACTCAGACTGGTTCCTGCTGTTTGCTTGTTTCTGCGGACTTTGTTTTGGCGTCTCTTTAGTGTGAAGCTTTTATTATTCTGTCATTGTTCCTGTGTCTTCTCAGCGAGTTCTGTAGTTTGTCATGTTGTGTGTGTTTGGGTTTAGCCGGTGTTGCCTCTGGATGCCCTCAGTCATCTTCATCCCTGGATCCCAGGTTCGCCCCCCTGCATCCATTCACCTCCGTCCCGTCTGCCAGGTCCTCGTTGCTGTGCTCGGCCTATGCTTTCTAGTTCGTTTCATCAGGTTGGTTAGTTTTCCTGCCACTGCTGCGCCTCGGTGGGGGACATTGGCTCAAAAAAGGCTGAGAAGCACTGCTGTAGCAGAAGCAGCTGCACCGTAGTCACATGACTCTGAAAGGAATGCTGGGATATGAAGTTCTTCCAGGATGACAGGGACTTTTCTACATGCTGGACCGCTGCTGATGAAATCTCGCAAGATTTCATTTTGTTAGGTTAATTCTTTATAAACCCAAAAGGGAAGGAGAGAGAGAAAGAAAGAAAACACAAAAAGGGAGATTTAGGGGGGGGGGACCATCCCATCCCCGGGGGGTTTTTCCGGGCCTTTGAGTTTATACACACAAGGTAAGAAAGAAAAAAACTAGGGGGAAGGGGGGGAGAGAAAAGGAGGAGGAGATAGTAGACTCCATAGACTTTCACCAGGAGAGCTGACACGAAGAAGCAGATCACGCATGTCACATTAATAATATTGAAAATATAATTTTATTTTTAAAAATGTTGGTCCAAAAACCTGATACCGATATTTTCCGTTATCACATTTTAATGCCAGTATTGGCCGATAATATCGGTAGGCCAATATTATCAGACATCCCTCGTGGTTTTTTTTTTAAACAAACTTGAAAAGTGTAAAAAACAGTTTGATCCCGCCCACCTCACATATTTCAGCAGCAGTGACAGCCTAACTTTGTTTTTATGATAAATATTCTAAATGTAAGTTTGGAAAACTGTCAGAATCTCCACAAATGAGGATAAATGGGGTTGTGATGAATCTGGTTCACCACTCAGGCACAACACCCGAAAGCTTTATTTTGATTTGTAAATAGCAACAGTAATAACTTTGTTTCTAGACACTGGATGATAAAAACTTAAAGGTATAGTCCGGAGTTCCCCCCGTCAAAAATAAACGTTAGACTTGAGCAAGTGAAATCCGTCTCAAACCCGCCTTTGGGCCTCTTCTCCCGTGCTGTGGTGCGGTTGAATGCAACTCCCTCACCTCCTGCCTGTAATTCGCTCTTTTGTATTGTTTTGGTCTGATCGGGACGTTTCTGGGAGGAGATTTCTGTTTATATCGGCAGCCAATGACAGAACTAAGAGCATGACGCTGTGTGGAAATAAGCTCATGATTGGAGCAGACGCCAGTCACTCGAACTCTCGAAGGAAAAAGAAAGAAAGAAAGAACGGAAACACTGGGATGCACCGAAGAAAAGGTGAGAGCTTCAGATAATGCAGTTTGGAAAACCAGAGTTAATCATAGTTTGGCTTTTACCCGCTTCTGAGCTCTGAAGGAGAAGCTTGAAGCTGAATATGGTAGCTAGAACGAGGCGGCCATTAGCCTGAGAGGGAGGAGCGCTAAGCTTGAATACTGTTGTTTGCAAACAGAAACGCTGGAGGGACTTCAGACTCTACCTTTAAATCTAAGGCTTGAAAATGATCAGAAACTTTGCAAATGAGGAGGAAAAAGTGAGTTTTGGTGGATCTGGTTCACCGTTGGAACAAGGCAGCAACATGGAAACCAGCTTCTCTCTTGATAATTAGTCACACTGTCCCACACA
The DNA here is from genome assembly GCA_023101725.1 of Atherinomorus stipes. Lineage (NCBI taxonomy): Eukaryota > Metazoa > Chordata > Actinopteri > Atheriniformes > Atherinidae > Atherinomorus > Atherinomorus stipes. Next base: position 811,493 of record JALJCO010011496.1, read on the forward strand.
CAGTGTTTTGCTGATCTTTCACACATGTGGGGATGAAATTGAGTTAAACTGTGAAAAACCATCACCCCTAAACCTCTGATCCTTGAATCGCCTCTTGTGTCTGTATCATTTTAATGTGGCAGACCTTGCAGCAGCCATTGCTGTCGTGGTTTTAGATGAAGACTGGCCTGATGAAGGGCAGGTTGGACTGTCCATCATCCTGATATTTCAGTTTCCCCTTTCACTTCCACTCAGAGAGAAACCTTTAACCCCAGCATGTTTGTTTGTGTTTGTATATCAGATAAATGAAGAGAGAGAGAGACCATGAGTACTGAAAATAGACACACTTTACTGCAGCTATCAGTACATACCAGTTCACAGTACATTTTCTGTAGTATTGTGCTTACACACACACAAACACATACAGTATATGTCTTTACTTTCTCTTAGGAGGGACCTGGGTTCAGATAGCAGCAGGGAGAGAGGGAGACGGAGCGCGGGACAAAGGGAGTTCCTCCTCCGTGATCATGTGAAAGTGCATTGCAGCTTTCACCTTTTACTGCATGTTTCACACTCTCCTGGCATCCCCTGGTGTTTACAACAGCTTCGGCCACAAAGAGTACAAAATACAACGCGAAACAAAAGAGGAGGGAAGTACAAAAGGTGAGATGGAAGACAAGGTAAAAAGGTACAGCTCTGAGAACACATATTTACATTTTAACAGACAGCTAGAAGCAAATACTAGCTAGTGATGAGCTAGCGTTTGGCTTGCATCCGTTGCCGTGGGTGATCAGGGATACAGAAAGACAGGGAAGCCCAGAGGAAGAGAAGAGTTCATTTGTGCTATCTTAGATGGATGGGTGATGGAAAAAGGTATGTGGAGGTTTTTCTCGTCTTCTTATTTCAAGTATATATTCATACTGTAAACAGTATTATATTATATATAATAATAATAATATAAAAATAACATCATCCACTTAGTGGAGTGAAGCATGAGGTAGATAGACGAGAGGGCATTAGGGGGTCCGGCGTCCTTATAGCAGCGCCGGGCGGAGATGAGCAGAAGGCAGGGCAGAGGATGAGGCGGAGGAAGGTGCAGGCGGTTTAGATGATGCCGTATTTGGCCAGGTCGCTGAGCTCCATGTCGCCGAAGGCTTCCCATGGGCACACCACGGTGATGTCTGTGCCGAGCCCCTCCATGCCGGGGATGTCGTCACCAAAGCTGGAAGGAGAGGGGGAGACGGACGTCAGAGCTGCGGTCTGATTGGACCGCGTGCAGCGGAGAGAGAAACACAAGCAGGATGACATGTTTACCCCTTCTGGCCGGGTTTGGGGGCCTTGCTCTTGAATGTGCGAGTCTGCCTCTGCTTGAACTTGGGTGGGCCCTTCTTGGGCGTTGTGGGGCCGGTGGCACCGCCGGGGGCCAGGGCGCTTCCTGCAGGTGGGCTGGCGTTCATTTCTGCTGAGTTTCGGCTGTAAGAGAAGGAAGAAAGTTGAGAGAAATCCCCCCTCTCCCTCCTCCTGTGGCTTCCCCTGCCTTCTGCCTTAATCCTGCTTCCATCCAGCTCTTAATGCCAATCAGTGGAGATTATGCAGATTAGGTTAAACAGCCAGATTAGCTCTGATCCCACTATGATCCTCCACAGACTAATTGCCCTTTCACATGTGCAGCTAGAAAACAACCTTCATTCTTGACCTCAAACTTTTCCATTCGCTCTTCTGTTGATATTTCCATCTAAGATATCGAACTTTAAATTTACAGGATTATTCAGGACTGAGGTCAGTTCATCACTAAAATCTGCCCTTTTTTCTGATTCTGCTTTTGTTAGCTTCTTGCTAAGCGACCGAGGCTGCAACCTGCCGATCTCTCTTGACAAAAAAACCCCAAAATAATCCCTGTCTTTTCCACTTGTTATCATCCACAACCAGATCTAGAGCAGAATCCCGCCTAAGCTCTCCATCTCACCCCCTTCCTCTGACTGCTGACACTGCTAATCCTGTTAGGCTACTTTGACAGCGGTGGAAAACAGTCTGCTTCGGCCCGTTATGTAAGCGGTAAACATGCGCGCCTCCTGCATCAGCACCAGCAGATCTGGGCCGCCAGTCTTCCTCTGGCAGGCTGCGGCGTAGCGATGATGCCCTGCAGGTTATTAGCCATCTGTCCGCCGCGACTGCTCCTTCCTCAGTCAATCGGCTTTTCTCTAAGCGCTGGAAAATCCGTGCACGTGTGCCCCTCTTTGGCTTTTTAGCCACGTCTTTTCAAGCATTTGCATTTCCTCGTTAGCAAAGGTTTTATTCTTGATTCCTGATCACCGGCTGCTTCCTACTATCATTGATAGTAGAAACTTGTGCTTCCTTAATTCCTCCTTCTTTTCCACCAGGACATTTCTTTACTTTTTAAAGTTGGACAGACTTTTTTGTCCCTCATTCATGAATAAAACTCTTCCTTGCATTGATTAATAGCAGTGACTACCAACTCTGGACCTCCTGGGTCAGCATCCTGCAGGTTTTATTGGTTTCCCTGCTGCAACACATCTGATTTAAATGAAGTTCTGCATGAACCTCTTGATAAACCTGCAGGATTTTGGGCCGATGGGTCCAGAGTTGCTGATCCCTGATGTGCAGTTTTAGTTGCTTAACAAAACCCTCCTCATCTAAATTCTTTACATTATTTAGCAATTATTCCAAAGCAGCTATCACAGTTCCTGGTCTATACAGCAGAGCTGGTCTAAGACGAGAAGTCGAACTTCTATCAGAGCTCGTCCAGGCAGCAGAAGAGTCGGCTCCTACCTGTTGGTTGAGTTTTCCCTCGAGGTTTCTCCTTAGAGCTCCTTGTGTCTTCTTCTCCTTCTGCTTGCCCACGTTCTCCTTTTATACCTCCATCTCTAATCCTCACATCCTCTTCTTTTCCAGTCACATGTTCATGGGTAAAGGTCAGCCAAACCAGCATCCCTCCCTCCAACCTTGTTCCCCGTCATCCCTCGCCCTCCCGCCCCGCTGTGGTGCGGAAGGAGCGCAGGCGACTCGGCAGACAAAGTCAGAGATCAGTCTGGAAAGATTTAAACCGGCTTATCCCTCTAAACCTCGGCACTCCTGCTTTTAGCTGTGCTGTACGGAGACAATCTAGCGCTCGCGTTTCACGTCCATGTGAGATGCTGCGTTCACATGTGAGGTGTTGTTGGGTCTGTTTTCAGAGCAACAAAGGTCACGCTCACCTTGTAGAAATGACACAAGATTTCATCAGATCACAAAAGCAAAGTGTTGTATGCTGAGAAGTTTACGTTAAAGATACTAATTTAAGGAGCAAACGAGCAAAAGAAACGTTTCCTTTCATGACAGGAACTGGATTTCATTACATCTGAGGCTTCAGATATCACAGCAACTTTTCTGTTCCCTTTCGTCTTTATTTGCATGCCATTTTCCAGGTATTTCCTCTAACTTGGCGTGTGCTGTATGTCTGTTTAGGCCTCACAGTTTGGGTTTCTGCACACTTGCTGTGAGAAACGGGCAGCCATGCTGGCAGGACGGATGTTAGGACGATAAACGGTTCTGTGTTGCTGCTTAAAAAGGAAATGTATCCAAACCAAAGAATGGGCAGGTTTACCTTTGACCCTTTAAACGTCCCTCTAAGAGAAAAGCAAAACAAAAATGTGTGTTTGCATTTTTTTTTCTCTAGAATAATAATTTTTTATGGTCCAAACTAGATAATAAACTCTTTATTTTGCCTTTCAGGCAGGTTTATTCCCACTAAGTCTTGATAAAATTCATTACACTGAAAAAGTTTTTGGAGTACTATCTACTAAGAAAAACGCCAAGTAAGTATTTCCACTCAGAAATGTTGAGTAAAGTTTATACGGGTTATTTTCAAGTAAACTTTACTTCCATATATGAATAACTCAAGTAACCTTTACTTGTATTTATCAACTTTACCATTGAGTTTTACTTTGTCGTTGTTAGTAAGTTTTACTTCGACTCAGTTTGCATCGAACTGAAAATCTCACATTGAAAGCAGTGTCTAAGATTATTCTTTAATAACCACTGGGACAGACTGACAGACTAGTTGTTTTAAACAGTTAAAATATTAAACATAGTTTATCATTAATAAACCCAACTACTTAGACAAGGATGTAGAATTATCTGTAATTAATGGTGGTGGTGGCTTTACTTATCTGTGCTGTCCTCAGTCATGGTTACAGTTTAAACACAACACAACTTTCCAATATGGTCTAAATATAAATATAAACCACATCACAGCAAAAAACTCACATTTATAGCAAAGCATTCACAAAATGTTAGATTCTGTTGAATTCCTGTTGAATATGTATCTGTTAGAGTTTTGAAGATAACCCCGCCCCCTCTGACAGGACTGGCAAAGTGAAATTTACTTGCTTTTTACAAGCTGATTACATATTGAATACATTGAATATGAATATTACTTGGTTATTGTCAGTTATACTTACAATTTAAAATTAAGTTAAAATATACGATACATGTCAAGCAGTTCACAAAGTATGCCTTTTAAGTAAAAAAAAAAAAAAAAGGAAATACAAAGAATCTAGAATTTAGTTTTACTTCCAAGTGATTTTTACAAAGCTGAAAAAAGATTTTCAGTGTAGATGTGCTCTACACTGCAAAAACTCAATCTTACCAAGTATATATATTTTTTAATTTCTATTCGAAATATCTCATCACATTTAATATAAGACAAAATCACCTAAAGAGAAACATTTCAGTGAGATATATGAACTTGTTTTGAGACAAATGTATCTTATTTCAAGAAATTTTATCAAGAAAATTTCACTTGTTTTACTGGCAGATTAGTTTTTGCTTATTACAAGCAAATACTGTATGTATGTATGCATATATATATATTTATAAAATATATATATATATATATATATATATATATATATATATATATATATATATATATACATAATATAATGTTGGTCAACCTTTGCAGCTAGAACAACTTCAACTTGTGGTGGAAATTCTAATAAAGACCCAGATGAGATAACTTGCACAGTATGAAGTTTATTTTACAACCAGGTTGAAGAAGATACACGCAATCAGATTGTGAGCACCTTCTGAAGAAATACTGAAGGAACATGTCTTTTAAACCAGTAACAGAGAAGAAAAAAAAGCTGGATCAGGGAACTGTTGCTGTCACAGTTGACATGAGTCACACATCCTTATCTGAAGCTGTATGTGCCTCACACATCTAACTAGCAAGCAAACACACATCACAACTTCAGACAGTTGAGGCCAGTTCTCAAGAACACCTGCAATTTTATCATTAGCTAAACCCTGAAAAAGAGAACATCATACTCATATTTCACACTGGTGCAGAAACGATAACCCATTCGGTGAAGGTCTGCGTTGCAATTAAACTTAAAATACACAAATATACTTGCTTAGGTGCATAAACTCAATGTGCTCATACTAAGCTCAGTGTGGTCATAAAATTTCCATTACAAACTCTTCTGGGAAGGCTGTCCACAAGGTTTAGGAGTGTGTTTATGGGAATCTTTGACCATTCTTCCAGAAGCGCATTTGTTAGGTCACATACTGATGTTGGACCAGAAGGCCTGGCTCTCAGTCTCCGCTCTAATTCATCCCAAAGGTGTTCTATGGGGTTGAGGTCAGGACTCTGTGCAGGCCAGTCCAGTTCCTCCCCACCAGACTCTGCATCCAGGTCTTTATGGACCTGCTTTGTGCTCTGGTGCACAGTCATGTTGGAAGAGGAAGGGGCCAGCTCCAAACTGTTCCCACAAAATTGGGAGCATGGAATTGTCCAAAATGTCTTGGTATGCTGAAGCATTCAGAGTTTCTGTCACTGGAACTAAGGGGCCAAGCCCAGCTCCTGAAAAACAACCCCACACCATAATCCCCCCTCCACCAAACTTTACACTTGGCACAATGCAGTCAGACAAGTGCCGCTGTCCATCAGATTGCCAGATGAAGAAGCACGATTTGTCACTCCAGAGGATGCCTCTACTTCTCTAGAGTCCGGCGGCTGCTTTACACCACTGCATCCAGGAGATTTGCTGCACAGGTGGCATCCTATCACAGTTCCACGCTGGAATTCACTGAGCTCCTGAGAGCGACACATTCTTTCACGAATGTTTGAAAAACCAGTTTGCATGCCTAGCTGCTTCATTTTATACACCTGTGGTCATGGAAATGATTGGAACCCCTGATTCCCATAATTTGGTGAGCAAATACTTTAGGCAGTATAGAATATAAGCAAAAAATTCTCCCAATCGAACAAGTGAAATTTTCTTGATAAGATTTCTTAAAATGAGAGGCATTTGTCTTAAAAAAAAAAGTTCATATATCTCAGTGAAATGTTTCTCTTTAGGTGATTTTGTCTTATATTGAGTGTGATGAGATATTTTGACTGGAAATGAGAAAAACATACTTGGTAAGATTTGAGTTTTTGTAGTGTACCAAATGGGAGATCAGGCGGATAAAGGGTTAATAATCATTCAGAATGTCTCCTGTCTAGTCAGTGGAAATCTTTGTATTTCATTGCATGAAACTGGCCTACTTGCAACATACAAAGAGACAAGAAGGGGAAGTACTGAGAGCAACAATGGGAGGTCTGCTGGCTCAGGGTCACCTGCTAAGCTTTATTAAATTGGAAAGTTTTAAGCCTAAGCCTGAAAGTACAGAGGAAGTCTCCTCCTGAAGCCAAACTGGAAGCTGGTTCTGTAGCGAAGGATGGCTGAAGGCTCTGCCTCTCTCCTCATTTAGAAAGCAAAGTGCTGCGACTGCTGTGATGAAGCGAAGCTGTGATGTCTGATAGGATGGAGGCTGGTTGTCAGGCCTCTGTGTGGAGGACCATATAAGACTCGCCTCTGGATTTTTACAGGGAGCCAATTAAGAGGAGCTAATGGGGGAGTTGTGATTCCTTTCATCTTGCTGCAGCTTTTTTGGATCAGCTGGAGGCGTTTTCAGAGAGTCGGAGCATCCTGATAACGGGGAGTCGCAACAGTCCAGCAGAGGTCACAGATGCAGGCGCTAGTTTTGCTCCGTGGCTCTGAGGCGGCTCGTCGCTCACGTTTTACTCGCGCTATAACTGTTTTGAATCAAAATCATGGAGCAGCTGCAGGCAACCAGCTGGAAGTTATGAATAAAATATGTTTAATTCCTCAAATTCTCAAATCCATTTTCTCCTGATCAGAGAAGATGCGAGGATGTTGGATGAAAGTGTCGGAGGAAGACTGGATGATGGACAGATGAAGTTTCTGTTGCCGTCGGTGATTAATAACTGTGTTGTGTTTGGTTTGCTCGGCTCTGTCGGTAAAGCTCCTGATGCTCGTTTTTCTAATCATGAGAAGATCATAAACATTAACATCCCTCTGTTCTGTGTGGGTTGTACATCAGAGGAGATTGAAGCTGAGGTTGATTGTAAGAATACTGAAACGGCCTCTAAACTCCAGACGTTTGCTGTAGTTCTGAGTCACAGCTAAAAATATCCCTTTATTACAACAGCAGCATATTCATCCTTGCTGTGTTTGTCAGAGACTCAAATGTTAGATGTGACCTTGTCACAATCTCGTCTGCTCACAGATAAAACAAACACTTCAGCCCCATTTCAGTCTGACACACAAACTAGTTCCTCTGGTATAAAAAATGTTGGCCAATTTGTGCAAATTTCACAACAAACAACAGCTCTGCTTGTTTACAGGACAATACTGGACAATAGAAGATGGAGAAATGTTGCTGATGTGATGAGTCTCCATTTCAGCTCCACCCTGGAAGAAAGGTCACTGTCAAAACAAGTAAAAACAAGAATTAAAAGAAGTTGCTTTTGTTTTGTTTTTTGTTTTTTTGTTGCTTATAATAAGCAAAAAATCTGCCTATGGAGCAAGTAAAAATTCTCTTGATAAGATTTCTTGAAAGAAGACATGTAATTCACTGGAAAAACTTATTCTAGTATACAGTATACAGCCATGGAAAAAATTAGGAGGCCAACTTTGTCATCAAAAATAATGGTTATGCAATCGAGTACCAACTGTGGTGTGAATCATGTGACAGAAAGAGACAGAAAAGAAAATATAAAATGCCTAAAAGCTGTTTTTGGCAGGACAATGCCATATGTAGATATCGATGTAAGAACTTAATGACCAAAATCATTTATCAAGAAAAGCATGGAAAATGGTCAGATATCAGTTCTTAAATTAAACTCATATGAGCTATTTTTGTTGGTATCGTTATATTTGTCCAGACAAATGTACTTTTAGTCGTATTAGGCATTAAAATGACCAAGAAATATGAGAAAACAAGGGTGGTAATTTAATTTTTTCTATGGCTCTATATTGTGTATTTCACTAGTATTGTGAAGTTCTGTGTCTCATATATTTTATCGAGATAAAACTCAAAACAAGATTTTTTTCAAGACTGTTTCACTTCTAAAAACAAGTTCCTATATCTTGTTGAAATGTTTCTCTGTAGGTGATTATGTGTTATACTTGGTGTAATGAGATATTTAAAAAAAAATAGACAAATATACTTGGTAAGATTTTGATAATGCACCATGTCACAAAGCTCACATCATCTCCAACATGATGAGTTCACTGAACTCCAACGAGCTCCACAGTCACCAGATCTCAGTCCAGCAGCTTTGGGATGTGGTGGAACCGGAGATTCTCATCATGGATGCAGCAACTGCGTGATGCTGTCATGCTGATATGGAACAAAACCTCTGAGGGATGTTTCCTTGTTGAATCTATGACACCAAAAATTAATGTAGTTCTGGAGGTAAAAGAGGGTCCAACCCGGTATTAGCAAGATGGAGCTGATGAAGAGGACGGTCAGTGTGTCTGTTAATGTGTGAGGTGGCATAGGAATCTTTATTTCATTGCAGTTCCACAGTTTATCCTGATTGAGGAAGTCATGGAGGCTTTCCAGTCTGAACCAGCATGGTGGAGTGATGACCTGGATGACATCAGCAAACCTTTAAATGGGTCATTGCTGAGGTATTCAGCGCTGTGTTATTCACACAAAACTCCTTCGGTATGTAACTTTCACATCCCCTCCCTCTGATTAGTTTAGCAGAAAATTAAAGTAACAGAGATTTCCTTTGAAGACGAGGAACAAACTTCAGGCTTGATCATATCCTGTGGACGTGTCAGCTGAGGTTTTAAGGCCAGTTAATGGGCACCTGGATCTAAAAGAGGCCAGGAGAATGACTAAGCTCTTTAACAGCAGACTGAAGACGGGGAGGACCTGGCCTCTTTAACACACTGCATGTGTACAGTACACACTGTAATGATGGTTTCTTTTGGGTCATTACAGCTAAACCTACCATCAGAGGTGGTTTATCGATTGCAAGTGTCGATGAAAACAAGGACACGCTGTAAAGTGTAATCTTAAACATGAGAGAAATAAGAAAAGAGAAACTGATGTTTTAATAGTAATGACAATGATAATTATGTGCTGAGATGATGAAAATGATGATTTATTTAACTCTTGTCCGCTCCTCATATTTTTCCCCTTCATGGCCTAAAGTGTCCACGCACAGAAACGACGATGAAATCGTCATTTATTACTGTTTATTTTTGTTACTTTTTTCATAAATCATTTAAACAACTTCTAATCTGCTCAAAACTACCAAACATTAATTTGTTTTTAGGATTTTAGCCCTTTAAATGCCAGTTTGAATGTTTGAATTGCTGGCTCATTTATTATAAAATAACACAAAAACTGAATTATTTTCCATATAAAAAGAAATAAATGGATGGGTCTTTGTGGTGATACTTTCATTTGTCAAAGTTTGGCAACAAAACAGATTTTTTTTTCATTTGTATTTTTTATGTATTGTCAGAAACTCTCCCAGGTAACCCTTGTCGCCAAAAGTGTCCATGCACAAAAACTAGGGATGTCCAATGTTATCGGCCTACCGATATTATCGGATGATATTGGCATTAAAATGTGATATTAGAGAATATCAGTATCGGATTTTTGGAGCAATATTTTTAAAAGCGAAATCTCACAAGATTTCGTTGTTCTGTAACAAAATCTTGTTTGATTAGCAGCAGTCCTGCCTGTAGAAAAGTCCCTGTTATCCTGGTAGAACTTCATATCCCAGCATTCCTTTTGGAGTCATGTGACTACGGGGCAGCTGCTGCTGCTACAGACTTGAAGCTGCTTATAATATGTCTGGTTTAAAGATGTTGGTTAAGTTATCAAGTTGTCAGAAACATTAGAATTAGCCACATGTTGGCTAATACCTGCTAGTATCTGATATATGGCAGAGAAACCCAGATGTCCAAAATGAACTCCTCTGGCTGAGGAAAGACTATTTTTGGATCTTTGCTCTCGACGCAAAGATCTCTCATAACATGAGAGATACAACCTCACAGTTGTCTGCATAGATCGCTATCAGTTGATATTGGATATCGGAATTTAAGAATTGGACAATATCAGATATCGTTAAAAACGCCAATATCAAACATCCCTAAGAAAAGCTGTTATAAAGTCAGTATTTTTCTCCTTTTTTCATAAATCCTTTGAAGACCTTCAAATCTGCTCAAAGCGACCAAAAATTTTATCATTTCAAGACTTTTAACCCTTCAAATTCCAGTTTAATTATTTGAATAACTTATTTATTTAAAAAACACTAATGTAATAATGAATAAGGCAGCAATTCAAATATTCAAACTGGCATTTTAAAGGGTTAAAATTTTAAAAACTACTAAATTTTGGGTAATTTTAGTAAAACAGAAGTTGTTTAAATGATTAATGGGAAAAAAATGGAGAAAAAATATCAGTGTGTGACTATTTCATAGCAGTTTTTGTGCGTGGACACTTTTGGCCATCACCAGAGGGCGCAAAATTCAACGACTGACTATAAAAGACATTTGAGGGGAAAAAACAATGGGTTTCAAAAATTTGTCTAAAAAGAAAATTTATTATCAAAATTCATGCCGCAAGCCACAACACAGCAGATATGATCACCAAATTAAAAGGAAAAAAAAAGTGACAAAAATCTCCAGAAGTGTCCCGAGGAGGGCATACGGGTTAATAACCAACTGTGATAATGATGGCTGGAACTCTACAGCAACACCTCTTCCTCCTTTTACAGGTCAGTGTGTCAAGTTTCACAGCTTCTGTCTGTGTACAACTCACTAATACTCCTGCTAATTAGATTAAGGCAGGGACACAGCATTAAAACATGGCACCGGGACAGAAAACCGAGGCAAGACCTTTGAGCTGCAGCATGTGTGTTTATGTGTGTGTCATATATTTGGCTTGACAGGGGGACATTTAAAGCTCGTCAAATTCATGCACACGTATGCGAAGTATGACTTAAACAAACATGATCCTCGTGGCGGGTTTCTGGGTGTCGGCCTGATCTAAGCATGTGTGATGTGATCTGAGGGATGAATGGACGTTTGCTTCCTGCTACACAAGAAGCTCAAAGAGAGCATGACTCGTTATTTTAAGCAAATTAAAACATCTTTTTTTTAAATAAAAATGTCTAGACAGGAATAAACCACCGTACGTGGCATCACTGGACTGTCAGCAGCTGTAACCTGCACGGACAGATTTTTGTGAATTTGATACGAGGACAGCTTTTACCCGCTACCTTGACTAATTCTAGTCTTCCGTCTGAACCACATGCACCACATGTCATAACATGCATGTCCTGTATGAACAGGGACACAGAGCTCAGACTGTCTGGTTTGGTGAGTATGAGGTCAGACTATGGGGGACTGGTATTAGTGTTGACAGTTATAGAGCAGGTCACGGACGACAGAGCCTACTTTCAACATGCAACACTTTCCATTCTCACCCGAGATCCTCCTCCTGTGCTTTTTCACAGCAGTAATGTTGACCTCTGTCCTTAAAACTACTATTAGCCAAGATTTTCAGACCTATAATTAATATTCTGAATGACTGATGATTCATTCATTCATTCATTTTATGTACTGCTTGTCCAACTCAGGGTAGCAGGGTTGCTGGAGTCTATCCCAGCGATTATCAGGTGAGAGGCAGGTACACCCTGGACCCATTGCCTATCTGTCGCAGGGCCAACACAGAGAGATGAACAACCATTCACACGCACATTCATTCCTACAGACAATTTAGTGATCAAGCAGTCAAAGTAATATACAGTTGTGTGAAAAACATTTTGCACATGACTATGTGCAATTTTGGACATGACTATGAACATGAAAAATCCTAATTAGAGCGTATCTCCACAAGAAAATGTAAATCGGGAAAAGAAGAATTGTGCATCACGGGGGAAACCCAGAGCCACACACCAACATTCACCTACTTATTTGGGACATTAGCTAAGCCTCACAGTTGGAATTTTAAAAATCAGAGGTAAGTTATTGCTGCTGCTTTTTCGGACATCACCGCTCCTGATTTAGAAAATGAGGAGAGAAATCACCTGATCCTCCTCATTTAAGATGTTTGAGCGTTTTGGTTTTCCACACCAAGTGCAAAACAAAAAAAACCCATATTTGAATTAAAACCTCACATATGTCATAGTGGCACAAAACAGCATGGTGATGTGATGGAAAACGTTTCTAGTGTAAAAAAAATAATGATTTGGCGCGAAGATACTATCATCAGTACAGATTTGAACTGAAGGCAAAGTCAAGTACACGTTACAGTTTTAATTTTCATCATCTGCCGCCCACAACCAAAGCTGAAACTTCTTTAATCTGAAAAATCTGAATGTAAGCTTTACTCAGCAAGAGAACACTAACAAGGAACAAAAGCTTCTGAGTGGAAGAGATGAACCTGCAGGCTAAGGATCTGAAACAATTTTCATTCAGCTTGTTATACAGTTGGCGCCCTGTTGCGGTCATTACCACCACCCCTGGTTTTTTCACAAATTTCATGCTGCCTAACGTGCGTGTCTTCAGATGGTGGGAGGAAGTCAGAGTGCCAGGGGAAAACATGCAAACTCCACACAGGAAGGCCACAGCTCGAACCCCTCCCCAGCCGAGGCTCGGACTGGTGACCCTTCTTACTGGGAGGCCATGGTGCGAACCGGCGTTCAGTCGAAGTAATTATATTTCCTTAAGTTTAACTCCTAAGTTGGAGCAGTTTGGTTTGGTTTGATCTTTTTAGTGTCAGAAGGTAAATATTTATTTATTCTTTAAACCACTGCATTTCCACTGCAGGTACTAGGGGCCAAACTGGGTTCTGGGGGAGATATTTATCCTTAAAAGGGGCTGTGGTCAAGACAGGGTATTTTTAGTGTTAATTTAAAACCTTCATAGAAGTAGCAGTCCTCAGCCCCCACAGACAGAAGCACATATTAAACATATTAAGGGCTCATCCCATCCAGCTTTCCACCTTAAAAGGCATTACTGCAGTTAAACAGCTTTTATCTGTATTTAACTCTTTAAAGGATCTGATTGGTTCAGCCTGGTGTCAGTTGAGAACAGAGCCAATGAGCTGCAGATCAACGTGTTTCATGGGTGGTCAGGAAAAGCAGTTCTGTACTGGATGAATGAATGGTTCAGAAACAGAGAGAGGGGGAGGTGGTCTGACCCAGAGTTGGGGTGAAAAATGAAATCAAGTTTTCAGAATCCGAGGGCCCCTTGTTGTCATTGCATCACATACAACAAAACATCACTCTCACCTACACACAAACACTCACATTTACCCCCGTTAGTAAACACACCCCAACATCAAATCCTTAACATTTAACAGCCCGCTTTACCGTTCGGTAGAGCAAATCTTTCAGTAACTGTAATAAATTTTGTTGAATAATTGTAAAGATAAACCTGCTTGAGCCATTTTGTCACTTTGCTTACTGTATGTATTTAATGCTAAAAGTAAGTGTTTGCTATCAAATTACCTCTTTAAATTGTGATCAATTTACTACTACTATATTATTAACTGTAATCTCAACAATTTGTTTAAAAAAAAACACTGATTCTTATTATTCTTGTCCTATAAGGAAAAGAAAAAAAAATGCAACAAAACACTTTTCTGTTGCTCTTTTCTTACTGCAAACATTAAAGGGTCAAACCTTTTATTACTTCTTTTGTTTTGTGTGTCTTAAATTTTGTTGCTGATCTATGTCTTCTTAAGCCCCGTTTCCACCTGCAGGTCTGGGTCCGGTCGGGTGGGTTTTGATATGGATATGTTGATTTCTCGTTGTGTCCACACATGAAATTGTCCCCTTATCCTGGAGGCAGAGTATTGACCAGATTTTGCTGCAATGTGAACGCGTAACATCATTGCAGTGCAACACCTTTTAACCAAAGCACCACACAAGTATACCAGGCTGCAGCTTGCAGACCTGAGTCTGCACCTCTGTCTTGTGAGCAGCAGACAGACCTTTCTCGATTTTACTGTACACTCATTGGTGTGTGGGGGGTGTTGTGTAGGGGCGTGGTTTGCAGGGGCCATGGTTTGTAGTGGCTCCGGCTGCAGCTAGGTGCTATCAGGGACATCCCTGCTTTGTTTTTATGTCGGGTCATGCAGGAAGTGATTGCAGTGTGTTCAGCTCCACCTCTTTGGCCGGATCGGTTAGATCAGTACCCTTATGGAAGGATACCAAAATGGTTGGGCAGGTCAGTTTGGATAGAAGGGTACCCATCCCAGTTTTTATCTGTGGAAACTAGGGCTAAGTATTGATTCGATTCCGATCCTTATGGTTTTGAATCGATTAGTTTTCAATCCGGTCTAAACATAGCTACTTTGGCTGTATGCTGAGTCATTGTCCATCTGAAGACCCACTTCCACCCAAGCTTCAGCTTCCTGGCTGATGGCTTACACTCTAAAAACTCCCGCTGCGTTAAAAAGGGACCAACCCAGAAAATTGGGTTATTTTTTGACCCAACTTTCAGGTAAAATATTTGACCCAGAAGTTGGGTAATATTGACTACAATGTTGGGTAATTTTAACCCAGAAGTTTGGTAATATTGATTACAATGTTGGGTAATTTTAAGCCAGAGGTTGGGTAACATTGACTACAATGTTGGGTTATTTTAACCCAGAAGTTGGGTTATATTGGCTACAATGTTGGGTAATTTTAAGCCAGAAGTTGTGTAATATTGGCTACAATGTTGGGTTATTTTAACCCAGAAGTTGGGTTATATTGGCTACAATGTTGGGTAATTTAACCCAGAAGTTGGGTTATATTGACTACAATGTTGGGTAATTTTAACCCAGAAGTTGGGTAATATTGACTACAATGTTGGGTTATTTTAACCCAGAAGTTGGGTAATATTGACTACAATGTTGGGTTATTTTAACCCAGAAGTTGGGTAATATTGGCTACAATGTTGGGTTATTTTAACCCAGAAGTTGGGTAATATTGACTACAATGTTGGTTTATTTTAACCCAGAAGTTGGATAATATTGACTACAATGTTGGGTTATTTTAACCCAGAAGTTGGGTAATATTGACTACAATGTTGGGTTATTTTAACCCAGAAGTTGGGTAATATTGGCTACAATGTTTGGTTATTTTAACCCAGAAGTTGGGTTATATTGACTACAATGTTGGGTTATTTTAACTCAGAAGTTGGGTAATATTGACTACAATGTTGGGTAATTTTAACCCAGAAGTTGGATAATATTGATTACAATGTTGGGTTATTTTAACCCAGAAGTTGGGTAATATTGACTACAATGTTGGGTAATTTTAACCCAGAAGTTGGATAATATTGACTACAATGTTGGGTTATTTTAACTCAGAAGTTGGGTTATATTGACTACAATGTTGGGTTAATTTTAAGCCAGAAGTTGGGTAATATTGACTACAATGTTGGGTTATTTTAACTCAGAAGTTGGGTAATATTGACTACAATGTTGGGTTATTTTAACCCAGAAGTTGGGTTATATTGACTACAATGTTGGGTAATTTTAACCCAGAAGTTGGGTAATATTGGCTACAATGTTGGTTTATTTTAACCCAGAAGTTGGATAATATTGACTACAATGTTGGGTTATTTTAACTCAGAAGTTGGGTAATATTGACTACAATGTTGGGTAATTTTAACCCAGAAGTTGGGTAATATTGACTACAATGTTGGGTTATTTTAACCCAGAAGTTGGATAATATTGACTACAATGTTGGGTAATTTTAACCCAGAAGTTGGGTAATATTGACTACAATGTTGGGTAATTTTAACCCAGAAGTTGGGTAATATTGGCTACAATGTTGGGTTATTTTAACCCAGAAGTTGGGTAATATTGGCTACAATGTTGGGTAATTTTAACCCAGAAGTTGGATAATATTGACTACAATGTTGGGTTAGTTTAACTCAGAAGTTGGGTAATATTGACTACAATGTTGGGTTATTTTAACCCAGAAGTTGGATAATATTGTCTACAGTGTTTGGTAATTTTAACCCAGAAGTTGGATAATATTGACTACAGTGTTTGGTAATTTTAACCCAGAAGTTGGATAATATTGACTACAATGTTGGGTTAGTTTAACTCAGAAGTTGGGTAATATTGACTACAATGTTGGGTTATTTTAACCCAGAAGTTGGATAATATTGACTACAATGTTGGGTTATTTTAACCCAGAAGTTGGATAATATTGGCTACAATGTTGGGCAATTTTAACCCAGAAGTTGGGTAATATTGACTACAGTGTTGGGTTATTTTAACCCAGAAGTTGGATAATATTGACTACAGTGTTGGGTTATTTTAACTCAGAAGTTGGGTAATATTGACTACAGTGTTGGGTTATTTTAACTCAGAAGTTGGGTAATATTGACTACAAAGTTGGGTTATTTTAACCCAGAAGTTGGGTAATATTGACTACAATGTTGGGTTATTTTAACCCAGAAGTTGGGTAATATTGGCTACAATGTTGGGTTATTTTAACTCAGAAGTTGGGTAATATTGACTACAATGTTGGGTTATTTTAACCCAGAAGTTGGGTAATATTGGCTACAATGTTGGGTAATTTTAACTCAGAAGTTGGGTAATATTGACTACAATGTTGGGTTATTTTAACCCAGAAGTTGGGTAATATTGGCTACAATGTTGGGTAATTTTAATCCAGAAGTTGGGTAATTTTGACTACAATGTTTGGTAATTTTAACCCAGAAGTTGGGTAATATTGACTACAGTGTTGGGTTATTTTAACCCAGAAGTTGGATAATATTGACTACAGTGTTGGGTTATTTTAACCCAGAAGTTGGGTAATATTGACTACAATGTTGGGTAATTTTAACCCAGAAGTTGGGTAATATTGGCTACAATGTTGGGTAATTTTAACCCAGAAGTTGGGTAATATTGGCTACAATGTTGGGTTATTTTAACTCAGAAGTTGGATAATATTGACTACAATGTTGGGTTATTTTAACTCAGAAGTTGGGTAATATTGACTACAATGTTGGGTTATTTTAACCCAGAAGTTGGATAATATTGACTACAGTGTTTGGTAATTTTAACCCAGAAGTTGGATAATATTGACTAAGTGTTTGGTAATTTTAACCCAGAAGTTGGATAATATTGACTACAATGTTGGGTTAGTTTAACTCAGAAGTTGGGTAATATTGACTACAATGTTGGGTTATTTTAACCCAGAAGTTGGATAATATTGACTACAATGTTGGGTTATTTTAACCCAGAAGTTGGATAATATTGGCTACAATGTTGGGTAATTTTAACCCAGAAGTTGGGTAATATTGACTACAGTGTTGGGTTATTTTAACCCAGAAGTTGGATAATATTGACTAGTGTTGGGTTATTTTAACTCAGAAGTTGGGTAATATTGCTAAGTGTTGGGTTATTTTAACAGGTGGTTGTGTGGGTTTTTTAGAGTTGGGTATTTGCTAATGTTGGGTTTTTTACCCAGAAGTTGGGTAATATTGCTACAATGTTGGGTTATTTTAACTCAGAAGTTGGGTAATATTGACTACAATGTTGGGTTATTTTAACCCAGAAGTTGGGTAATATTGGCTACAATGTTGGGTAATTTTTAATCCAGAAGTTGGGTAATATTGGCTACAATGTTGGGTTATTTTAACTTAGAAGTTGGGTAATATTGACTACAATGTTGGGTTATTTTAACCCAGAAGTTGGATAATATTGACTACAATGTTGGGTTATTTTAACTCAGAAGTTGGGTAATATTGACTACAATGTTGGGTTATTTTAACTCAGAAGTTGGGTAATATTGACTACAATGTTGGGTTATTTTAACCCAGAAGTTGGGTAATATTGACTACAGTGTTGGGTTATTTTAACCCAGAAGTTGGATAATATTGACTACAATGTTGGGTTATTTTAACTCAGAAGTTGGGTAATATTGACTACAATGTTGGGTTATTTTAACCCAGAAGTTGGATAATATTGACTACAATGTTGGGTAATTTTAACCCAGAAGTTGGGTAATATTGACTACAGTGTTGGGTTATTTTAACCCAGAAGTTGAATTGTTGGGTTATTTTAACCCAACAACCCAAATGTCTGGGTTGAAATAACCCAGAAAAGTTGGTCTCTTTTTAACCCAGCAGTTTGACCCAGGACGTGTGTGATGCTTCCAGGAACCTCTAACACACACTGACGTTGCACTTCTGTACCGTTTCCTGCTTGCACTCTGTCCCTTAAATAGATCTAGTTCTTAAAGCTTACAGCAGGGTTTCCTACAGCGCAGATTAATGCTGTTTGCAGCGTGACAGTGTTTGCTAAATGAGTAAAAATACATTAAAAAATCCAACATTTAACTTCCCCAGTCTAAATAAAATAACAAACATGTATCATAATGCTAAAATTATTCAAGACATCCACCCAGTTTGTCTTTATGGTTTCTGCAGAGCTCCCTCTATGTTAACTTACTTCAGCGTATCATTCATCCTCTGTTGCTTTGGTTTGGGCTGAATTGGTTCTGGTAGGAAACTTTCTTGTTTCTGTTCCACAGAATACTAGTAGCATTTTATTAGTTCACTTTAGATTTATTGCTGATGAATTGGCCGTACATTGCAACAGTAAAAATAAACTTAAAAGGTAGGGTGGACATGTTTAACCCTGAAGTCTGTGTTGTAGACAGAGATTACTGAACGACACATTTCCAAACCTAGATGATCCCAAATAAGTGAAGGAGGTTTTTTCATGTTTTTTATGTGTCCCTTTTAATGTTTAATCACCTCACAAGTTTGTTTGAGCACATCAATTAAATGTTGAGGGAAAAAAGATAAAAATGTCGAGAGGATTGCAAAGGAAAATGTCTAGAATGACTTTTTTAACACATAAAAAGCAACTTTTCTCCTCCTGAAGGTTTTGCTTTATTTAATGCAGGGGTGTCAAACATAAGGCTTGGGGGCCAAAAACGGCCCACCAGAGGTTCCAATCTGGCCACATTTAAAACAATAAAACAAACTAGTTTGTAATTGGTCCACCATCTTTTTAAATGTCTATGTATAAAGTATTTTAATATTACTTTACAGATCTGACCTCGGTTATGAGGTCAGGATTACTTCATACACGTGGAAATCTTATTTCTCTTGAAAAGTCCCCAATCATAATGTGAAAACTGTATTTTCTAGTTCCAGATTGCTGTGATTCAATATTACAGTAAGTGATATTGTAGATCTGTTGTGATCTGCAAGTTACAATGAACAAGTAGTGTCATATTTGAATTGATAATAATGATAAAAATAAAAGTAAACATATAAAAATACTGTTAAAAATGTTCATTATTTGGAAAGTTTTAAGGGAAAATTAATTTTATAAATTTGTATTTATATGAGTTTATATTAAAACATAAATATTTTGGCATATTAAATATATTTATAATAAAATGTTGACTGAAATTCACACATAAAATGAAGGAAAAAATGTATAATCAAATGACGCAAAATATTGTGGAAACCACTTATGTTCCTGAATAAATTTCATGTCCTTTTTTTCTAAAGGGAAAGTTAATTGAATATGAACATCTTGACAATGTGATAAAATAAAGAGAAGCATTTGCAGTTTTCATTCTTTATAAGTTATTGTGTGTTAATTTTCCTGCTCTGGCCCATATGTGGCTCCTGAACTAAAATATGCTTGGCACCTCTGATTTAATGCATTATATTGCTTTCTGTTTTCACTCACATTTTGCTCAGTACTCTACATTTTTGGGGGGAAAAGATCATCTCCATCATCATGTTTGCATCTGAACCTTGCAGTGTTTACTGTTGTTTTTGTTGTGTTTGGATTTGAGCATCCTGCTCTGTATTTTACACGACTCATTACTTTTCAGCCTTTTCTTCCTTTAAATTAAATTCCACAGAAATTCACTTAAAATGCAAACACGACATTCCCATTCCCTCTCTGCTGTGCTAATTTAAGCTTTCAAGTGTGAAATCCCTTCAGTTTCAGCCCAAATCTTTGACTTTCATGGCAACCAGGCTGTTTATTTTTCCCTATAAATTGTCTCTTTTGTTGACATCTGTTTAAATTTCTGTGATGATTTCCAGTTTTTCTGTATGAAGAACAATTTAAAATGTTCCCTCCATGTCAGCCTGTTGACTTGTCAGGTTTTAATAACTTGTGTTTATCATTTATCCTCATTTTCAGGCGGGGAAAGTGAATCTTCTTTCTTTTTACATGAACACCTACTTATTGCAGCACTAAACGGATCATTTGTTCTTTGTCTTTGGTGATGTCAAGTTTCCTTTGTGTGTCAGTGTTATGTAAGACCTTAAGAAGTGAGCGCGCTGAACTAAGTGAACAGTGGAAACAATTCTCCGTAGGCCAGATTGACCTGAATCTCATTTCACAGGCTTACGTCGTTTGTCGTCACGAAGCCTTTCTGTGGACTTTTTAGGAGCCGTAAGTCTTTTGTTCCACTTCAGACCCTCAATCAGTGCTATTTAAAAGCACCCTGCTTAAATAAATAAACAAAACCAAAGTCTTTAATTGAATACATTTCTGTTCTAAGAGCTTAATTAAATAGTAATAAAAGTAGTTGTTTCTTCTTATCTGGTGCCCATTTTTTTCAAGCTACTCCCTTTTTCTTCTCCAACAAAAAAAAAGTGAACTTACTGCATATAAATAAAAGATATTTCTGATCAGAGCCCCAGCAAGTTCCCCCTCTGTCATGAAATCCTATTTTTCTTTGCCTCCCAGGCTGAGCCGAGCTGCATGCAGAGCAGCTAGCATGTGGGTGTGCAATCATTTGTTTTCCATATTTCATTTGAGGCAACAGTGTGCTGAGGAGAGACATCAGGCCACGGACAACTTGGCTGCCCTGCAGCCATCATGTCAGAATATAAAACAGATGAATAAATAGTGAGACTTTCCTCCACAAACATGCTGAGCGCTGCGTGCTGCAGCAGCCTTGACTGGGTATGAAAAAGGAATAGAAGCGAGGACTGAATAAATATTAATTCACAATCACAAGTCCTTGATTATTTCATTTAATCAAATGAAGGTACAAACAGTCGTCCTCAAAATTATTCATACCCTCCAGTTAAAAAGGACAAAAATCAGCTGCAAGTGAAATGAGTTGAAATTGACAAAAGTAATAATAAATAAAAATTCTATGAAAATCATAACATTATTTTTTAATTGCGGGTTGAAAGAAATGTTAAAAACAAACAAACTAAAAATAAAACAAGCACAATGGGGCTCCGAAGCTAAAATTTTGTTGAGCAACACTTTCAGACTAATGTTTAATAAGACTTCTACACCTGTTTTTTGGTCCACTGTTCATGGGAAATGTGCTATAATGTGTCTCAGACTGTTTTTTTTTTTTCTTTTTTTTTCCAACCACTATTCAAAAACAATATTTCATTTTACTAAAATATATATTTTTAAATTTTGTTCTTTATTTATTCATTCATTATTAGTTCCTTCAGTTTCTTGTTTTTTGAATTATTATTGTGAATTTAACCTTTTCTTTATTTGGAGGGTATGAATAATTTTGAGGATGACTGTATATACCGAATAAACAGTTTCAACTGTATAAAAAATCCTTAAAAACACAGTTGTGCTCAAAATGATCCATACCCCCCAAATAAGGAAGGAAAAAAATAATTGTTAGTGAAGTAAGTAGAAATTGACAAAAGTAATAAAATGAAAATCATGACATCAATTTTGAATTGGGGTTCAAAAGAAATACTAAAAGCAAACACAAAAAATCAAACAAGTAAACAAGCATGATGGGACTCCGAAGCAAACATTTTGACGAGCAACACTTTGAGGCAATCACTGCAATCAGGTGTGTTAAATTTTTTTTTTTTACACCTGTTGACAGGTATTTTGCTCCACTGTTCATGGGAAAAGTGCTCTAATGTGTGGGCCAGTAGTTTTTAATTATTGTTATTATTATTATTATTTTAAGTACAATTTAAAAGCAACATTTTATATCACTTAATTATAATTTTGTAAATTTGTATTAGTTTCCATAGTTTCTTGTTATTTAAATTATTATTTGGAATTTAGCCTTTTTTTTATATAAAATTGGAGAGTATGAATAATTTTGAGCACGACTGTATTTATGCCAATAACAGGTGAATAGTTGATGCAGCATAAGCAGCTGTTCAATCCAAACACACATACTTTCATTTTCAGGCATAAAACTGATTTGTTTGCAGAGCACAGTCTGCTTCATCCTCTGATTTAAAGCTGCAGCAGATATCAGCTGAGCTAATAATTCTCTTTGTAAATGGTTGATCGTGATCAGGATCGACCCTGAAAATGCTGGAGGAAGCTACTGTATTAGTCCGCCTGATGGAGGCGGTGATGAAATAATACAAATGTTTTCTCCTGCTGAGCTGCACACAGCTTGACTTCTTTTCAGAGGAACTATGAGACATTTCTGCTTACACAGAAAATCTCAAGAGAGCAATAAGCTCCCCGGAGCAGGACGCAAACCGCTGGCCACTGAGTCCTGGAATAAATGTGGGAGATGGGAGAAGAAATAAAGCAACCAGCCGGCCACAAACTGCAAAGCAGCTTTACAAAAACACGAGACTGCAGAGGATCGCTGATCTGAGAGGATGAGCAGAGACAGCAGCAGAAGTTTCTGGTGAGTTCTGAGCTATCAGAGCGAGCAGCTCCTCAGCGTGAAGCTGAAGTCCTCAGAAAACAAAGAAAGAAGACTTCTCGTCTGTGTGGATCTGATGCTGAAGCAAGCTTCAGCATCCCCCCCCCCCACAGAGACAGCAGAGCTGCTCAGCTGCAGAGAGAAACATAAACCCATTAGCATGTAAAGCTGAAGTTCACCTGCACGCCACACATGAGGCATGCGAGAGAAAACCTCTGAGTTATCAGCCTTGCAGGAAGAGCGATGCACATGCAGAGAGTAGACTCGACCTGCAGAAGCACAAATTCTCCCTTCACACTTGAGATGCCCACGTAGCGACCGCAGTCAAGCAAGCTCCTCAGCGTAGGCAGAGAAGTTTCTAACAAAAGTTAGAAAGCAAAAGGGTCAATGGATGAACTGCAACATGGAGCTGAGGCTGAAGTCCAGGCTTTAAGCCTCATTAAGAAAGGACACTCGTTAGATTGTGGTGTGCGTTCCTCAGAGGGGGAGACTAATTGGATATCACTGAATTAAAGCGCTTGACGTTGTCATGACACAAGACAGGATAGTGTAGGTGGAAACCTGGAAAGAGCCAGAAAGCATTAAAAGTCATTATCGGAGGCTAATGGTGCTGCATAAAACCAGAAACACAAACCCAGTCTGTCACATGTCCCGCTGAGGAGGAAATGTTCGCAGCACACTCGGGGGGAACACATCTCACCGTGTTGGAACGCACAACACGTTCGGATCCTGAATGCTTGTGCTGTAATTAGATTTTTCACTACCTACGTTTCACAGAAATCTCTGGCTGAAGCTCAGCGTTGCCTGAAAATCAATTTACTAGGCTGCTACAAAAGGCAACCAAGAAGACAGAGGATGGATATGCATGTACGTCTGAATGCAGGAAAGAGCTCAAAGATTACAGATGGACCTTAATGGAGAAAGCAAGTGATGAGAGGGGAGATAAGTTGTTTCAAGCCAGGGGTGATGCTAGGATCAGAGGTTTAGGGGTGCTGAGCACCCACAGAGCTGTCTGGCCAGGCAAGATAAATGTCATTGTTTTCTACAGTTTGCCACAATTTCCTCCCCACATGTGTGAAAGATCAGCAAAACACGATCTGGGAGTCTGTGTCGACATGAGAGAAGCTGTGATAGAAGCTGGTTTCCAGCATGTTGCTGCCTTGTTCCAACGGTGAACCAGATCCACCAAAACCCCCTTTTTCCTCCTTATTTACAAAGTTTCTGATCATTTTCAAGCCTCAGATTTAAGTTTTTATCATCCAGCGTCCAGAAACAAAGTTATTACTGCTGCTATTTAAAAATCCCAGTTCAGCTTTATCTGGATGAGAGAAGCTTATTTTGGGCTGCAGGTGTTGTGTCTAAGCGGTGAACCAGATCCATCACAACCCCATTTATCCTCCTTATTTATGGAGATTCTGTCAGTTTTCCAAACTTACATTTAGAATATTTATCATAAAAACAAAGTTAGGCTGATACTGCTGCTGCTACCTGAAGTATGCGAGGTGGGCCTTTTTAAGAGGGAGGGGGTTGCTGTGTTTTTTATGTAAAAATATTACATTTCAACAAAGTACTGTATGTTTGGGTTTTTTTTCACTTTTCAAGTTTGTAACAAAAACGAACATACATTTTATATATATTTATGTTGACAACAGCTGTCTTTATCCATACCCTTATTTATTCATAAACAAGGAAAAAAAATCAGCTGTCAGTTAAATAAGTTGGTACAGAACAAAGTGATAGTACATAAAAATTTTATGAAAATCATGACATTGGTTTTGAATTGTGGCTCAACTAATATAAAAACAAACAAATAAACAAACCATCAAAAAAAAAAAAGTATAAAAGCATGATGGGACTCCTGAACTAAAATTTTGTTGAGCAACACTTTGAGGCAATCAGGTGTTTTCTGTAACGTCCAATCAGACGTCTGCACCTGTTGACAGGTATGTTGGTCCACTGTTCATGAGCAAGGTGCTCTAATATGTTTGGGACAATTTTGTTTGGTCTTTTTGGAAAATGTTCTTTTCAACTGCAATTCAAAACCAATATTTTATTTCACTAATTAAAATTGTGTAAATTTCTTCATCATTACTTTTTATGTTTCTTGTTATTTGCATAGCTATTGTGAATTTAGCATTTTTCTAAAAGGGACATTGCGCAACAATTGTATATCGCAAGCAACTCGCTAGTACTTTTCATGCTGCGTTCGTGTGAAACCGGGCAGACGGACGACAGCCGCTGCATGTGAAGACGTGGTCTGTCAGTTTCAGAGACTTCAGTCCTCATCTGACATGTTGTCATGGTGATGTCGTATTGTTTCCCTCACCCATATTACCGTCTTTCTCTTGACTTCTGTGATTAAAATGACATCTGGTTTGTTACTGACAGCCGTCTGCCCGACTGCACGTGAACGCAGCATCAGTGTAACGCTCAGTTCCTCCTCACAGCACCGCGGTGACTTTTCAAAAACATTACCCCGAACAGAGACAACTCTGGTGTCTCCGGTGAGTTTCTGTGGTTTTCTGCTGTCACGTAAAAAAAAGGCGACACGACATGGTAGCCCCCACCGAGCCGACCCGTTCGACGTAGATATGAATGATACGAACGGCAAATTCAGAGCTTACAGGAGCACTTCAGTTTGTTTATGGGAGTGATTACTGATTAATGGAAAAACACTTTTGAACGAATTTTTGTGAATAAATAACAGGAGAACTTACAAAACATCCCTTTAATTGGAGGGTATGAATAATTTTGGGGATGACTGTAGGCTATATATTTAAAAAAATCTCTCAAATTTTAGGGGTGCTTTAGCACCCTCCAAAATGGGCTTAGATCGCCTACATTTGAAGCTTTTCCACCTTCTCTTTCATTCAGCATTGTGGCGTTTCCTGCATGTCCTCTTTGCCCACAGACCTGATAAATGCTGCATGAAAAGGAATGAAAGACTTGTTTATGACAACTATGTTTGATAGAAAAAAGCCACAGGAAAAAAAAAAAAATCAAAAGTAAGCTTACTCTCTGAGTCTGAGATTCATTTATGTCAAAGCCATATATGATAAGAGCAGTTTCAACACAGTCGTCTCCCTCCACCACTCAGATGCACACACATGTTTGGAAGGCAGCGCTAATGAACAAGATTAAAGCCTATTTATATGTTTATGTCTGCAGTTGTAGCTCATAAATTCACAATCTGTTCAGCTTCATTATTCAGCCCCACATGAATGCGAGGCCGGATTTGCCCTCAGGGATCTAAACATCCATTTCCAGCTCACAGTAATATACTCATTAATACTTCACAAAGTCTATAACTTTGCAATGCTGGGATGGCGGCTTTCGGGCGCATATTAAAATGCAGGAGACTGAGGAATACGCATTATGGATCCTATAAGTTTTGAGCGGCTGTGAGATAATAAAAGTGATGCCACGCTGAGCATTTTAAAATGGCAGAGAAACAAACCTCCTGAACCCGATAAATGCAGTTTAAAGGGGCCATGATGGTGTCTCCCTCCGTCAGCACAAACCTTCTAAAGCTGTTAATATTTCTTATTGGAAAGTCTAATAACTTTAAAATAGGAAGCTGGTGAATATGAATGTTTTAATAACAAGTATCAGCCAACGAAATTTAATCAAAAAGCTTATTCTGTTGACTTTTTCCTCCTTAATGCAGCTGAGGAAACAATTGCTACTCTTTTCTTTGCAACTAAATATAACTGGAAATCCCTGTAAACAGCAACGAGGCTCTGGCTAAGAAATCTGCAGTTTGTCTCTAAGGGATCTGCAACCTTTGGCTCTCCAGCCCCCCTCCCTGCCCTAAAGAGAAAGTGCAGTTCTGTGTGAACTGATTTGCTAGCTTACGCTTGTTTGTGCCAAGAAATTAGCAAAGAATAAAGAATGTAGCATTGAAACTGCAGAGAAAACAGCGTTTACTGGAAAAATACCAAAGTGAAGATGATCAAAAACAGTGATTTCAGTAGTTCTGGGTGAAGCCTTACACGGTAAACATACTTGAAAAAAGTGGAGCAAGTCCCCAAACCAAAAGGCAAACTCCGCTGGAAACGAGCGAAGCCCGAAGAGTGAAGTCAACTGTGAGGGGGGTGATTTTTTTTTTTAATATAACTCATCAGTTTAGATGGTATTTAATCTTGAAATTACACATAATTTGGAGCGTGGCCTTTTGATCGACAGGTAGCAGACGGGGTTCCAGTTTTAGCCATGGAGGCTAATAGTTAGCTCCCTGCTTGCTCCCAGGAAGGCCTCAGCCCGTAGCAGAGTTGCACAGCAGCGGTTTTAAGCTGGTTAAAAGCAAGTCTAAGCATGTCTTACTTTTAAACTGTCTATCTTCATCCGTTCGCATTCAGGCCTGGTCCACACGGAGCCGAAGCCGGTTTAGGTGTGAAACCGATAGCAGCAATCTGGGGAAAGGTCACCATCCCCTTGAAACCGCTGTAGTACATCCTCCAAGGCTGCGGGTGGCGCTATGATGATTAAAGTGTGAAACTCCAAACCTAGAACAAGACACAACGCATGTGCAAATAAAGACTCACCGTATGTCGCTGGAAATCAACAAAGGAAGAGCAGAAAGGTAGAGATGGCTGAGGATCTACAAGGCAAACACTAGTTTTCTACACAGTTGAACACCGACACCATTGCTGTTGTGAATTTTATTTCAATGAACTTTACTGTTTTTGTGAACGTGACCAACGTGTGTTGTCACACTGATGTCATATCTGCCACCCCCCCACACACTTCCTTGCGCCGTTACGCCGTCCCCATGAAACACAAACCGGTCGCGGTTTCAAACCTTCCCACCTTGGAACCTGGTTTCAGACATGACCAGTTTCAGGAGGCTAATCCCTGGTTTCGTGAGGATGATAGGGCAGATTTCTTAAATTTTTTGGCAGTTTTACTGTTATTCGGCACCATGTGGACGGCCCTTTGGCTTGGCTGTCAATCATTTGCCTCGCGGCTCGGAGCGGTCTTTCCTTTGCCAATTTTAGTATTTTCCGGGACAACACAAGCGACACGCCAAGATGGCGACGATGGGAAACACCCAACCGGCTTCACTTCACCCTCTTCAGACGTAACCGGATACTATGTCCATTTTTTTTTTTTTTTTTTACAGTCTTTGCCCCAAACCCAATACTGCTGCAGGTTTTGTTGCAACTTAGGAGATAAGGTTGTTCACAAATGGGAAAAACATGAAATAATCATTCATTATAATGTTAGATTATCAATTCATGGACATGAGGAAAATTAGAGACATGTCCCTCTTCGCAAAGACTAAGGAAAGGACTGTTAAAAATAACTTCTGGGTTTGACAAACTGATTCAGCTTCACCAGGCTCAATACTTTATGATTAGTCAAGCGATGTTGACGGAGACAGCATTTTTTGTAGGTGAACTAAAAGGTATAAAATTTATAAATCTACAAATCTATAATCTATAAAATCTAACAGTTTTCTTAATTAATGAGTTATTTTTGAAGAGTCAAATCTGTTTTATGGCTCTAAACTATCTTTATTTGGTGGGATAGTTTATAAAACATCTGTTTTATTGGTAAACGTCTGGTCTATAACATGTTGCATCCTGTCGTATCATATTTAGCTTTATGTGTATCTCTGTGGATCTGATGTGGCAGGAAGGGTTGAACATGGCAACCTCGTTCCAGTCTGAACTAACAAATATTTTTTTTGTTTAATCCTGTTTGATGTCTCCGATAGCAACGCTAAAAGACTGAGGAAGACAACACAACTACAAACAGAAGCCTTGATTCATGCAGATTTTTTAATAGCTAGGACCCTGATTACATTATGTATTCTTTTTTCCTTTTTGTCCGTATAAACAGCTTGTAATAATCAATATTCAATGAAGTTCAACTATAACATGTTGCTCCATCATTATGCTCTGGTAATCCAGTCCTTCTCTGTAAAGTGGACGTCAGCAGGGACGGATTGGACTCAAAAAAAGTCCTGGACTTTGACTCGGCCCGGACCACAACAATGGCATGGATGTCATAATACTGTAATTATGGCTCAAGATACTAAACCATCCAAATTATACAAATAATAACACTGGATGTAAATGTGTTAAGAGCATCATAGTTTAACTTGGATACTCTGAAAAAAAAATGAAGGTCTCATCATACTACAGTCCCTCGGGCTGACCTAATAGAAAACATGTACACTATATTGCCAGAAGTATTCGCTCACCTGCCTTGACTCACATACGAGCTTCAGTGGAGATTCACTGTCTACAATTTCCAATAATAAATCTCACATTTCAGTTTGTCTGACTATGAGCTTAACTAACATCCCATTCCTAATCCATAGGGTTCAGTATGATGTTGGTCCACCTTTGCAGCTAGAACAGCTTCAACTCTTCTGGGAATGCTGTCCACAAAGTTTAGGATTGTGTTACTGGGAATTTTTGAGCATTCTTCCAGAAGCACATTTGTGAGGTCACACACTGATGTTGAACCAGAAGGCCTGGCTCTCAGTCTTCGCTATAATTCATCCCAAAGGTCTTCTATTGGGTTGAGGTCAGGACTCTGTGCAGGCCAGTCCAGTTCATCCACGCCAGACTCTGCATCCATGTCTTTATGGACCTGCTTTGCGCACTGGTGCACAGTCATGTTGGAAGAGGAAGGGACCAGCTCCAAACTGTTCCCACAAAGTTGGGAGGATGGAATTGTTGAAAATGTCTTGGTACGCTGAAGCATTCAGAGTTCCTTTCACTGGAACTAAGGGGCCAAGCCCAGCTCCTGAAAAAAAACCCACACCATAATCCCCCCTCCACTAAACTTTACACTTGGCACAGACAGGTCAGACAAGTACCATTGTCCTGGCAACCGCCAAACCCAGACTCCTCCATCTGATTGCCAGATGAAGAAGCGCAATTTGTCACTCTAGAGCAGTGGTTCCCAAACTTTTTGTGCCCAAGGCACACCAAAGGACAAGTAAAAATCTCAAGGCACACTTATGATGCTAAAGAGCATTTAAAACCTCTGTCATCCCCCATGTTTAGCAAAATATTTGTTATAATTATGTACTAATGGAAAATAAATTGTGACAAGACAACTATATATCTCATAAAATATTTATTAACAAAATATTCCACAATTTAATTTGAAACTTCATCAAAATAGGCTTCATCAAAGCAGCCACACCTATTTAAATCATAGTTCACAAAATTAAAAACGAAGCAAAGAAAACTCAGCAGAAATTAAGCACAAAGAACTGTCAATGCAAGGAAGCTGCACTGTCCTTTGTCCTGAACTACAAATAATAAATGTAACACTTTTTTATCAGCCTTGAAACGTGTGCTGTTGTAAATTTTTTGCCTGCTTACAAATTAGTGAGACATGTGTGCCTGTCGGTGCGCACAGATTTTTTTAATCCTTGGTGGCACTGAGGAGAGGGCCACACGCAAGTCCTGTTCAACAGAGAGCCGTGACCTCCTGTTGTTCTTCATGTAAACCAGAGTAGAGAACGCCAGCTCACACAGGTAAGTAGTGGGGAAAAGAAGAAGTTGCTCAATTGCGTGGCGTGAGATGTTTGGGTATTCTGATGCAGAAGCCAACCAAAACTGATCCAGTGGGAGCTCACTAAATTTGAGTTTTAATGTGCGGTCCGCACGGAGCTCTGCGCACTCTCTCTCTTTCTTTCATTGTCAGCTTTTCTGTTGAGGATTCCTGGTTAAATGGGTCTCGGATCCAGTCATAATCCTCAACGTCAGCAACATGTGGAAAGTAGCGCTCAAACCTCTCTTTTAAGCTCCGAAGGTGTTCGGCATATAATGCGCGCTCCCTTGCTGCTTGCGGCGCAGCTGATGCCAGCGGGAACATGTCCATCGTGCCCTGTTCCAAAGCCTTGCGCCACAGGATAAGTTTGCCCATAAACCCCCGGATCTTGTCTGTGGATGATAAGATGTTTTCGTCCCTGCCCTGCAGCTTGGTGTTTAATTCATTAAGATGCCCAAATATGTCAGCGAGGTAAGCCAGCCTGGCGCACCACCTCTCATCCGCGAGCTTGTCCTTGTGTGGAACCGCGTGTTCACGTGAAAACTCCAAAAGCTCTTCCCGAAGCTCATAAAGACGGGATAGGACCTTCCCTCGTGATAACCAGCACCTCTGTGTGGAGAATGAGGCTTTTGTGGTCGGCTCCCATCTCGGTGCACAGTTGGGAGAAGAGGCGAGATTTCAAGGGCCTTGATTTGATGTAATTCACCATCTGCACAGCCTGATCCAGCACCTCAGTCAACTCTGGAGGCATGGTTTTGGCAACTAATGCCTCTCGATGCAAAATGCAGTGGTTTGTCACAATATGCGGGTTTTGCGCTTTCACCTTTGCAATAAATCCTTTCACTCTCCCTGTCATGCATGCTGCACCATCTGTGCAAAGGCTGACGCACATGTTCCAGGTCAACTTGTTCTCTTTTAAATAGTCATTAGTTACCCTGAATATTTCTTCTCCCTTTGTATGACTTTCCATTTCTTTGCAAAAGAAAAAAATTCTCTTTGATAGAGTCCCCATCAACATATCTGATGTTAGCCAGGAGTTGGGCAGCCCCACTAATGTCAGTAGACTCGTCTATTTGTAGGGAAAATCTGCCACTTGCCTGCAGTTTCTCCGTCAAATGTTGCTCAATGTCTTCTGACATGTCGTCCATTCTTCTTTTGATTGTGTTATCAGACAACGGTACTTTGGATAGCTCATTTGCGGCATCTGGACCCAGCATGACACCTGCGATTTTTTTGCAAGCAGGGAGGATGAGTGTCTCTGCTATTGTGTGAGGTTTCTTTTGCTTTGCAATAAGCTCTGCTAGCATGTAACTAGCCTCCATTGCCTTTTCAGACACTTTCACACAATCCAACAGACGGCCTTGCTGCTTTTGGTTGAGATCCCGCGCTCTTTTGAAGTAGGCCAGGTTTCTATCAACGTAGGAGGGATGCTTGGTTTCCAGGTGTCTTTTCAGCTTGCTGGGAACCATGTTAGCATTAGCTAACTTCTCCCGACAGAGGACGCACTCGGGCAGAGGGGTGTTGACGTCCCCAGTCCAACTGAAGCCATAAGACAGGTAACTGTCATGATATTGTCTGCTGACAGATTTTTTTTCTTTTTTCCTTCGGTGGGTGGTCGGCAGTCTCTGCACTGGTGGTTGGTGGTTTGCTCCGCACAAGAAAGCGCTCCATTTTCCCTCTGTTTCGTTTAAACCAACTTTGAATGTGTCACAGTCTTATAATTCCTACCTGCGCATCTCCGTGGTCAGGGAGTTCTCCTTGAGTTTTTTATTTTTTCTTTTTAAATTATGTTAATGTAGTTTGCCTCTGTGTTATGAAAATGAATGCAAACAAAGTAGTGATATGACCATTTAAAATATATAGGCTATTATTTTTCTGTTATTGTATATTGTAATAATCATACATGGTTGTCACAAAATCCCACGGCACACCCGCACTTGACTCACGGCACACCAGTGTGCCGCGGCACACCATTAGGGAACCACTGCTCTAGAGAACGCCTCCACTGCTCTAGAGTCCAGTGGCGGCTGCTTTACACCACTGCATCCACGCTCTGCATTGCATTTGGTGATGTATGGATGGATGCAGCTGCTCAACCATGGAAACCCATTCCATGAAGCTCTCTGTTACTGTTATGAGCTGATCTGAAGGCCACATGAAGTTTGGAGGTCTGTAGTGATTGACTGCAGAAAATTGGCAACCTCTTCGCACTATGCGCTTCAACATCCACTGACCCCGCTCCCTCAGTTTACCGGCACTTCGTGGCTGAGTTGCTGTCATTCCTAAACGCTTCCATTTTGTTATAATACAGCTGACAGTTGACTGTGGAATATTAAGGAGCGAGGAAATTTCACCACTGGATTTGTCGCACAGGTGGCATCCTATCACAGTTCCATGCTGGAATCCACTGAGCTCCTGAGAGCGACACATTCTTTCACAAATGTTTGTAAAAACAGTCTGCATGCCTAGCTGCTCCGTTTTATACACCTGTAGCCATGGAAGTGATTAGAACACCTGATTCCAATGATTTGAATGGGTGAGCAAATACTTTTGGCAATATAGTGTATCTGAAATACACAACACATCGCACCGCAGCCATGTTCTGTCGGCACTTTTCCGCTCGGCAAGTGCCTTCTTCTTCTTCTTCTCTTGAGTTTTATGGCAGTTTGTTACCCATTTCAGGGAGCATTACCGCCACCTACTGAACCGAATTCAGGACGCGAGGGTGCGGTGAGTGTCCACAGTCACCTACTCAAAATCTTGACGGGTTTAAGTACGTCATCCGGATACTTTTGCATTCTCAATTTTCACATACTATGCATACTGTTTTTCATTTTGATGCAGTATACTCAAAATTTTGAGCATTGAGTGTGGAAGTAGGGGAACACCAAATGTTTAGTCAATGCTATGTTAAAATGGCTTTATTAAACTTAAAAAACCTCATTGATGCAGTAGGCAAATTAGCTACATTTTAATTAAAAGAAACATTTACAAAAGTAACTTTTGTATTCAAAGGCTTCAAAGTTTGTCAGTAATAACTGAAATGTTACCAAAACTTTAGAAAGTAAAAGTACAACAGTCCCTGCGGTTTAATACTATTTTGTGTTAAAGGCGATATAGAAGGTGTGCCATATGCCACCTCTGGGTAAAATTGAGCCTCCCCCACAGTCCCCTGAGTTGGACAAGCGGACAGAAGCGTTTTTTAGCTGACTCGGTCATTTTCTGAATCTCGCAGCACTGACTTTAGCTTAGCTTAGCGTAGTTGCTGTAATCGGGTGGTTTCTAATCGCATCACTTGGCGAAAGTGAACTAATTAACTTGAATTATTTTCCAATTACGTTTCGTGATCCGCACATTCTGATCGAGTACAAACGAGAAGCCGATTTCACATCAAAGGACTGACTATATGCTGCGGAAGTAGAGAGGCGAAGCACCGCAGATAGTAGCAAAAGCAGCAGGCAGGGAGGGGCGAGTGGGGACAGGACAGGCAGGGAGCTGAGCGTCCTTACTGCCTGGTGGAAAAAGCTGTCTGTTATCATTATTTCATTTTTTTTTTTTTTTTTTTTACATACTAAGAAACACAAACTGGGTACACATATAAAATGTAGCAGCATGAAGGAAAGTAGGCTACCTGCTTCTTCTTTTCTCATCTTCCCCTGCATGTTGGTGGAACTTCCACCAGCTCATCTCTGTCCCTCATCACGTGACCCCCACTAGTGCTGCTACCACATTCCTGGTGTGAGCTCACGGGCTGCAGAGGTCCGAACGAAACCAGCGCTGTGCACACGGACCAGTTTTCCACAATCCACAGATGGCTAGTTCACCCCTGCCGGTACCTCGGGCACAGCCTTCGGCTGTGATTGGCCAACAGCCCCATGACTGAGAGACACCCATGGGGAGACTGCGTGCCGTGGTGTTCTAGACTCCGCATCATGCATTAAAACCATATAATGCATAGCTCTGTTATTTATTCCTTATTTTTAGTCTCGAGATAATTGCATTAAACATTAATGTAGGGATGGCTTCCATAGTCAACACATGGTTAGTGTTACATTTTAATATTCATGCACCACCATTATTCTACCATCCCATGGATTTTTCTCAGGAAACAAAAGCCTAAACATACAGGCTGAATTTCATCCTTTAACTTAGACACTACTATATGTTTTGAACATGGTGACAAGCTTTGATGACAGTCACCGCCTTTTATTTGTGTACTTAGGGTGTGTCCCAATACACCCACTAGCCCTACTTTTTAGCCCTACCCCTAAATTTTGTGTGTTCCCGTGAAGATAGTGCTGTCCCAATTCCTCTTTGCATGTAGGGGTTGTGGACATAACGAGGGGTAGGGGGTATGAATCTAGCCCTTCAGAGCGAGGGACGTCAGATGCTGACGTGAAGGCCAGAGAAAACGCTTAGAGATCTGTACGTCATTATATACTGAATCAAAAGACAACAGCAACCTCCGGAGAGCGACAGGACTCAGAGAAGAAAATTCACAAATGTACAGATTACACAGTTGTTCGTAAGGTTAGCCAGACTCGCCACGCTGGCTAGACTAAAATACTGCTGAAAAGTCTGCGAAGGCTTTTCGTCATGGCGACTTCTTCCCTGTGTGATTGTTGTTTTTTTATTAATCAACAGAAGTATGATGAATGATGAAAAAAAAAAAAATGACTGTAACTGTCAACTCTGTGTTGTTGCTGGGTGTGTTGCTATGGTGAGACGTATGTGCAAACACCACGCAGTCGCTTACGTGCCTGAATGTAAATGCAGCAAAAGGGGTCCCAATTCATAGGGACGATTACAAAGCCCTACTCCTTGTGGCTTCAATTCGAGGGTGTCGTAGTAGTGAGTGAGGGGTAGTGGTTTAAAGTGGGAGGACATGGGGATTGGGCCTTCATCTTAATCTGTGCCCACTCACTCTCTAGAGACCTTATGTCTTCTTAAAGAATCTGTTCCTGATTTTATTTTAATCTCTTTCAGAGAAATGCTTTCTACACGGTATAATGTCTTAAAAGAGGTAACTGAATGAAAGTAAATCACTCATTGATTGCGTATATGCATGAATCCAGGCCTTTTTAGTTTAGGCTTCTACAGTAACGCTGTAGTGATGCTCTCCTCATGCCAGTGCGGTTCGTTCTACAGACGTTTCAGTTTCCAATCAGCCACTTACAGCGTTTTCTAACGAGGAGCTCCCTCCTCTCTCGTGTGCACGGCAGCACTTGTAAACAGAACCGCATGGCATCTACCGAAGGGAAAGTCGCGATACTGCAGCAAAACGGCCTGAAAGCATAAAAACTGGGAGGAGAGAGGCTTGGAACGCAGGAGAGACCAAAGAAGGAATAAAGTTTGTGTAAATCTCGGTGGATTGTACTGAAGGTAGAGAGCAGCTGGACGCTTCGGACTGAATGTGGACTGGAAGTCCGCCTGGACAGGTATTTTTTTCAATAACTTTCTTCTCAGTAACATTTTATACGTCCTCGGGTGCTGGCGCTTCCTCTGCTGGTCTACCGTGTATAATAGTGATATTTACAACATAACACGAGGAAGCTTTACATCACTGCTTCTCGAAGGGGCTGGTTAGAAACTTTATCAGGCTGTCATGTTGTAACGTCGCCTATAACATCATAACTCGTCATAATTGTGCATCTGTGTACATAACTGTAGTTACGGTAAACTACCGGTTATGGTAGAAAATGTCATTTAGCTGATCCACAGCCATTTACTGCAACCAAAACAGTAAATTCACTTGAAGATGCAAGTTTTATCTGGAGAGTTTATTTGTACGCGAGTATGAAACGTTATTTCATGCATGTCCAGTGGGAGGAGAGAAAAAGAGGAGAAGGAACCTTTCTCACTGGGAGAAACAGTTAGGGGCGGGGCTTACAGTTCAAGCTACAATGTTCACCTCGCTCACGGTTTGCAAATGTGCAAAATCAGGTACAGCACCTTTAAGATAACAAATGAAGCTCTTGAACCTGATAGGAATTTATTCCTTCAAACTATCCATCCTGCATCTGGCATTTCTTCATGGAAACAGCAGCGAAATTTCCAGATTGATGCATTCATGAGGGCCATTCATATAGGATGCTGCTCTGCTGCAGTACATCTTGTTTTCTGCGCACTGCAGCGAACTTTGAAAGCTCCCTCTGCATTTAAATCACAGCTGCATGCATGTGAAGAGAAAATGGAAGTTTTACATTAGTCTGTTAGCCACTCACACTGCAGCAATATGCAGACACATGACAGGAAGGACAGACTGTGACAACGAGGTCTCACAGAAAATCAAAGAGAAAGGGATGACAGGTTTGGGAAGGAAGACAGGGCGAAACATCAAGAGAAAGGTGGACAGAACAAAGAGAATGGAGGAGAGATGTTTCATCTCCCTGTTAAAGAGAGAAATCTTGAAGTGGGGCTCCAAGAGAAGAAGTAACAGAAAAGAAGAGATGAAGAAGTAACGCTTTCCACTCCTCCCCAGGTACCCCCATTAGGGCTAATATCTCATTAGTAGTCTTAGCCAGCAGTTCTCAGGCAGTCAGGAAGAGGTCAGGAAAGCTCTAGAGAGAGACATATGCTATTAAGCTGGGTGAGATCTAAGTCCAAAGACTCTTAAAGACTCTGAGGAATGGTCTCAGAGGGAGAAGGAGAAACCTTTCATATATGTAGAAACTTATCTCTAACACTTACATCCATGATGGAACAATCAGATGATCCCAAAATATTTTCATATTTTACTTTTTCATTTAGTATAACGGAAATGTTTGACATTTACTTTGCTTAAGGAAATGTGATGTGATGCATTACATAGTAAATGAAGTTTTTAACTGAGCAGTCACAGCTCCGATATGTGTGTCAAGACCAAAAATTATAAGACTGACAGGACAAATGGAGCCAAAGAAATACATCTTAAAAGCTTCTGAGCTCACAATCACTGCTATACATCTTATTCCTATAACATTTTTACATTTTACAACCTCTAGTTGAACAAATGAGGTTCAAAAGTCAGTTTATTTCTCTGGTCTCATTCCCACCTGTAGTTACCCTTTCTCACCACTAGGAGGTGCATCAACCCCGCTGAACAGGACCTACATTACAGTATCCCTGGAGGAGGACAAAAACCTTTCCTTCAGTTCTTGGTCAGCCACTCTGACTAAAAGGGTTAGAGAGGGCAGATTACTGAGGTTCCACACCGCTGTATGACCACAGGTCAGCATTACAGACACTTCATGCATACCAGAGTCAGCTATGAATAAAGTCAGTGGTTTTGCTGACAGTGTGGACTTGCATTCCTCTGCACACCATTATCTAGCCTCATAATGAACTGGACAGAGGCATGCCTGTCAAGACCTGACCTCATGACTAATTGATTAGTTATGGACAATCATTGTACATTAGCACATATTATGACATAATATCATATGGTAGAAACCTCTAATTTATGTGGTGTCCCACTGAGAGCATAAAGCCTGTGATTTATGTGCATAGTCATATAAATCATATAAAATCATATGTTCATCAGTGCAATCTAGTACTGGGTCACTATGGGAACTGCAGTGGAGAGACACGTCTAAAACAAACTCACTGCAACCTCATGAGGGTTTTCAAGGTTATTTTTCCATGTCGTAACATCCAACCAGATAAGCCGTTTTCCCACTGGAATTAACGGGTTTTCACGGGTTTTTCAAACACGCGTCGACCCGCTCATAATCCGCATTTGGCTCCTTTCCCATAGACAAAAAAAGCCGGGTTTGATCACCTGCTGGCAGCTGCGTGTCCTCTGATCCCACCGCTGCGTGTCTGGTGACGCCATCACGCTGGCGTTGTTTTGGCTTTTTATATCACATGCGACTGGCGCGATGTTGCGATGTACGCACGTTGCGCTCAACGTCGTCGTGTAAATTCGCGGGTCAACCCGGGTCTGGTGTTCCCACTGCATGCCGATCGGAGCCGAGCCGCTTGAAGACGATTTTAACCCGCGTCGCTTGGCGAGTCGTTTGACGTGGGTTGAAGCGGGTCGCTGAGTCATTCCCACTGCCACTAAAAGCCGATTGTTCACGGGTTAAAATGGTTTTTTTGGCCAGTGGGAAAGGGGTAATAGTGTTTTTTTTCTCAAAGTTCCTGACTGAAATCTGATGTTGGTTAGTCAGAAACCAGGTTTGTTCCACCAGCTGGAGGTACTTTAACTGCCATGTTCAGCCACACCAGGCTGCAGTCCTTCTGTCAGCCTGCAGCCGAGCAGCCCTTCAATGCGTCTAGTTGCCACCTTCAAAATGTGACAGTGTGGGGTCCTGTCATTGTGCATCCGATTGATCATGCACCCTGGCTACTTGGCCACAGGGTATCCCTTCGGCTGAATGCTTAGCATGCATGACTCTCACACAGGAGTCTGGGGGATTAAAACCAGCCTACGTTTTCGTTGTGCACCTTGCCACAATAACTTCTCACACCCAAGTCAGGACTCATTGGTAATCAGTTTAAAAGAGACAATCTTTTCTTTTTTAGCCAGCCCTTTATGCTGCTGCAGGTCTGCTTCATGATGTTAGACTCCTGAAAGACTTCAACCTCAGAACTTGTTCTGTGACACCTGGTAAAACTTGATGCTTGATGCCAGAGAATGTGGGCCAGGGAGAAACCGAAGGTTATCGGGTACGACTGTGGCATCCTGAGGTTTCTTATCACTGGCTGTCACAAGAAACTCGCAGGCGATTTGTTGGTCCTCATCTTAGCCTGTTATGTTATGCATACATATCATTACTCCAACTGCTTGTGACAACCGCAGAGGCACATATGAAAAGGTAGAGTTGGATGATGTTTGTAAAAGAAGACAAATAAACAGAGAGTGAAATGCACTTGACAAGCTGTCATTTCTTACCTATTTATAAACTCCTTTACATGAATATCCAGTGTTAACAATAATATTTGCATGTTTATATACTTTTTTTAGGCTGTGGACAGCTTGAAGTGCAGCTATAAAGTTTAAGTTTAGAATCCCAACAAGTACAAATACAGTCCAAGACTGGCTGTGGATAATTAGCAGGAACACAGAGCCAAGGGAAAAGGTTGCAGACCAGCAGCGGAGAATGGGACTGCTTTGTTTTTGGTCTTTTTTTAAATGTTGAGATGGAGAACAGAGAGTGGAAGGTGATACAAAAAGGAGGAGATTTAAAAGTTACTTACGGGTAGGGGGGGACACAGAAGAAAAAAACCAGGAGCAAAGGAGTCGGATACCTGACTGATTTACCGATACAGTGCAGATTGTTGCAGTAAGTCCATTTGTGGTCAAGCATAACCATTGTCAGATCTCGGTTGAGGAAAGTCCTCAATGGCAGACTGCACATGCATGGCAGAGCTTTTCAATCCTGTGCTTTCATTTCATCACGGCACACGCCATTTTTTTTTTGTAAACACAATTGCTCCCTGTGATCACTTGTTTGTGTTGTCTGTTTGCGCACGTTATCTGATTCTGTGGATTTATGAAAGAGAGCAAAAGAAATTCCTCACAGGTGAGGTTGCATGCCTTGCAGGTCTGTTTGTTATATTTGGCACCTGAAGAGCAGTGGGGGGGCTAAAGTAAATAGCACATAAAACGAAAAACGCTGGATAGAGCCCTTATGAGAAATACAAGCAGGTAGCTTTACAGCAACAAAAACACGAACGCACATACACACATCTGTGTATTCACTGAAGCATGCAGCAAATCTCCCCATTTGAACTCATTTATTACTACATTAAAGGATAGTTAAATAGTTTACTCAATGTTTAAAATATCATAGCTCACATGCCAAAGCTAAGCACCTCTTCAGTCAAATCCTGGTTACTTTAAGCGTATATTAAAATCTTCTTTGAAACACATAGTTTTTTGTCCAAATCCAGGACACACAAAAGTAGTGGAGACTTATCTTGTGAAACAGTGTTGTGAAATCTAGTTTCCCTTAAGATAAAACCTAAAATTATAACACAATAATGCTACGGTCTCATACAAAGGCAAACAATTTCCTAATTGGAGTTACATGTGCTTATGTAAACTCTGTAATTACAGGTTGCAGAAGTGGGGGCTTACAGGAGATTAAGGGGAAAGGGGTGAGAGACCACAAGTCATTTAAAAACACTCACTAAGCTTTCTCTCTTATGTTCAGCACCACACAGTTTGAAAGCTTGTAGATTTATAGCTGAGAATAAAAAGTTTAAATAAACGGGTCTTTTTCCAGCGAGAAAAACACAATCTTTGCAGTGTTTGAGGAAAAGGATCTTCTACAATAGCAACAGTGAATAAATATGATTAATAAATGGTTCAAGATCTAAAAACCGCCTCTTGACATTGACTCAGCCTGACCAATTAACAACTCAAATTTAATCAATCACAGCAGGAGCTTTACGTAAATAATCACCAGGGTGGAGACTGTTCTGTTATTAGCAGACACGACTTAATTATGATGTTATTTGAAATAATATAACAAAAATAAGGTTTATTGTTGAACCTAGTGAATGTAATTTGTTTGTGCTGAATATTTTTATAAAAAGATTGAGACTGTTTTCTGTAAAACTAGCTGAAGATTGCGGCTAGTTAGCTTATATTAGCTTAGCTCAGTGTAGCATATTAAAAGGGCTCCCAGCTTGTTTCCTCTGTTTCTAAAGCAAACAGATTTTATCCTTCTCTGCTGCCAGAGGTTCATAGAGTGCACCAATCTTAGTACCATTTGTGAATTTTAAAGAGGTTGTTAAAATGTTGCCATACAGGCTAGCTTATTCACTTCTCACTCTTTTAGCTACAGTGAGCTAATAAATGACAGTAAAACTAAACTTAGCACAAAAATAAAGCAGCAGTGTAACTTAAATAATCACAGGCAGACATGGCCTTAATTATTATTTTATTTGAATTAATATAACAATAACAAGGTTTATTGTTTATTGTTGAACTAATGTGATTAGTTTTTCTGTGAAAATTTTGATGTGAAGATTGTCTCTGTTCTCCTGTCAAGCTAGTTAGCTTATATTAGCTTAGCTCAGTAAAGCATAAGCTTTTTCCTCTGTGTCTAAAGCAGAAAAACAGATTTTATCTTCCCTGCTGCCAAGAGAGGTTGATTAAGTGCAACAATCCTCAGTACCATTTGTGAATTTGGGGTTGTTTAAATGTTGCCATTCAAAACAGCCATTCTAGCTTACCCTCCTCTCACTATTTATGCAAAGCTAAACTAATGAGGGATTGTACTAGACGTAGCACAGAAATAAGGAAATTTATGTTTGGTTGATTATTTTGCTGTCCTAACAATGCTTCCTGGCAATATATCTTATACGGCTGTAAGCCTGTTTGTTTCCTTAAATGGAGCCACATTTGTTGGGAAATTGCGGGAATAAGGAATGAACAGCAGAGTTGATTATGTGGGTTGTTCTTGTGAAAACTTCTCCCCCAGTACTAAACAGCTTATTCTGTTTACTCGTGTTTGGTGTTTGGAGTCCGAAGTCTGAAGAAACCAAATATATTGGAAAT
Source organism: Atherinomorus stipes (assembly GCA_023101725.1). NCBI lineage: Eukaryota > Metazoa > Chordata > Actinopteri > Atheriniformes > Atherinidae > Atherinomorus > Atherinomorus stipes. Next base: position 853,462 of record JALJCO010011496.1, read on the forward strand.
TTACCAGTTGCCTCAGTAAGTTGTTGAAGTACCACACAAAGCCAAAACAGCTTGGTACCCCATCCTCATGCTACTCATGTGTTTGTCATCCTGGCATACATATAGCATCCCCAAGCAGAAGCGATCTACAGGGTGAGGTTAGGACTAAAGGCAGACCACCCCGTCCTCTGAGGTCCCAAATTCTGGAGATGGTCTGAGAAATCCCACTCTGTGGGGACGAGCTTTGTCATCTCAAGGGTAAAGTTCAGTTATATTATCTCATCTTGATGTCTGCACTGAGATCAGCTTATGACCAGCTTTGTTTTTCCAGTCCAGTCAAACTGCTTTTATCCAAAGCTCAGTGATCAGCATATTCTGTCTTCTCCATGCTTTGACCCTATGATCCAGTTGACCACTGTAGCTGGATTCATGCTCACATGCTAATAAGGCACCGATCAGGCACCTGTTTGAGAGCAGCTGAGGTACCAAAGGCTCAAAGCATTAGTCAACAGCTGAATAAGCTGTGTGGCCTTGGCACAGAACATTTGGCAAGCTTCCTCATGAACCCAAATTCTTAATTGCCCCCGATTCCATTAAAATATTTCACTTAGAAATGTACAATAGCGCAGTCTTAAAGAAAAATTTACTGATTTTCCAAAGGTATTGATTATTGCTTAGAAGCATTGTTACAGCAAAGAAATAACCCACCAAACACAAATTTCCTTACTTTTTGTGATAAATTCATGTGAGGTACGACTGAGTGAGTGTCTGACTATTATAGGTGTGATAAAAGCCTAAGTTTAAGGCCACAGGTCAGGGCTTCTCAATTCAGTCCTACAGGTTTTCAATCTCTCCCTGTTCAGACTGTGAATCAGTTTCACCTGTTGTTGTACAACTGAAACAGACAACAGGTTCATGAGAGGCAATTAGCAAGATGACCCTGATAAACAAACAATCCTGCAGGTGGTGACACAGACAGTTTCCCTGTCTTCATCCTTTCTGGCTGGTTTTTGGTCACATTTGCATTTTTCCAGTGACCTCACCGCTAGAGGTAACATGAGTGTCTGCAACCCACAGGAGCTGCTCAGCTGGGGCAGCTCATCCAGGACGGCACATTGAAGGATAACTTTTTTTTTTTTTTTCAACCTGGACTTTATTTCTAGGAGTATATACGTGCATGTACTCACCGGTAAAGTTTCTGCATCACTTTGAGTCCTTCAGAAGATATAACTTGATTTGTCCTTCGGTGTACATCCAGTAATAATGGCGGATACAGGGCAGCGACTATATATGACGTTATCTGCAGCAAAACTCCTTGATTTCATCAATGCTTTGAGTAGAATGAGCGAACGAATGAGTACTATTGTCCTGTGAGTTCAGAGTTTCACAAATTGTGTTTTTGTTGTTGCCTGGGTAGCAAGCTGCTCCTCTCAGCTGTACTACAGAAACGCGCATCGTGGACACGCGGCCCAGGAAAGTACTACCTGATAACTAACAGAAAGCTAAATCTGGACTCACGGGACAATAGTACTCGTTCGTTTTTTCATTCTACTTAAAGTATTGGCGAAAATCAAGGAGTGTTACTGCAGATAATGGCTTATATAGTCGCTGCCCCGTCTCCGCCATTATTACTGGATGTACACCGAAGTGCAAATCAATTTATATTTTCCGAAGGACTCAAAGTGATGCAGAAACTTTACAGGTGAGTATATGCACGTACATACTCCTGGAAATAAGGTCTGCGTGGAAAAAAAGAAACTTATCCTTTAACGTGCTGTGGCGATAAGGTTTGCTGTGTTTCCCAGGACAGAGCAGAGGAGATACGAGAAGACAGGTCAGTGTACCAGATACATTATCTGCGTTTCCATTAAACTTTTTTTTCAAAATAAAAGTGATACAGTATTTCTTAACTTTTGAAAAAGTGCAATTGCAATCTGCAGGTGTTTCCACTGAAAGGTGTAAGCCGTAATTCTCGTAAAATCCCGCCCACGAGATTCCACTCTGAGGATGGAGATACAAAACATTTTGTTTTGGAGCTACTGCTGCTCCTCATCAGGAGATAAAAGCAACAGATGATAATCCAGAGGCAAAGTCCATCTGAACGAAGCCTGGCGGGGGTGTGGGGGGGCCATGTGTAAATGTGTGGAAACGACAAATAACTTGTGGCAGGTCGCTACTAATGCATCAAGAATTTAAACCATATCTACACGTTTTCCAAAAATGGAGTATGTTTGCTGAATACGACGATTTTCAGGTTTTTCATACTGGCCTATATGTGACTGGTAAAACTTCCTCCATCACTCCGATTCCAAAATCAACGCTTATTAATGATCATAAACATCAAAGCCGTTGGCAATGTTGGAAAAACAGTTTGAGCAAGCTACATTTAAAAAAAAACAACAACACAATACCCGAAACCACGCCTTCAGAGCGCAGGGACATGTGCATCGATGTTTTACGAGCAGGCTAACGATAACAGCTGAGTGGATAGCTTGTTAGCCTGCTAGCAAACAGCTGACGAACTGTCTCTAAAAGCCTTAATCCGCTCTCCTCCAACTCCTTCTGTGGTGTTAAAAATCCACACTGCAAACGTCAACGCCTCCAAGACTTGATCTTTATCTGTTGTTTTGGGTTTTTTGGCACAGCAGCAGTTAGCAGTCCGTTAGCTATATCTGTTTACAGTAAGTGGCGGACAGAGCGGTGCACATGGGGACAAGGAGATAGGAGGGACAGAGACGAGAGGTAAAGGCATCAGTTCGTTCTTTCTATACAGTACGAATGACCAATTTTTAAAAAAATTTTTAGAGACCTGCAGTTTCCATTACACTTTTATTGTTTTCTCGGAACAAAACTTTCTCATGTGAGCTCAAAAACTTTTTTGCGAAATTTTAAAGTTTTTTTTTTTTTTTTTTTTTAATTTGGGCTTTTCCATTACCAAATTTTAATTGCAACATTTAGGTTTTGCGAAATTCTAGATATAACGGAAATGCAGCTATGGAGGGACCACAGGAGAACAACCCAGCAACAGCTCCTCTGTGCAAGGAGGATCAGGAGAACATTCCCTAAAGGGGAAAGGGGAGGATTAAGTAAACTATTTAACTAGACTTCAATGTAGCAATAAATGAGGTCAAATGAGGAGATTTAGGAAGGGGTGTGTTGTTGGCTGCACAGCTACCTGCTTTATGTCTCATAAGAGCTGTAGAGTCCAGCAGCCTAATGTCCATGTTTCTGCTGCAACTGTCAGAAACAGACTCCGCAAACTAAATGCAGATTCACCTGATTTAGTTCTAAACTCTATTGAAGAAAAGCAAACTTGATCCAGATCAGATGTACAGTATCTGGACCAGAACAATTCAATATCTTGTACACCAGCGGCACAATTCTAAAATAAATATTTTGGCACCTATAAGTCCATATAAAGATCAGAGAACCAGAGTAAAGCATTCACTGGAGACACCAGAGTTGTTGGCTCAAGTCGAGATGATGCCTTTGAAAAGTCACCGCGATGCAGTGAGGAGGAACCGAGTGTTACTGTGATGCTGCGTTCACGTGCAGTCGGGCAGACGGCCGTCAGTAACAAACCAGATGTCATTTTAATCATAGATGCCAAGAGAAAGACAGTAAAACATGGGTCAGGGAAAACAATACGACATCACCATGGCAACATATTAGAGATGGGGACTGAAGTCACTGTAACTGACAGACCACTTCTTCACATAGAGGATTGTTTGTCTGTACACAACTGCCCAGTTTCATATTTTTCAGCATGAAAAATACAAGCGAGTTGCTTGCGATAAACAATTGTTATACAAAGTCCCTTTCAACATTTTGCTAACTTTCAACAAAGTTGCTAATGCTAATTGAGTAAGTAAGTGTGAGCGGACCACCTACTGGCAGAGGAGTAATGTAGCTATCACCTTTTAAAAAGTCTAAAGTAGTTCATTTTTTCACACAATTTGTTACAGTCTTTAAAGGTAGAATCCGGAGTGTCCCCCGTTTCTGTTTGTGAGTACTATTCAAACTGAGTGTGCTCTTCAGCCCAAAGTACCTCTCATTCAAAGCTTGGAAGTGAGTGAAAGCCAAACAAATATTAACCCTGGATTTCGAGCGTGCACAATCTAAAGCTCTTTTCACCACAGAGTACTTCCTTTTCTTTGCTGCATCCAACATTTTTCAGTCAATGTTTACATTTTTTTTAAAAAGTCTGCTCCAGTTGATGAGTTTATCCCACAGAGCGCTACGCTTTTAGCTCCGTCACTGGCTGGAGACAACACGCAAATCCCCACCCAGAAACGTCCCGAACACACCACAACAAAGGGAAAAGACGAAGTACTACAGACAGGGGGAGGGGGAGTTGCAAACAAAGTCACCACCACATGAGAGTAGAGGCCCAAAGGAGCAGATTGAGCCAGATTTCACTCACACAAGTCTAGCATTTATTTTCAGGAGGAAAACTTCGGATTCTACCTCCACATAAAACACACTTTTCTGTTTATGCTTCATTAGAAAAATCTAAAATTGTATCAGTTCCAGTGCAAATTTTCACCAAGCCTACTCATGATATGTGCTGTTTAACTGTAGGAGAGCATTCAGGATTAGCAGCATGTTTGTGGGTGACAGAAATGTTTTAGAAATATCTGAGAGGAGGCTCCGTGAGAATCCCTGCAACATCCGTGAGAGCTGCAGTCCAGCCTTCCAGCCACCTGGGAAAGATGAGTATTCATGACCTATGAAGGCAGAACTGTTTGGAAGAAGGGTGGGCTTGGATTTAAGAGAAAAAAAATTACGCCACTATTCAGTCTGAGTCTGGATCCCTGGAAAAGAAGCCTAAAGGCAAATCTGACTGCATCGCTTCACTAATAAATGCATCTTTATTTCTGTCTATGCCCAATTCAACATAACATATCATATCATAAAATATGTCAGTCATGAAAAAGAGAACCTATGTTCTGAAGGGTTCTGCAGTTTTCTCCAACATCCATAAATCTGCATGAAGTTTTGTTGACGTTCGCATGGCAAAACTCACAACCACAGAGCAACAGAAGCATCTGAGGACGGTCCTGAGTAATGTCTGTCCTTCATCCAGCCTGGCCGAGTTCCCTGCCATTCCACGGAAAGGGCAGAGCAGCGTGCTTACATCACACCATGTTTTCACGGACTCTGTGTGAGTCACACACTCCTTAACTTGTCCACATGTAGAAACTAAACCCGAGTAATGACTATTAATAACAACAGGCGTAAAAATAGGAAAAAAACACCGGAGCTGGAGCTGTTGTGGAGAGTGTTTGGCTGTGTTTTGTCCGTTCTGACCGACGTCCACCTGCTCACCGCTGAGGGAAACACAAGCCCAAACCGTTTAGAAAATGTGTTTTTGCAGACATTACTTGGATAGTTTACACATTTGCGGTCAAGGCTTGGTAATGAAGTCCAAGCTCATTTCTCGATTTTCTTTCTGCCAAATACTCATTCTTTCCTTTCTCACAGCTTCCTCCACCCACTTCCTGCACGGAGTGTTATTCAGTAATTTTCCCTTTCCAAGGTCTTACTGAGCGTGTCTCTCCCTCCTACCTAATTTCTTTAAGATAACTCTTGATAGCATCACATCCCAGTTCATGTGCAGATGTGTACAGGTGAGCTTCATTAGTCACACACCACATCACGCTGACTGATTCCTATCCTGTTTTCTTGTTCCTTCTGTTTCTCGTTTATCATTTATCTCCATCTCTGCTACGGTTGGCTGAGGAGGTGACTGGTCAGAACAAGACTTAAAGTTGCTCAAGAGAGAATAAACGGAAGTTAAAACAAATTATGTAAGAGTCGAGAGAGGAGGATGTGTATGAAAAGCCCAGTGTGGCTGTAGAGATGCACATTTAAAACACACAGCGGAACTTTTAGCAGTTTTCTATCGGCGGCTAAGCTAGCATCCATCTTGCATCGCACCTGTAATGTGATTCACTCCAGCCGGTAAAAGACAGTCTTATCTTGACTCCTGTTCTGTCCCTTCCTCTCTTTCTTTTCCTCTCTTCCTCTGGTAATGTTTCCGTGCGTTTCTTTACTGAATCTGACATGATGCGCGTTCAAAACACCTGCTGTGTTGATATCTGGTTCATATCTGTTTGCTAGTAACAGTGCTGCAACCAATAGTTGGCTGCAACGTCACAGTCACGGATGGGAATCTTACATACTGCAGTTTCTGACCCCGGGACGCCTCTGGGCAGTGACTGCTCGAAAATGCGCATAATGAATGTTGGTGTGCCGTCAAAATGAGTCAGAAACACAGATTTTTAAGGTCTAAAAGTTACGTTGTGTGTCTTTAAAGGGACTAGAGGCAGGAATTGTGAAAGAATAAACATACATGTCCAGTTTTTTTAATGCTAATGGGTGATGAAGCGTTAAAAACCAAAAAGAACGAGCCCACACGTCTCCCTCTGTTTCCTTTGAACAGGCTGTGTGCTGCGCTGCGATTCGGTGGCCAAATTTCCCGCGCTGTCCTGCAGATGTCACGTCACATGACACTGCACAGGGTAGACTGAGTCCAGTTGAGACATGAGCACAATTGAGACACACTAATTACTTGCGCATGCAGCAAGCTTTTGCTGTGATTTTTGGTGTGTGCATGCGTATTAGCATCCTTTTTGAGCGTGGGAAAATTCAGCTTTGTGTGAAGCTCTGTGACGAAGATATTCAAAACAGTATTTTTTAACAGGTAAGATTTTGATTTTATCCCGTTGTTTTCACAATGAATATCTTACTCCCTCTATGTTTCTTTTAAAGTAAACGTAAATATCTGCAAACATTGTTTTGTGCACTAAAAACTGATATATTCCATGACGTGGTAGCATGTTATGTCTTCACAGTGAAATGTGCGATGGGGTCATCGGGGTACAGTTGAGATGCATTATCTTAACTGTATCCTGATGCAGAACGCCACTGCTTTGTATGCTGTTAAGCAGCACAGGATTTTAAGATTTTAAGTCATAATGAGGCAAAATTAGAACAAATCAAAGGTAGTTTTGTTTTGTTTTTTTACATTTGAAAAGCCTGCTACTCTGACTTGTCATCCTGCTATTATTGCACTGTTATAGGGGATTATCACGCTTACCGGAAGTTCCCAGCTTTTGACACTTCCTCTTCCGGGCCATGTTAACGACAGCCGTTCCTGCTCTGTTATACTGTTTAAATCGGATAAACTCCAAACATATTTAAGTTTTCATTCTAGACTGAAGTGATACTGGATCAAAAGCTGGATCAAAGGGATCGATTTGCCGCGGTGAAGGGCCGAACTTTATAATAAAACACACGTTTGTTTGTTGCCGGTGGGGCACAACACCGGCACTTCACAGCATGCTAGCATTAGCCAGCTAGCGTTTACTGACGTGCTTAACATTGTGCGTCTTAAAACACACAAACATCTGAAAATCGGGTCTGTACCTCCCCGTTTCCAGTGGAACAACTGGGGACGGCCAAGAAAGGAGACGCTTTCAGATGATTGTGTGTTTTCAGCCGCACAAAGTTAGGCACGTCATCAAGCTGGCTAATGCTAACCTGCTAACACGACTGCGCAGTCTGCCGGCCACAAACAAACGTGTGTCGTTTTATTATAAAGTTCGGTCCTTCACCGCGGCGAATCGGTCGTTTAAATCCACTTCTTCCTCAGCATCACTTCAGTCTGGAATGAAAACTTGGCATTGGCGTTTATCCGATTTACAAAGTTTAACAGAGTCGTGTGGCGGCTTTGTTGTGAAGAATAAACATAGCAGTTTTTGCTTGGGTGATGAAGCGTTAAAAACAAAAAGAACGAGCCCACACGTTCCTTGTTTCCTTTGAAAGGCTGTGTGCTGGTGGATGGTGGCAATTTCCGCGTGTCCTGAGATGCACGCACATGACACTGCACAGGGTGACTGAGTCAGTTGAGACATGAGCACAATTGAGACTTGGCATTGGCGTTTATCCGATTTACAAAGTTTAACAGAGTCGTAGCTGGCGGACTTTTGTTAGCAGGTTAGCATTTGCCAGCTTGATGACGTGCCTAACTTTGTGCGGCTGAAAACACACAAGCATCTGAAAGCGTCTCCTTTCTTGGCAGTCCCCACTTGTTCCACTGGAAACGGGGAGGTACAGACCCGATTTTCAGATTTTTGTGTGTTTTAAGACGCACAATGTTAAGCACGTCAGTAAACGCTAGCTGGCTAATGCTAGCATGCTGTGAAGTGCCGGTGTTGTGCCCCACCGGCGACAAACAAACGTGTGTTTTATTATAAAGTTCGGCCCTTCACCGCGGCAAATCGATCGCTTTGATCCAGCTTTTGATCCGGTATCACTTCAGTCTAGAATGAAAACTTAAGTATGTTTGGAGTTTATCCGATTTAAACAGTATAACAGAGCAGGAACGGCTGTCGTTAACATGGCCCGGAAGAGGAAGTGCCAAATGTTTCAACTTCCGGAAACCGGAACGCGGAAGCGTGATAATCCCCTATTGTATTAACATGTGTACTGTTTGCAGTATCCATTAAACAACTTGTTCTTTTTAATTTTTTAAGTTTGCCTATGCTATTGCTGAATTAAATCAAATTAAAAACTCAATTAAGTGTAAAAAAAAAGGTGTAATTGATATTTTTAATCATTACATTAGCAGTATAAGCTTTCCAGCCATTTCAATGGTGTCTCAACTGTACTCAGTATTTTTATTCTGTGGGCACATTGAGCCAAAAAACACACCTCTTGTTTTTGATTAATTGTGAAAATGATGAATTACTTATGGATATTATTTCTTGGTTATTTTTAGACTTTTTAATGTCTAATTTTTTTGTGAAAATGAGAGGAGCGAAAACTGTCTCACCTGTACTCAGTCTACCCTACGCGTCCCCGACAGTCTTGATACAGGAAGGAGACGGTCGCTGTGGATTCAAACACTGTAAGCGGTAGTGATAATAATAACCATAATAATATAACATTTTATTTGTATAGCGCTTTTCATAAAACTCAAAGCTGCTGTACAAGTCAAAAGATAAAACAACAAGATGGGAGAACAGTTAAAAACAAAAGCAAGACAAGATAATAATAATGTTCAACAAAAGTTAAAAAGTTAAGGATTCTTCTGCCGTCAGCAAACGATCCAGATCAACTGAGAGACACTAAAAACTAGAACTACGAAGAAAAAGACTTAATCAGCATGGGAAACAACGTTATAGCTTCAGTTTGTGCACGCTCCCGTGCCGGCTTGGCTCGTGGTTGCAGTTACCCGCAACGCCTGTCGTGGCACTCGCGGGTCTCATTTCTTAATCCTGCATCTCGTCCCTTTAAACAAATACTGGGAGAAAAGTTTTTTAAAAAAATGTGTGTTGCAAAATTATTTTTCATGCAACCCTTGTTTCTATTTCTAAGCTGACCTTTTTTACTGTTTAACCCAAACCATCAGGAACAAATGAAAGCATCAGCTCTAAGTCTGCTCTTCAAATGACAAAAAAAGCATCAATATCTTTTGACATCTGTGGAAAGTGGGAACATGAAACAAAACAGCAGCTCAATGGTTCCACAGCTAAGAGCCTAATAACGACCACAAAGCTAAAAACATCCAACATGTGCTTTCCATCCCTCTTTAAGACTCCCCTTTTCCTCTACTCCTCTGTTCTCTTACATTCCTTCTTCTCCTCTCTTATCTGTTACTGAATTTTATCTCCATTTTTATGTCTGACTAAATGTTTATCTGTCTGTCTGAGTCCTGCTGATTCCTGGCATGTCTCCTATTCTGGTTTGTTTACCGTTGGCGAGGGTCCGCTCACACTGAGCTATTCACAGCGCGCTGCTGCAAGTGTGACATGGAATAACATGACTCTGCGCACTACTGGGACGCTGTTCACGCGTGTTAACGTTAATGCGGGTGCTCTGAGGACTTACTGAAAAAGCTGCAGCTGCTGCACGAGTACTGGACTTCATTTTGGCATCAAATAACTTTAAAAAAAACAATAACAAACTTGTATTTCAGCTCTGCTCCTACTTTATAATGCGAGTTTTATCAACTTATGCAGAGCAAGGGAGTGAGTAAAGTTCAATGAGTTCATTGGACTTGAGTGACAAAGTTAAAAAATTGAAAAAAAAAGAAAAGAAATTAAGTGAAACAGCCAGTGTTCAGTCACAGAGAGATACAGATTAACATAAACCACTATAGCTGACGGTGGCTCCCCTCAGAAACTTAAATTATATAACATGCATGTAGGAGTTGAAGCATGTGTTTATAATCTGCAGAATAAATCCCTGTAGTCATGTTTAAGCAAATGTTTTGTTATTGGTTATTCCCTCTTGCTGTTTGGTTTGGTTTATGCACTAAAACTACTTGGTCAGGCCGACATTATGCTGCGTTCCTTGTGGTACAAGAGTCCTGAAGGGGTCCTGAAAAGCACCATTGTGTGAGGAGGTAGGAGTGAGGCTGGGCTCTTGCAATAGTGTACTAAGCCAACATTTGATTGTGGCTCTGAGCTGGTACGCTGGCCGCCAGCTAGCAATCCAATCCCTTGTCCATAAACTGAAATGTAGACCTCAGACAAGGGTAGCCCTGGTTCATTGACAGAGGCTCCGTCATCAGCGCTTGTAAGGCTGGACTTCTCAGCAGCTTTTGACACAATAAACCAGGAGTTTTATCAAGTGTTCAGATTAAGACTGGACTCACTAGATGAAATGAGTGCAGTATGGTGTGCTCCTGCTTGGTTAGAATAAAAACGTGCAGCCACACGGCCCTTTCTGTAACCACTTTGACACCCCTGCTATTAATGTTGTTAAAAGGCTGCATTCTATCACATCTTCACAGGGCTGCTCCGATGCTCATGCTGGGCTTCTCTGTGCAGCACACACTTGTGTTTGTTGATGAATTACTACTATACACTGGATATCATATTGCATCATATTCTACTGTATCTTATTGAAGTCATCTCAAATCGTCTCATATCACATTGTATTGTATTGTACAGTATCATATTGTATCGCATCACATTATATTGCATCATATCATATAGTAATCATATTGTATTGTAATCGTCTCAAATTGCATTGTATTGCATTGAATCACCTCATATTATATCAGATTGTGTTATATTGTTATAGTATTTTATCTTACAGTATCACATTGTGTTACATTATATCATATCGTCTCATATCGCACCGTATCTCATTGCATCGTATTGCTTTGTTTCATGTTGCATCACATTTTATTGTATAGTATCATGTTGTACAGTGTCATATATAGTATCATACAGTAATGCAGGGATGGACAACTCTGGCCCTCGAGGGCCAGCATGCTGCAGGTATTAGGAGTTTCCTGGTGGCAACACACCTGACTGCAATCAATGGGTAATTGTGCAGTTCAATTCACCCCCCCCCCCCCCCCCCCCCCTAACAGAGGGGGTGAATTTTTCTATAGCTCATCCATTTAGATGTTATTTAATCCTGAAATTACACATAATTAGGGGCGTGTCCTTTTGATTGACAAGCAGCAGACTGGAAGCTCCGCCTGCCGGCTGGTGGCTTTATATTAGCTCCTTGTTTGCAAAATGGTGGTTCTTAGTCAGCTATTAGCAAGTCCAAGCATGCCTTACCTTTATCCCGCCGCTCAGGGGGCTAATCTTCGTTAGCTCCTGTTAGTTAGCTCGGTTTGCATTTAGCCCAGAGCACGTTGGCTGTCATTCATTTGCCCCGTGGTCGTGCTGGGCCCGTTTTAGTATTGTGGGACACGCCCAACTGGCTTCACTTTTCTCTATTCAGACGTAACCGGATACTACGTCCATCTCTGTTAACGGTCTATGATCACATCGTATCATATTGTATACCAGCACAAATGTCATATTTTCTTTTAGAGGTATCCTCACGGTGAATGACATGAATGAAAGACTATTTTTCCCCTGAGGGAAATTGTAATGGAAGAAAGGAAGGAGGATGAAGGAAGATGAAAGAACACCCCCTTAAACTAAACCTCTGCTTGGCCATTCAAGCTAATCAGTCCATCCAACATCAAAATCTACTCTTTATCTCTCTCCATCCTCCAGCTGTATTGCATCTGTCTCCAATAAAACCTCTGCAGGTAGTCTGGAGCACAAAGACACATCTGGTGTCCAGTCAGCCAAAAAAGGGAACATAGCACACCATTAATCTGAGTTCCACAAGCTACCCACGGCTGCCTGAATAAAAATTCAAGTCACTGATGTTTACCTACGGAGCGCCTTCAGGTTCTGCTCCCAGCCATGTAAATTCATGCAGGTTTACACTCATTCCTGACCACCTGCCATCACCTGATCTTACAATCCCTACACGCACACCGGTCTCAGTCCAATCAGCCATCTGTGGGTCCGCAATGATGCAATGAGCCTTCAGATGTTATCAGAGCAGTGGAATGACTTTGTATCCTCAATAACCTACTAAAAATTATTATTTTCAGAGGAAACCTCTTATCTTGAAACCTGTAAACTATATTTGCAATTATTCTGTATTTCTGTACCGGTTCTTCTTGGTCTTTGCTTTAAATGAACTTACTTAGGGGGGGGGGGGTGCTAGCCGAGCCAACGCTCCTTCTGGCTAACTTCTCCATCCCATGCAGGACACAAGGAAGATACCGGAAAGCAGACGTCTGTGATGAAGCTCCTTCATATCTTCATCACAGACATTTTCATATTTATATTATACTTTATTTCTGTATTTATATTTGCACTGTCCTAATGTGTTTTTATTGCGCACCAGTAGTACAGGACATGTACATGTACACAGATACAAATACAAAAGAAAAACATCCATGGAACAATGCTCATACCAGGATTTTCTAATAATAACACTCCGGGATAATGTAGGACATCCATCCATCCAGAATAAAAACAAAAAAACGTGATAAATTAAGCCCGAAAATTCTAGAAAGTGTAACACAGGGAGTGTTTACACCCGCCATCACTAAAGCTGTGCACTGCACAGGGCATGTGGTTCACACGGATGAATAAATATCACAATTACAATAGGAGCTGCTAAATGGTACTAAGTGGGTTCAGTTTTAAGTTTACCCAAGTGTGACGGTAATGGGTCCCAGAAGGAAAAAAATGTCCCTGGGTTCCTCTAGAGGGTATTTTATCTTCTTTAGCTGCATGTGTTGGCTCAGGTCACTAAACCAAAAGGACACTTTAGGTGGATTCCAGTGTAATGATATCCATCTAAGTGCAAGCGATGTTGTAAAAGGAATCATGTTTTTATAACTTCTCCTCAGTGTTTTCTGTCTGTGGTGCTGAATATGTACCATTGCAGGGTTGAGTCAGAGATCAATATTAAGAGCCTATGACATTGTCATAGATCAGCAGTCAGGGCTGGACATGACCAGGACGTAGGGGTTAGGTCTGCAGTATTTTACATAAATAAATTAAATCAGAAGAAAGATAAAATACTCTCTAGAGGAACCCAGGGACATTTTGTTCCTTCTGGGACCCATTACTGTCACATTTGGGTAAACTTAAAACTGAACCCCTTATGTGATGTAGAGTTTTAAACTGTATTATACTTCAGTTGTTACAGGAGGTGTTGCCATTTACTCTTTGTAGCGCGTTGTCCCAGATGTCCTCTTTTAATTTCAGTTCCTCTCCTAATCATCCACCCAATCTGCTCTGAGCTTCACAACGTTTCAAGGTTTGTGTCTTTTAAAGATGTTATACATGTTATATGTTGAAGTGAGTCTATTAGAGCTGAATGGGGTTCCTAACAGATTATTTAACCAGCAGAGGGTGATATATTTTTTTGTTATACTTTTTGTTATATGTATGATCCTTTAGGGGAAATTAGGGCTCTGCATTTTACCCATCTCTGTACAGAAGTACCAGAGAGCAGTCCCTGGCACTTTAAGTAGCAGCCCACTGCTACAGTGGACCCCCCACCAACCTGGTTCACCTAGGAGTCATGTTGGGGACTTGAACCCAGGTCCTCCACACCAAAGCCCACGACGCTACCCACTCCCCATTAGATATGTATGGAAAGTTAGGGTCATGATGCTGAAGTAAGTGGCAATTTGGAAGTAACAAAATAAGCTAGACCGAGGGAGCTGCAACTTTAATTCCTCCCCGCCAGTCCGGGGCTCTCTAACACTTGCTGACTCAATTAGCACTAGAAACGTTACAGAGCCGTTCATTAGCATTAGCAAATGTTGTCCAGGAGGAAAGCTGCAACCTTCAGGGGCTTTTGAGGCCATTTGCTGCCTTCACCCTCATCCTGCTTTGTTTTTTGTCCACTTGAATTTGAAAAATAGAATAAGGGAAGATGGTTTTTCCACACAGAGCAATCAAGCTAGCAGTTCCTGAGCTAATAGCTAATGGCACAGAATCCTTTAGTATTGACCTGCATGGTTTCCCAATTCGGTCCTACGAGGGCCGCAATCCTGCAGGTTTTCACTGTGTTCCTGCTCCAACACACTTGAAATAAAGGATCCAAGTGCCAATGATGTTTAGGACAATAACTCATTAATCTGATACATTGAAAACCTGCAGGAATGTGGACTTCATAGGACCGAGTTGGGAAACCCTGGTGTTAACATTGGCATTGTAACCAGATGTACAGTACTGTCTTCTTCCACCTGTCTGGGATCGGGTCACAAGGGCAGCTGCTAAAGCAGGGAAACCCAGACATCCCTCTCCCCAACCACGGCTGCCAGCTCATCTGGAGGGATTCCGCGGCATTCCCAGGCCAGCCGGTAGACTGAGTACCTCTAATATATCCTGGGTCTTCCCCAGGACCTTGTCCCGGAGAAATGCAAGGAAGATGCTATTTCTACAAAAAGCAATCAAGCTAGCAATCAGATTTAAATATTTATATATTTTGGACCCATAAAAATTGATCAGACAGTTATTTATATGCCATAATTTCTTTTCTTTTTTTGTAGAATTAATTATTTTATTCTGCACCCTCTAGACATTCTGAGGAAGTATTATTTTTAGAAAAATTTACTGTTTTGATTAAAAAGTTGTAGCTATGACCTTTAAATTTATATGAACATTTATATTTTCTAAGGACTGTAGTTTTGGGGAAAGACTTTCAGGCTGTCCATTGCTGCTGCAATAATATAAACTTTTCCTCTGAGGGTCACATAAAAGATTTTTTTATTCTGTTTTACTCTATACCTATGGAAAGACATACAGTATAAACACATTTGATGTACACCTCTTAAGGATATTTTTCCTTTTTTTAAATCAACGTGGACCTTATTTCTAGCAGTTTATATGTTCATGTACTCACTGGTAAAATTTCTGTATCACTTTGAGTCTTTTGGAAGATATTTCATTGAGTCGCACTTCGGTGTACATCCATATAACGGGAGAGACTGGACAGCCTCTGTATAAGGCATTATCTGCAACAAAACTCCTTCATTTCATTAATGCTTTAAGTAGAATGAACGAACGAGCATTATTGTCCTGTAAGTTCAGAGTTTCGCGGATTGCAGTTTGTTGGTCTCAAGGTAGCGAGCTGCTGCTCAGCTGCACTGCAGCAGACTGAATCCTGTTGAGTACAGAGAAACCCACCCCCATAACTAACGGAGAGTTCATTTTGAACTCACAGGACAATAGTACCTGTTCGGTCATTATATCTACTTAAAGTAATGGTGAAATGAAGGAGTTTTGCTGCAGATAACGCCTTATGTACCCCTTTCCCACTGGCCAAAAAACCCGTTTAAACCTGTGAACTTTTAGACTTTTAGTGGCAGTGGGAAAAGCTCACCGACCCAGGTTGACCCACGTCAAACGACTCGGCAAGCGACACGGGTTAAAATCGCCTTCTAGCGGCTCGGCTCCAGTCGGCATGCAGTGGGACCCCGTTTGACCTGCAAATTTACGTGATGACGTTGGGCTGTACGTGGCTACGTTGTGACATCGCACCAGTCACGTCTCATCTAAAGTACCAAAACAACTCATCTTCAGCCACAAATTCACGTCGCCTGTGTTCCATCTGCACAAGAAAATCATCTACTGGTTTTCCTCCATTTTGATTTTGCAACAAGAAAGCACTGTGACCACGGCCTTACTCGCTCTCCTTTGTTTACTATCTTGATTTCTGTCGCACAGTTGACATCATCAACCCGCTACAACCAGCAGCTGATCAGACCCGGCTTTTTTGTCAAAGGGAAGGCAGCTATAGTGAGGCTGCCCTGTTTCTCCTATTATTTGGATCTACACCAAAGGACGACTCACATAATATCTTCAAAAGGAGTCAAAGTGATACAGAAATGTTACCGGTGAGTAAATGCACGTATAAACTCCTAGAAATAAGGTCCAGGTTGGAAAAAGAGAAAGTTTTCCTTTGACACTTAAAACTTCCTCCTGGGACAGTTTATTTAATAGAGTTTTACTTTGTTATCATTTGTTATTTGTCTGTACTGCAATCCGCATGGGTGGCATCCCTTAAAGAGGACATAATTGTCAAATTAACACCAGCAGGGCAGCTTAAGTCATTTTTTTTTTTGCCCTGCCAGCTCTGCAGTACGTCTTTTCCATTGTCTCACTAACATATTTGGGTCAGGAAGTGGAGCCAGTCCACGTTGTGTCCACATGGTGGATCGTCTTTTAGTATCATGCTGCCATGCTGGCAAACAGAGGTGAATATTATCGTGTACCTGCTATAAGGCAGGTTAGACGTCCCTGTGCCAGCCTTCCCTGACCCTTTCCTCTCTGTCCGTCCGTCTCCCGCTTGTTTTTCTCCTTTCCAGCACCCACAGTCCTGCGCTGTTCGGGGAGGGCGTGGGAGTTGAGGAGAGAGTGAGCTAATACTCGGGTCTGATTAAGTGTTGGAAAAGAGGGCTGATAGTATGAGAGAGGAGGAGAGAGAGCTAAAGGGAGGTGGGGGGAGGTAGTCTGTAGGTAGTAGATGAAGAGGTGGGGTGTGGGGGGGAGTGGGATGAGTATAAAAGCTTTGCTGTGAAGAATTAGGAAATATTCCTCGGGAGAAAACACTGAGAGATATTTCCAAATCTTCTTACTCCATACTTATTCTTTACGGTAAGTAAAGCAAATTATCTGTTCAAATCTGTTCCAGGTGAAACTTAGAAAGTTTTTTTTTACTTCTTAAAAAGAAAAAAAGGTCATTAATTTGTAAATTTCTCTATCAGCTGATGTCTATTTTTGTAGTTTTTGTGACATTTTTGAAAACTAATGCTGCAACGTGTAACTCTCAGAGTACAGTCGCCTCTTTTGTGGAAACAGAACTTAATACGGAGTCTCAGGTTGGCTCGGTGCACGACCAGCATCATGCCAGGGGCTTTTTCCAGTGAGGTGGGCACATTTTACCTCCAGGGGAGAAAGCTAGAACCCCTACTAAGACTCAGACAGGCATAAAACGCTGCAGACACTGTTGTCAGCACCTGATGCCCACACACACACACACACACACACACACATTCCCGTTCGTCTCCCGTCCATGCCAGCCTTTGGAAGCTGCTCTTTGAACTCAGGGCTCCAGGCTGGCTCGTCTGCCCGCTGTGCATCTGGGTTCATCTGAAGCCAAAACATGCCTTTGCGGTAGATGTTGTGAGTGTGTGTTTGTGTGTGTGCGCCTGCGTCAGGGACTTTTATGCATGCACACTCGTGTATAATGAAAGCTGCTATTGATGGAGAAAAGGAGGCCTTCTGAAAGAAAATTCCTCCCAAATCCCACAAACAGAAGATGAGGATGAAAGCTTCTCTGCAGCGCAGGCATGCAAGTACATCTGCAAGTGTTTGGGTGTGCACGCTCAGACTTTGGGAGCTGCTATTTGTACAGGTGTCATATGCACTGCTGGCCATCCATGCATGTGACTGAGCAGATGCACGTAGATATCTGCAGTGCAACTGTGCCGAGCTGCTCAGCATACACACAGCTTACGATTACAGTCCGTCAGGCAGAGCCGAGCTGAGTTTGGACTTGATTAGTTGGCAGCTGTTCTCAGCCACAGCTATTCTTTCATGGCTCATCTTAACAAGCTGAGGTTTGAGCAGAGAGCTGCAGATTGGCCTCCACTTTACCTCGAAACACTGACTCCTCAGTCTGACTAGATGAATGCACAGTTTCTTTGGCACATGTTTGCCCCACACACACATTCTGCAGCAATATGTCACATATATCACAGCATACTGGTTGTTTATATGTCTGCCTCTCAGCTTTCAGCAGAAAAACCACAGGCACAGATATAGGAACTCTGCCACTTCCAGCCATCTGCCCCTGTTTGAGGTTCTCTTCTGTTTGCCCAAAGTTTCATCACATGAGCCAATCTTTCTTCATTTTCCCTCTTTCTCTCCTTTTCCTCTCACTTCCCTGACATGACTCCTCTCTACTCTCTCCCAGCACAGATTAAACGCCCCAGGATGAGGAGCCTTCTCCAGTTTCTGGCACTCTTTGCAGCCGTCTCCGTCTGTGTTTGCTACGGTATAGATCCTGCAGACATCCTCACTTTGAGCTCGTATTGTTTCACGTTAAGGCAGGAAGTCGTCATTTATGATTAACCCGACTCCATGTTTTTCCCATAGAGTCTCATGAAAGCTCAGAATCCGTTGAAGGTGATTAAATGTTGCATCTCAGTCCTGGAAAAACATGCATGCCATTCTAACAAAGCCTGCTGCACAATATGAAGCGTTTAATCCTTAGTTTCCCCTTTACTAACATCGCCCCGGTCGTTACTCCTCCTGATGTCGAGCAGCTGTAAGGTGGGCATGCCTGGCATGTTAAGATTAGCTTTTTTTTTTGTTCAGTAAAGTTTTGTGGTTTCAGAATTGTTTGTGCCTCGAACTCGAGCCAATTCCTTCATCACGCCGCAGAGGGGCAACGTACAGACCCCACCCAGAGGAAACCCATTAACACAGTACAACTTCATGAGGTAAAACGCCCAACCACAGACGTGCACACAAGCAGATTTAAAACTGCTACACACATGCCACATCATAGCTGTCCAGACACACGAATAAACACCCAAATATAACAAACACGAAGAGCCTCCGGTGGAGGAGAAATGCTTGAGTTACATGATGCTGTCCTTCCTCATCCTCCAGGACCAGAAAGTCTCCAGCTGAGAGACGTGCGGAGACCTGCGAGGACTACTCTCCCTGCCGCTTCTACGCCTATCGCCACGGCTTCCAGCAGGCTTACCAGAGATACTTCGGAGCCCGAAATCCACCCCAACAGCCCCCCAGAGCAGCCGGGACTCGTCGAGTCTGAAAATCCTCCTGATCATCTGATCCATTTACTCCATGTTTCATATGATTTATGTTGTGTTTGGTGTCACGTTTGGCTTTGGGATGCAGTCTGAGAGGAAAATACCGAGGCATTAAGGGTGGCTCAACAACCCGTCATTATACCCATGTAGAAATCTACAGTTCATCTGTCGTGTAATCTCTGGATTACTTTTATCTATAATTATCACACCTTCCCAGCATTTATGAGCTTCATGGGATGTGCTTGAATGAACTGTTTCTCTCGCTATCCATTAACTCTTTTTTATGTTACCCACTACTTGTCCAAGCTCTGCTGTTATGATCATTTAATAAAATGTTTATGATTTAATAATAATAAAAAAAAATCCTGGATTGTATTTTCATGGGTTTGGTCCTGGACCTGTTTTTTCATTTATTTGGGTTTCAGATGGATTCAGTCACAGTTTGAACGCAATAAGAAATGGTGGATGTGACTGTAAAACTCATTGAGGTTTAGACAATATCTGCTGATGTTTTAGTTTGGTTTGATTAACCTTCACTAACCGGAGGCCAACCTATATGTGGCCAAACCATTTTGGACAACACAGCTGAGCTATCGTTAATAAAACTTGTCTAATGTTATTCCTCTTTATTTTATCATGGTTAGCTTCTGCAGAGATAATAATAATAATAATAATACTAATAATAAAAAGAGATGACCTTCATATTATGATTTGATAGGGGTTTTAAAGCTACAGCTGCATTTTTCCAAAAGGAAAAAAAAAGTCCCATTTATTCTGAAAATGTTTTGGTTTTGTCTTCTTTTATTTTTTAAGCCAGCCTGAGACTTTTTTATTTGTGCTATTTGCCATCTTCATTTATTCATCACCAGTAACGTATATATTAATATTGACAGAATGAACACATAAGTGTTTCCTTTACTTTGACTCCAGAAGTTTTCCAATAGACCCACATGGTTACTCACATGGTTAAGATGTAGATTTCAAATGATTTATGTGTCTACATTAAAGTTGATTTAATTTTTTTTTTTCTTCATTTTTTTAAAGTCTTTTTTTTTCCCTTTTTTTTTTTAAAAGTAGGCCTACTTCAATTAGCATTTTTCAAATATCAGAAAAATGGTTTAATCTCTGCCCATCTGTTGTTTTTTTCATGTTTAACACTGGCTTGATTCCAATCTGATGAATAATTATACACAAAGAACAATCAATCCTCCTTAAATGCAGAATAATAAAGATAAATAAAATCAGGCAACATATAGACAAGATTAAAAAAAATGTATTTTAGTTATAACTCAGTTTGAGCCTTTAAAGGTGCAGTGTGTAACAAAATTAAAGGTCAATGGCAGAAAAATGTGATATATCATTCATAACTGTATTAATTAATGTGTACTTACTTCACTAGAATAGCTGTTATATGTTTATTTTCTTAGAATGAGTCATTTATATCTACTTGCTGGGGGGTGCCCATACGTGGAGGCTGCCATATTTGTTCCGCCATTTTTACTACGCCGTCCCTGAATGGACAAAACAATGTGAGTGAAGTGAGAACCGTCTGAACTTTAAAACTGCTGTGCCAGCTTTGTTTAATGGGAGTTTGAGCACTGTTTAGAATCAGTAATGCCCTAAAGACATTAAAAATAGTTACTCATAGTACAGTCATAGCTGCACCTGAGACCTCTGGATCCCCCACAGATGTCTGGGAGAATTTTGTCCACTAACGGCCACCGTAAATTTACAACAGTGCTTGGAATATGAAGTCATTTAAAAGAAAACACCTTTTCTTTCAAATATCCATCTTTACCACTAGATGTCAGTAATTCTTACATACTGTACCTTTAACTTTTCAGTCAGCAGTTTCCACTGTTGGTAAACACTGCAGAACCTGGTTTTCTGTAGATGCAATCCAACTGAGCCTGAGATGAGCAGCAAGTGGTGAGCTGGTTCATGGAGTGGTGGAGGGCTAGATGACGAGGCGAGATGGAGGCAGACAAGGATCATAAACACGAAAGCAGAAGCCCAAGAAAAAGCCCAAGCAAGGTTAAAGAAGAAACCTGGGAGCCAGAAAAAGTTATAAACTCTGGTGAAAAAGCTTTAGTAAAGCTGCTGGACTGCTGGGCAAAGAATCTGGCTCTGGAGTAGAGCGACGAGGAAAGAAACAGGTTTATTTCTGTTCCAATTTATTCATTTAAAATAGGAACCAGGAATATTAATAAACACTTCCATGTAAATAAGCAAGATTATAGTCAACGGATAATTTCCATCTTTGGTCTGTTGGCAGGTAGATGGACCTAAAATAATAATCTAGGTGAGCAGCATGAGAACTACTACCAGACACAGGTGGACGTGATCAGGAGCCTGGAGCTCCACTCAGATATGACACACTGTCTAAAAGGTTATTATACAATTGAATTGGTTTCAAATCTCATAAACTTCATTCACAGCAGCACATAGAAAACACATCAGATGTTAAAAGTGGGACATATTTCATTAAGAATATTATTTGATGTCAGAAATATGTAAAAAAAAAAAAAAAAAAAAAAAAAAGAGTAAATAGATAAAGGGTCATATTAATCCTTTGCAGCATCACCTCTTCTTTTATTAAGACTGTTGACATCTGTTGGCTGAAGAAACCCGCTGCTTGATCCCTGGAGACAAACACTTCCCCATTCTTATTTTTTTTTTATCAGATTAGCAATCCTGGCTCTTCTTTGCCATATTTTGCATTTTACAGAGCACAAATGCTTTAAAGTTGGTGAAAGGTCTGGACTGCAGGCCGTTCCAACTCCCAGACTCTCCTGCTATGAAGACCGTTTTAATAGCTGCAGGATGTGGTTTGGCATTATCTTGCTGAAACATTCAAGGCCTTCCCTGACAGACAGACTGGATGGAGAAATATGTTGCTGCAAGCTTTCAGCATTGTTAGGGCTTTTCCAGATCTGGAGTTGTCTAATCTATAGGTGCTGATGCTTCCCATGCCATCAGAGATGCAACTGTTCACTGATTACAAGCTTAGTGGCCCGTCTTCTCTTTAGTCCAGAAGATTCACTGTCTACAATTTCCAAAAATAAATCTCACATTTCAATTTGTCTGACTATGAGCTTCAGTGACGTCCCATTCCTAATCCATAGGGATCAAAATGACGTTGGTCCACCTTTGCAGCTAGAACAGCTTCAACTCTTCTGGGAAGGCTGTCCACAAAGTTTAGGATTGTGTTTATGGGAATTTTTGATCATTCTTCCAGAAACACATTTGTGAGGTCACATACTGATGTTGGACCAGAAGGTCTGGCTCTCAGTCTCCGCTCTAATTCATCCCAAAGGTCTTCTATCGGGTTGAGGTCAGGACTCTGTGCAGGCCAGTCCAGTTCCTTCACACCAGACTCTGCATCCATGTCTTTATGGACCTGCTTTGTGCACTGGTGCACAGTCATGTTGGAAGAGGAAGGGGCCAGCTCCAAACTGGTCCCACAAAGTTGGGAGCATGGAATTGTCCAAAATGTCTTGGTATACTGAAGCATTCAGAGTTTCTTTCACTGGAACTAAGGGGCCAAGCCCAGCTCCTGAAAAACAACCCCACACCATAATCCTCTCTCCACCAAACTTCATACTTGGCACAATGCAGTCAAACAAGGCCTCCGCTGCTCTAGAGTCCAGTGGCGACGTGCTTTACACCACTGCACCCACGCTTTGCATTGACTTGGTGATGTCTGGATGGATGCAGCTGCTCCACCATGAAAACCCATTCCATGAAGCTCCTTCCCTTAATGTTATGTTCCCTTGTGATAAATAAAGAGGGTTATGAAAAGAAATCAGAATGAGCTTTATCCCCCCCAACTATAGTTAAAAACCTGATCTGAGGGTAATTTCAGGAGGATTGTGTATGTAAAATACCAGGTCATGACACCTTAAAAGATGTTTTTCTGCCATCAAATTAAAGATGAGGTTATATTTCTTCACGAAATAATGAAACGTCTCCTTTTCAACATTTTCATATGGCTTCTGTTTTCTAATCAGAATAAAATGTTGGTATATGAGCTGGACTCCACTTCCCCCTGCTACCCTGGACTGGAGCATGCAGGTATAGAAAAACGATGGATGGAATCGCACATCATTGTATTCATGTGTTTATTGACATTTCACACAGCATCCCATCTGCTTACACTCAGGCTAAATTATCTGTGGAGGAAAAAACAAGCAAACTTGGCATCACTAAAAACATTTGATCCCCTATCAGTGTTTTTCTTCTTGGGAAAGTCATACCAGTGTTTATTCTTGTTGTCAAGTGTGGCCGCATCCCGCCTTCACTTCACCTCTTGATGCTTTTGCATTACGTAAAAACTTTGAGCCTCCATTTCTGAAACATGCATCCTCAAACTTTAAACAAAAAATTATCAACAGCAGTTTTCACTGCCCTCTGAATAAAAGAATTATTCCTCTTGGGATCAAGAAATACCCCAATATGAGGTCCAAAGATGATGTTTAAGGACCTGTTGCACAAATAAGACATAAAATGCTTCATTTGAAGTTAATAAGACCACATGTGTCTATTTAACAAAGTTGTTGAACATAAAAGGAAACATATTTTCTAATAAACTAATCAGTTTGTGTGTATATGCGTTTCTTTGTTGCTGTTTCAAGCTGTAACTACACACAGCACTGGACTAAATGTGTAGCCTGGTCAGATTTATTTGTAATCTGAAGAGGAATCTGTGCGATGCAGTTCATTCCTGCATGACTGTCCTCGCTGCCTCAGACAAAGTCGAGCACAGAGCAGTTGTCGACGTGCCACAGACCTAAAAATGCTTTTATACAGCGTGTTTGTCTGTGTTGCCACGTTGCCGTTTATGTGCACAAAGAAAGCTGTCCAGAGTTTAAATTCTTGAAATTTGTCCCTGAGAGGAGACGAAAGGCAGCAGCACTGACCCAGACAGGGAAATTACGCTCCATATATAGCACAGCCAGAACCTGTCCACAATCCCAATGTCCAGCAGGACAAGAAAAGACAGAGTAAGAAATAAACCAAGTGCATGACAGGAAACTGTCATATATGATTTGCAGGGGTGTCCAGCTCCGGTCCTCGAGGGCCACAATCCGGCAGGTTTTCCATGTCTCCCTTCTCCAACACACCCTTGACTCAAATTCATAGGCTTTTAGATTCATTTAATTTGAAGCAACAGTGCTGGTGCAAGGAGGCATGGAAAACCGTCGGTGGTCCTTGAGAACCAACTATGGACACCACTGATTTAGAGAAATTCAAGTTTTTGGAAATGTAACAATACGTATAGTCCTTAAATGAAACAAAGCTCAAAATAAAGGAACCATAACATACAAAAAAAACAAAAAAAAAGAAAAAAGCGAAAAAGGTATAAGAGCAGCAATGTTTTAAAATAATTTTAATGTAACCAAAAACAGTGAGGGGGATGGGAGCTTTGGCCAAAAAAAACCATCCATGTAACGGGCTGGATCTCAGCTGCTCCCCTAACCTTAGGTCCACAACGAAGCAGTGACTCTCAACTCTGCTAATATGCAAAGAAACCAAACGGAGCAGAGCAGGAGTTGGTGGCAGCAGCCAGGACATTGGCTTTATGCCCCCACCAGAGTTTCTCCAGCCAATCACTGAAGAGCAAAAAGGAACAAGTTGATAATCACACAGGAGAGCAGCCACGCTGACAGAGGCGTAAATGACAGTTTCAGTTCCAGAAAGTCGGGATGATGAGGAAAACGTGAAAAAAAACAGAATGCAAAGATCTGCAAATCATGCAACCCCATCCCATCACAGATGCAGGTTTTCCAGAGTCCGCTGATAACAAGCTGGATGCTGCCACTCCTCAGTCTGCAGGACACCATGTCCATGCTTTCCACACAAAATTTCAAAGTTTGATCCGTCTGACCGCAGAACGCTTTGCCTCAGACCATTTTAAGTGATCTTTGGTCCAGAGAGGACAGTGTTCATATGACATAATAATAACAATAATAATGATAATGGATAATGGATTAGATTTATATCGCGCTTTTCAAGGCACTCAAAGCGCTCACATTAGGTCCATTATCAATTCACTCCTCTTTCATACTTGGTGATGGTAAGGTACACGTATGAAACCACAGCTGCCCCCTTCTGTCTCCCTCTGATGTCTTCTACAGAAGACAGCCACTTACCAGCCACTTACCAGCCACTCACAAGCCACTTACCAGCAACGTGTCTGCTAATTCAATCGCACAGAGTGCCTGTGTGTCCAGGGGAAATGATTTCAGAGCATAAATGAACGCCCGGAACAAGGACGTTTCCACACACCAAGTTTGGACACCGTGTGTGATGACTTACTCGCGGGACAAATCGTTCAGCCAGTGATGGTGCAGTAATGGTGCACTATCACTGCACCACTTCAGGCTGAAATAGGCTGAACTTTTTCATGCCCACATCTGTATGATTTTTTTCTTCCACGACTGTGACAGATGGAGGGATCCTCAGTTCGTTAACTATTTTATGTTAAGGAACATTTTTTCCTGACATTACATTATAATGTTGGTGAGATTGTGGGCGGCTGTAGCTCAGGTTGGAAGAGCAGTCATCTTGCAACCGGAGGGTTGGGGGCTCGATTCCAGGCTTCCCTGTGGACCACATGCCTAAGTGTCCTTGGGCAAGACACTGAACCCCATGTTCCTTCCCAATGTACCTATCAGGGTATGAATGTGTGTGTGACTGGGTGAATGGACTTGTAGTGTAAAGCAGTTGTCAGTACGACTCAAAAAACGCTATTTAAGTGCAGTCCATTTTTCCGTAATTTTATCAACCTTTGTCCATCTTGACATCTAAAAAACTCTGAAATGCTCCTTTTATATGCAGCCATCTTACTGACCTGGTTCGAACTAATACAATTAGCTAACAACTGCTCCTCCAGTTGTTTTTTTATTTGTGCTGATAACTTTTAGTTGCTCCTGTTACAACTTTTAAGAGATGTGTTGCTGCCTTCAGATTTAAGATGAGTTCATACTTGGCCGACGTTTTATGATTCTAAATCATAAAACGTCTGAGCTTGAATGTCTGATTTGTTGTTTATGTCCCACTGGGAATCAAATGTGGGTTTATGAGATTTGCAAGTCATTCAATTCTGTTTTCATTTACACTTTTTCTCAACTTTTTTTGGAGGGAATTAGAGTTTAAACAGATTCAGTCATAAAATACAGCCTCAATATTGTTTTTTTTCTAAAAAAAAAAAAAAAAAAAGACTAGATGCTTTTTGTAGAAAGCTGGATTTGAATCATGTGCCACTCTACTGCTGTTGCTTCCTGCAGCTTAATTAGCAAACCACAATCTTGTTATGGTAAAAATATCGTTGCACATTTCCTAAACAAACAAGAGTTGCTTGTAATTGTTGCCTTCTTTCCGTGGTTTGCCATAAAATCCGAGGCCCTCTGATTAAAATCATGTCACATCATGAGAGACGGTGGTTTTTCTTCGTCAGTTCAGTAATACATGCTTCTCCTCACAACATGCACTTAGTGACCTAAATGTAAAAGTTTGTGGTAGCTGGAAAAGTCTGTCCAGGCGGCCAGCTGCCACCGTTTTCTTCTCATTTTATGAAACGTTATGTCTGCATCAGACAGCGGGAGTTAGTGTGAACCTGTTGATGCGAGTTCAGATGAATCTTTTCATCTTTCCGGTTTTTATTATCTTTAACTTTTGTTTGTGTGCAATAATAATCATGTAAATGATGAAAAAGACCCTGACCAGGGATGGATTTATGCCCCCCCACAGGTATAATCTACACAGTAAAACACACTCTCACCTTTCTGTCTTCATCGCTCTCCATGTGTGTGTTCACTTCTGAGTCTGAGCCTCCTTTTATGCAAACACGCATATAAAATGTTATTTTTACATATATGTTCACAGAGGTGTGTATTTCTGCGTCTGTGTGGGTGTGTGATATACGATTCCCCAGCCAATCACACACCCATGTCACGACGAGGGCCACATCTATAAACTCACATTGTGTCTAAATGTGTTCCTGTGAGAGGAAGACGGGCAGAAAGAGAGGACGGACAGATACAGCCGCTCAAGTCTCGGGTCAAACTCGCTGAAGGTGAAAGAAAGAAGCAGAAAGATGAAGACTTTGCTCGTCCTGGTTCTGTGCTCCCTGGCAGTCGTCTGTGTGACTTCAGGTACGATTCATACCGCAAGAAAATCTAAAAAGAGCTTATTACTGTTTAATTCCTCTTATTTTATTTAGATATTAAACAAACTAAAAACAAGGGCAGACTGGAGGAAAATAATTAAATAAATCTATCAAATTTATCTTTATTTGTATTTTGTCTCCTCATGATTGACAGATGCTGCCTCCAGGCCCCAACCTGCTGATGACAAACCAGCTGAGGAGGGTATGAAAAACACTCATCATTTATCAGTTATGGAGCATTTATTATTTTCAGCTTATAAATGAATAGATAGCAAAAAAAAAAAAAAAAATCATAGTAAACTTCACTTTAGTCTATTTTATGATGGAATCATCCTTTTCTCAAAGTTATCATGCAGCAAAGTAAAAAATATCCAAGTTTGCATCAAAATCCTCACTTATGTAGATGTATAAGTGTAAAATGCTGTTAACTATATAGATTAAAATGTATTTTAAGAGCTTCTATTTTCGCCTTTTTTTTTTATAAATAAAATCTTTGATGTAACTAGTTATTAAGGAAGTTGCCAAACAGATGTGTCCAGCTGTGGAAAAGCCAGAATGAAGGATTTAGATTTATTTACATATTCTGCGGTATCTGAGTTTTCCAACACATGAAATCAATACTTTTTTCTTTTTTCTTTTTTTTTTTTTTTAGAGTCAGGGTTTTGAATATTTGAACTGGTTTTGCAAAAAATAAGGCCTCAAAGTTTAACAGGGATCAAAACCTTTCCAGGCAGCCACAAGCTGGAAAACCAGATCAAGGCTACTGATATTTCAAGCATAAAGTGGCTTTTTGGAATTTAAACTTGCTTATTTTGCAAAAATTAATAAGCAAATTGAATAAATATTTAAAAAATACAACAAAAAACACAACATTATACATTTCTGGGGGGTGGAAATACAGTTTTTTTCTTCGTCTCCAGGACTTGCACGCGTCCGACTTGTTGCTGGTTTTGAAGTGACTGCTGCCAAATGTAGCCAAATATAAAGCTTCTATGTCATAATTATAACTCAATAATCTCTTCAACTTAACTGCCTGGAAGGTAGGAGAAATTTAGCATCATAAAAGTATTGCTATCACGTCTTTAATATTTTTCTTTATTACTAAATAAAACCTGCAGCTGTTCTTGTTTCACTGCAACACCTGGATAAAGTTTTTTTTTACTTTTTCTCCATACTGCTTTGTTATTTTTTTACAACTTTTTATTCATTTAAAGAGTTTTATGCTTTTCATTTCATGTCATGAAAGCAAGTGAGTTTTTTTTTTTTAACTGTAATATTTGTATTGTTCTAGGCATGAATAGGAAAGGAGGGGGTTGTTTATAAATGCATGATAAACAACTAATTTTGATCATATTCTACCACAACTAATGACTAATTTTAGTTGTTTGTTTTTTTTTAAATAACATAAAACACAATATAAGAAAAAAAGTGATTCAAAAGAAGAAGAAAAGAGAATGAAAAACACCCAACAACAGAAATGGCAACATCAAAACACAAAAAAGACAAAAAAAAAATCGTCCCTTTTTCCTTTTCTTTGTTTTTTCCCTCCTCTTTATCTCCTTTTTCTTTTCTCCTTCATTTTTCATACTTTCTATCTGACTATCGTCGTCCAAACAAAAGGAGCAGGCAGAAGTTAGAACTTTCCAGCCTCTTCTAATGTTTATAAACTAAAAGGATGCACTTATGAATAAAAATCCAATGTTCAGTGAATTATGTAAGAAAATAAAATGTAGTCTGCAGTCAATCAATAACAAGCACTTTTTTAAAATCAATAACAGATCAATGATAAATCATATTCTTTATAAATAAATCATATTCATTCAGTGCATTAATCTGCAGTGCAGCCTCCTGATATAAAACGTGTAAAGTATCAATAAACTAATCATAAAAAGAAAATTTACCTCCATCAGTATAAAACTCATAAAAGTGGAGAATACTAAGAGAAAGATCAAAGAAAGCTTTGACCTGGAGTGTAAAGGTTTCTGTTGTGGTGGGACTGTGGAGAATTTAGAATCAGGCAGAGAGTGGGCCAACTTTTACTGAACAGGTCGGATCATACGGAAGAGGATTAGGGCCACTGAAGAAAACAAATTCAGAGGAAAAAGGCAGAATTCTGACTTTTTCCAAGAACATTTTTTAAGAGGAGATTTTTTTTTTTTCAATTCCTGAAAATAATCAGAATTCTGACTTTATTTCTGAGAACATTAAAAAAAAAATAATAATAAAAATTAGGGAGATTTAAAAAAGAAAAATTCTGAAAAAGTTCTGAAAAAGTTTGTCCAGAACATTTGAAAAAAAATTTCAGGAGATTTTTTCTTTTATTTCTGAAAAAGTCAGAATTCTGACTTTAATTTCATATTTCTGAATTTTCCCCCCAAAACACTGAGAAAAAAATGGGATTTTTTTTTCCATTTCTGAAAAAAAAAATCAGAATTCTGACTTTTTTTTCCAGAATATTGAATAAAATTGGGGGAGGTTGTTTTTTTTTTGTTTTTTTTTTTTAGATTTCTGAAAAAGTCATAATTCTGACTTTTTTTTCCCAGAACATTTTAGAAAAAAAATTCAGGAGAATTTTCTTTTTCAATTTCTGAAAAAATTTAGAGTTCTGACTTTTTCCCAGAATATTTAAAAAACTGTTTGTTTTTTTGTTTGTTTGTTCTTAAGATTTCTGAAACCAGAAATTGAAAAAAAATCTCCTTAAAAAAACAACCCAAACAAAACAAAAAAAAGAAAAAAAGAAAAAAAAAAAAAAAAAACAGAAAAAAAAAAGAACAAGAAAAAAAAAAAAAGGGGGAGAAAGCCACCAAAAAAAAAAAAAAAAAAAAAAAAAAAAAAAAAAAAAAAAAAAAAAAAAAAAAAAAAAAAAAAAAAAAAAAAAAAAAAAAAAAAAAAAAAAAAAAAAAAAAAAAAAAAAAAAAAAAAAAAAAAAAAACAAAAAAAAAAGTTTCTGGAAAAAAAAGTCAGAATTATGCCTTTAATCTCAGAATTTTGACTTTTTTTACCCGGAACATTTTGGAAAAAAAAATGCGGGAGATTTTTTTTATTTCAATTTCTGAAAAAAAAAAATTTCTCAGAATTTCTTTTTCAGTATGTTCATTTAGATGAAAGTGTCTGTTTTCTTCCCCACAGATCTACAGGACGGTTAATCTGTGCTCATATTCCCACTTCTCCAGTGCTAAAATTGTGTTTAATGTGCGTGACATGCAGGATTGTTTGCGGAGAAGGAGCAGGCCTCCACGGTGGTGAGACAGAAGAGAGCTGCCGGGCAGCTTTCCCTGACACAGCTGGAGAGGTACTTCATCTATAACCAGCAGCAGGCAGACTCACTCCCATACATGCTTCAGCCTTGTCCAGCCGGGGTCCAGAGGAGATGTGGGCTTAGATTAGAGTCCATCCAGACTATCGTATCTTGACCAACAATCTGTGTCCCTCTGCTTCTGTCTCCTCTCCAGCCTGAGAGAAGTCTGTGAGGCCAACTTAGCTTGCGAGCACATGATGGACACAAATGGCATCATCGCCGCCTACACCGCCTACTACGGACCAATCCCATATTAGAAGCCAGACCGCAGCTTTACTGCCCAGCAAAGCTGCTGTTTTCTTTTTCTCCATCTGCAGATTTGCTTTTGAGCTGAAGCTGCGAGCGGAACGAGATAGAAGTCTTTCCTGCTCAGACGAAGCAAAAGTTGTATTTCTCTCAGCCTGTAGAGTAGACTGATGAAAGCAAATAAAGATAAATAAATCTCCACTGTGTGATCTCTTTTATGAGCCTTGTTTGTCATGACAGTTTTTCTCAATTGCTAAAACACTAAATCTCATTCTCAAAATCAATTTTTCAGAGGCCTAAACCGAGGTATCAAATCAGTCCCCTTGTGATCAAAACCTAAAGCACGTTTCACATCATGATGCACTTGCTGTGCAAAATGGTGAACACATGCTGCACTCTTTCATCACAACTGAGACACAGGTGTCAGCAGGTAAACAGTGACTCAAAATTGATTTCACCTTCGGCTGATGATGAAGGAGCAAATGTAAAACAGTTGAGGAAGCTGTGGGGGTCAAGATTTTGCGATGGATAGAGGAAATCAGAGAGGAAGAGTATGCATAAGAGATGGTCATGGGATAGGCTGGTCGTGGATGGGGGTGTGGAAGGAGGCAGAGCCTTCATTTCAGATTACAGTTTTTCTCAATTGCTAAAACACTATTTTTGAAATTTCCCCTCACTTTTTCACAAACTTTAAACACTAATCCCATAACTCAAACTACTTTCCCAAAAACTCTTCTTCTTGCTGCAAAAGGAAGTTATTGACTCAAAACAGCATAACTTGGCCTCAAAAAGCGACACTATTGTCAAATCATGCCCCAAGCACAGCAAAATGTAGAACACTACAGAGCAATCAGGAAACACTACAAGGAAAAAAGGAAAACACAATTCTCAGGACATAATGCTGTCGATTTTTTTTTTCTTTAATGTAATTTACATCAGGCCAAATGCATCATGTCACAACACGGAGAACTCACAACATCAAGTACTAGAAAAGCACTCGGAGCACTCGGAGTTCACAAATCAACGCTACCAAAAGCATAACCTCCTTGGCGGAGGTAATACAGCAGCATGGTCGATCACAGTTGCACGGATTTCATTTCAAATGAAGGCTCTGCGTCAGACCTGATTTTGCCCCCCTCCACGTCCCCATCCTCGACTATGTCTGCAACCACCTGTTATGCGTACCCTTCCTCTCTCATTTCCTCTATCCATTGCAAAATCTTGACCTCCCACAGCTTCCTCAACTGGTTTATATTGGTTCCCTCATCATCAGCCAAAGGTGAAATCATTTTTGAGTCACTGTGTTTACCTGTTGACAAATGTGTCTTAGTTGTGATCAAAGTATGCAGCATGTGTTCACCATTTTGCACAGCAAGTGCATCACAATGGAAATGTGTTTGCAAGCAGTGTCTAGTGCTGTGAAACGTGCTTTAGGTTTTGATCACAAGGGGACTGATTTGATACCCCGGTTTAGGCTTCTGAAAATTTGGCTTTGAGAATGGGATTTAGTGTTTTAGCAACTGAGAAAAACTGTAAATTCGTGCATGCGGATGAAACTATGATCGACCATGTTACTGTCCATGGGTTGGTAGAGAAGTTAAAGGTGCAACCCAACATCAGGTTCTCTGTTCCAACAGTCACACGGGCTTCAGAGAAGAGAACAGGTAGTTGTTACCCCCCCCCCCATTACATGACTGTATACTATAAAAATGTTTGGATTATAAAGAAGACTGCTGTAAACCAGGGAAACCTCCTGGAAGTGATGGAATCAGCTTGTGATGAGATAGGTGCGGAGGCATGCCAAGCCTGGATTCAGCATACGGGGGCTTTTCCCTCGTCGTTCTGCCGGTGAGAATGTGGCCTGTGACGTGGATGAGGCTCTGTTCGGACCCAGCCAGGAGACACGATGCTGTGGCCGAATGACATTTGCATATATGTTCGCTCATGTTGAACTTTCTTTTTTCATGATGTTAAATGGAATATTTTTACTTTTACTGTATGAGTTGTCTATGTTGTGACATGATGCATTTGGCCTGATGTAAATAAAAAAGAAAAACATTTTGACAGCATGATGTTCTAAAAACTCTGTTTTCCTTTTTCCTGCTAGTGTTTCCTGATTGCTCTGTAGTGTTCTACATTTTGCTGCACTTGGGGCATGATTTGACATTCGTGTTGCTTTTTGAGGCCAGTGTTGCTGTTTTGAGTCAATAACTTCCTTTTGCAGCAAGAAGCAGAGGTTTTGGGAAAGCTGTTTAAGTCATGGGATTCGTGTTTAAAGTTGTGAAAAACTGAGGGGACATTTAAAAAAAAGTGTTTTAGCAATTGAGAAAAACTGTAATGGATCAATTAACTTCACATATAACCCACCACCAGATGTCCTTGCTGTGCAACTAAAATGGCAGCATGCAGGTGTAAACTGTAGCTCATGATCACATCTATTTTCCTATTCAATGAATATATAACAAACAGCTAATTCAGTCCATGTGGGTTTAAAAGCACCATAAATACACTTACTGGTCACTTTATTAAACACAACTGCTCGATAACTTGTTAACACAAATATCCAATAATCACACGGCAGCAACTCAACACACCTGTTCATGTTCAAACTGAGCATCAGAATGAGGAAAAAAAGGGATTGAATGGTTGTTAGTCTGAGTGTTTACTGGGATTTTCACACACAACTTGTCGTCCTCAAAAATATTCATACCTTCCAATTAAAGAAAAGGCCAAAATCCCAATAGTAATTCAATTAGCAGGAAAATAAAGAAACTAATGATAAATAAAAATTTACAAAATCATAATTTAGTGAAATAAAATATAGCTTTTGAATTATGGTTGAAAATAGTAATTAAAAAAAAAAAAAAGCTGTCCCGGACACATTAGACACCTTTCCCATGAACAGTGGACTAAAATATCTGTCAACAGGTGCAGAGGTATTTTTGAACATTAGAGAAAACACCTGATTGCAGTGATTGTTTCAAAGTGTGTTGCTCAAAAAAGTTTTAGCTTCGGAGCCCCATCATGCTTGTTTACGTGTTTTATTTTTTGTTTGTTTGTTTGTAATATTTCTATTGAACCATAATTCAAAATCAGTGTCATGATTTTCATGGAATTTTTATTTATCATTACTTTAGTCAATTTCAACTTATTTCACTGGCAGCTGATTTTTTTTTTCCATCTTTAATTGAGAGGGTATGAATAATTTTAAGGACAACTGTATCTGTAGGGTTTCCACTGAATGGTCTGAAGAAGAGAAAATATCCAGAGAGCAGCAGTTGTCTGGACCAGAATGCAGCAGGAGACCTCACCCGGGTCCCTCCTGTCAGCTAAAACAGGAAACTGAGGCTACAATTCACACAGACTCACCAAAACTGGACAACAGAAGATGGAGAAACATTGCTGGTCTGATGAGTCTCCATTTCAGCTCCACATTCACATGGTAGGATCAGAATCTGGTGTAAATGAAACCCTGAATACCAATATGGCATCATTCAACCACCACAGCCTAAATATTATTGCTGACCACGTCCGTCCCTTTATGACCACAGTGGAGCATCTTCTGATGCTCATTCCAGCAGATTAATGCACCACGTCACAAAGCTCAGATCATCTCCACCTGCTTTCTGTAACATGGTAATGAGTTTACTGAACTTAAACGACCTCCACAGTCACCAGATCTCAGTCCGACAGAGCAGCTTTGGGATGTGGTGGAACGGGAGAGTCACATCATGGATCCAGTAACTGTGTGATGCTGCCATGCTGATATGGAGCAAAACCTCTGAGGAATGTTTCCAATACCTTTTCTGGATCTATGACACCGAGAATGAAGGCAGTTCTGGTGGAAAAGCTACCAGCAAAGTGGATCTAATAAACAAGGAGTTTAGATGTCACACAGATCTGAAACATTTTCTTCACATCTTCAAATTGTAAAACAAAAAACATATTACGAAAAAAAAAAAAAAAGACTCCAGCTTTTACTCTCAAATTTCTACATCTTTATTGACTTTCATAAAATAGCAGAAATTGTTTTTCTCCCTACAATGAGAGAAAATGATCAGCTTATAAGTATGAAACATCTGAATATGGAATATAATAGATTATGCTTTTGAACAGCCAGACTGAATGTTTTAAAACTGGTTCTCCAGATTTTCTGAAGGTCTCCCAAAGTTAGGACTTTTTTCAGTTTTCCTTTTTTTTTAAAACTTATTTTCAGTCCAGTTCTTCTTCCTAATTTCTGATTTTAATTAAGTGATATGTTTATTTGTTCAGTAAAGAAGCACTGATCTGCAAATTAATCAAGCATAGAAAGAACTCCACAAGGCACAAAGGATGAGCTTTTGCTGAGTGTTCAAATCACCAATTTGCAAAGGTCTCTTAGACATTTTGCTACCCACAAGGACACTCTTGTTTCCATTTCTGTAGTTATTTTTGTTTCTTTAATACCAAAGATAGCACCATGTCACAGGTAAAATGATATTTTTGCAGATTCCCAAGGAGCTATTAACTGGAGGGGAGGAAAAAAAAACAACAAAAACATTGGTATTACTCAGTGTGGTACACAGCAAGGGCCCGAGCGGGATTCAATCTCACAGACTCCCTGGTTAGAGATGTACACACTTACTGTATCAGTCACACTGCAAAATCTCAAATCTTAGCAAGTATATCTTAGTTTCTTATCAAAATATCTCATCACACTCAAAATAAGACATAATTACTTAAAAAGAAACATTTCAGTGAGATATGGAAACTTGTTTTCAGGCAACACATCTTATTTCAAGAAATTTTATCAAGACAATTTTGCTTATGCCATAGGCAGAATTTTTTTTCTAATTACAAGCAAAAATTTGAAGTGGCCAAGACTTTTTTGCTTGTAATAATCAAAAAAATCTGCCAATAGTACAAGCTAAATTTTCTTGATGAGATTTTTTTAAATAAGATGTGTTGCCTTAAAACAAGTTCCTATATCTCACTGAAATGTTTCTCTTTAGATAATTTTCTCTTGAGTGTGATGAGATATTTTGACTAGAAACTAGAAAAATATACTGGCTAACATTTGAGTTTTTGCAGTGCAGCCAAAGGGGTATCTTTGTGGCCAAGAAGCCAGGCCGCATGATTAATCAGAGGCATAGTGACAGAACATTACACCGTCACATCAGCATGATGTGACAGTGTGTCCTTGGACAAATTGAGGAAACTGGACAAGTGGAGGAAAAAAGAATAATTGGCCTAAAACGTATTCAGAACAGATCAATAGAATCTGAAAGAGATGTCCTGAAGAAATGGGAACAAATACCTGACAACCTCCCGCAGACTGGACCATAAGCAGATTCATCCTCATCAGAAATGGTCTCCGTATGGATGGAGGCTGTCAGAAAACTCTCCTGGGATGCGACAGAAATGAGGTGGATGGACCCAAATGCAGACATGCAGACACAAGTGGAGGGACAGCAAGGACCATTGACAGTTGTGTAAAAAAGTGTTTGCCCCCTTCCTGATTTCTTTTTTTGTTTTTGCATGTTTGTCACACTTATATATTTCAGATCATCAAACATATTTAAATACTAGACAATGATTACACGAGTAAACACAAAATGCAGCTTTTAAATGAGGATTTTTTTCAGTAAGGGGGAAAAAATCCAAACCTCCATGGCCCTGTGTGAAAAAGTGATTGGCCCCTCTGTTAAAACATAAATTAACTGTGGTTTATCACGAGTTCAATTTCTCTAGCCACACCAAGGCCAGATTACTGCCACACCTGTTCTCAGTCAAAGAAATCACTTAAATAGGACCTGCTTGACAAAGTGAGTAGACCAAAAGATCCTAAAAAGCTAGACATCATGTTGCAATCCAAAGAAAATCAGGAACAAATGAAAAACAAAGTAATTGAGATTTATCAGTCTGGAAAAGGTTACAAAGCCATTTCTAAAGCTTTGGGACTCCAGAGAACCACAGTGAGAGCCATTATCCACAAATGGTGAAAACATGGAACAGTGGTGAACCTTCCCAGGAGTGGCCGGCCGACCAAAATTACCCCAAGATCACAGCGACGACTCATCCAAGAGGTCACAAAAGACCCCAGAACAACATCCAAAGAACTGCAGGCCTCACTTGTCTCAGTTAAGGTCAGTGTTCATGACTCCACCATCAGAAAGAGACTGGGGGGCAAAAATGGCCTGAATGGCAGAGTTCCAAGACCAAAACCACTGCTGAGCAAAAAGTACATAAGGGCTTGTCTCAGTTTAGCCAGAAAGCATCTTGATGATCCCCAAGACTTTTGGGAAAATACTCTGTGGACTGACGAGACAAAAGTTTAACTTTTTGGAAGGTGTAGGTCCCATTACATCTGGCGTAAAAGTAACACGAAATTTCAGAAAAGGAACATCATAGCAACAGTAAAATATGGTGGTGGTAGTGTGATGGTCTGGGGCTGTTTAGCTGTTTCAGGACCTGGAAGACTTGCTGTGGTAAATGGAACCATAAATTCTGCTGTCTACCAAAAAATCCTGAAGGAGAATGGCCGGCCATCTGTTGGTGACCTCAAGCTGAAGCGCACTTGGGTTCTGCAGCAGGACAATGATCCAGAACACACCAGCAAGTCCACCTCTGAATGGCTTAAGAACAACAAAATGAAGACTTTGGAGTGGCCGAGTCAAAGTCCCGACCTGAATCCAATAGAGATGCTGTGGCATGACCTTAAAAAGGCGGTTCATGCTGGAAAACCCTCCAATGTGGCTGAATTACAACAATTCTGCAAAGAT
Organism: Atherinomorus stipes; assembly: GCA_023101725.1. Taxonomy (NCBI): domain Eukaryota; kingdom Metazoa; phylum Chordata; class Actinopteri; order Atheriniformes; family Atherinidae; genus Atherinomorus; species Atherinomorus stipes. The sequence continues at coordinate 891,099 of JALJCO010011496.1, forward strand.
GAGTGGAACAAAATTCCTCCACAGCGCTGTAGAAGACTCATTACCAGTTATCACAAACGCTTGATTGCAGTTGTTGCTGCTAACGGTGGCCCAACTAGTTATTAGGTTTAGGGGGCAATCACTTTTTCACACAGAGCCATGGAGGTTTGGATCCCCCCTCACTAATAAAAAACTTCATTTAAAAACTGCATTTTCTGTTTACTTGTGTTATCTTTGTCTCACATTTAAATTTGTTTGATGATCTGAAACGTATAAGTGTGACAAACATGCAAATAGGAAATTCAGGAAGGGGGCAAAAACTTTTTTACACAACTGTAATTAACTGAAAACTCTAAAGCGACATGAGATCAAGGAACTGAACTAACAAAGTACAAACAGCTAAGAGACAGTGGGAAAAACCAGGTGCGTAAATATCGTGGGAACTAATAACAAGAAGCAGGTGTGGTAATTTAACTGCACCAGGAAACTGTAAGTGAGACAGATTGGACAAAAGGGGACACAACTCTACAAAATAAAACGGAACCAGACAGAATTTTTAACAAATGACAAAACTGGGAACTAATAGATTGAAATTAGGGCTGCCATGATTAGTCGATTGATCAACTTATCGTCCACTATTAAAATAGTCGACTAATCTCTGTACCTTCCACTGCCTTGTCTGCCTTTGTGTCCTTGGTGCATGTGCATAGTCGTAGCAATTGGAGTCAGCTATTCTTGAATTGTATACTGACATAAATACATACACACAAATATGTTGTAAATATGTGACAACTTTCATATGATCTAATTAGCAGTTTAATTGCCAAAGTAATCGGTGACTATTCGATTATCAAAATAAATGTTTGTGGCAGCCCTAATTGAAATGGAGTCTGCATAAAACCTGCAGGTCAAGACAAAAACAGTGAGTCAAGGCTAAATGACTCAAGAACTGGACTGAAACTCAGGGCAGGTCTGACATGATGGTCCCTCCTTAGAACCTAGACCTCAACATGAACCAGGATCGTCTGGACAGAGAGCGCAAGAGCTTTGAGAAGAATCCTGGAGAGTTTTTCCCGAAGACAAAGCTTGTCTACGAGGGTTCAGGGAAATGTGAAGAATAAAGATAGTCAAAACAAATCTCACTAGAATTGTACGAATTGTTTTTGTCTTCAGTGTCATATTTCTTTTCAGGCATTCCAGTAAATCATTACACACATTTCCAGTTTTACTGCCAGTAAATGAAGAGAAGGTGGCTCAAGATTTTTGCTTTGTACTGAAAGTCTCCGGTTGGACATATTAAACCTGTTACTGTAAGTAACTGATAAGTACAGCTCATTACACAGCCAAAAAGAATTTCATCAAGTTCCCCTGAAGCTTGGCGCTGTGCCTCTCTGACCCTGATTGAGCTCTGGGTATCTGGTCTAACTAGTCTATCATGGAAATACTCATCGCTGTCCTACATTCTAGTGGTCCAGGTTTTGGCAGCTGTTGTTTACTGTTTGTCTTTTTCCCTGCAGAATGTTGGTACGGCAGAGGGAAGAAAAAACAACTGAGATAAGATGCTCGGAACAAGATATTTAACAGCACATAAATAAAAAATAAGACAAGCAGAAAAACAGAGTCTCACACATACAGTCTGCAAGGCATTGCAATAAAAGGATCATTTCAGTAAAATAAAACAAGACCTTTTGACCTAAATTCTTGTCAAATGTAGCTAAATATGCCTTAAAACACAATTTGATGTTCTTAAAAAAGGATGAAAGCCTATAAAAGTCTGTGAAAGCCTATAAATATGTATATATACATATATATATATACACATATACATATATACATAAACACTGCCTGGCCAAAAAAAAAAGTCGCCACCTGGATTTAACTAAGCAAAAAGATACGAGCCTCTTATTTGATAATTACTGCATGGACGATTATCTTTCAGCTGGCAACAAGTTATTTAACCCCAACTGGTGCAATGACTTGCTTCTCATTTCCTAAACAACCATGTGGAAAGACACATCCGTGGTCTTGGAAAAGATGTTAGTCTGTCTGAGAAGGGTCAAATCATTGGCATCAAGAGGTGAAAACATCTAAAGAGATGCAGAAACTACTAAAACTGGGTTCAGAACTGTCCAACGCATTATTAAAAACTGGAAGGATGGTGGGGACCCATCATTTTCAAGGAAGAAATGTGGCCGGAAAAAAATCCTGAATGATCGTGATCGGCGATCACTTAAACGTGTGGTGAGATCAAATCGAAGAAAAACAACAGTAGAACTCACGGCTATGTTTAATACTGAAAGTAAGAGCATTTCCACACGTACAATGCGAAGGGAACTCAAGGGGTTGGGACTGAACAGCTGTGTAGCCTTAAGAAAACCACTAATCAGTGAGGCTAACCGGAAAAAAAGGCTTCAATTTGCTAGGGAGCATAAAGATTGGACTGTGGAGCAATGGAAGAAGGTCATGTGGTCTGATGAGTCCAGATTTACCCTGTTCCAGAGTGATGGAGCGAATCAGGGTAAGAAGAGAGGCAGATGAAGTGATGCACCCATCATGCCTAGTGCCTACTGTACAAACCTGTGGGGGCAGTGTTATGATCTGGGGTTGCTGCAGTTGCTCAGGTCCAGGTTCAGCAGTATGAGCTCAAAGAATGAGGTCAACTGACTACCTGAATATACTGAATGAGCAGGTTATTCCATCAATGGACTTTTTCTTCCCTGATGGCACAGGCATATTCCAAGATGACAATGCCAGGATTCATCGGGCTCAAATTGTTAAAGACTGGTTCAGGGAGCATGACACATCATTTTCACACATGGATTGGCCACCACAGAGTCCAGACCTCAACCCCATTGAGAATCTTTGGGATGTGCTAGAGAGGGCTTTGCGCAGCGGTCAGACTCTACCATCATCAATGCAAGATCTTGGTGAAAAATTAATGCAACACTGGATGGAAATAAATCTTTTTACATTGCAGAAGCTTATCGAAACAATGCCACAGCGAATGCGTGCCGTAATCAAAGCTAAAGGCGGTCCAACAAAGTATTAGAGTGAATGACCTTTTTTTTTTTTTTTTTTGGTGTTTTTTTGGCCAGGCAGTGTTATATATATATATATATATATATATATATATGTAAACATGCAAATATTATTGTTAACACTCTGGATATTCATGTAAAGGAGTTTATAAATAGGTAAGAAATGACAGCTTGTCAAGTGCATTTCACCCCCTCTTTTTTTGTCTTCTTTTACAAACATCACCCAACTCTATCTTTTCATATGTGCCTCTGCAGTTGTCACAAGCAGTTGGAGTAATGATATGTATGCATAACATAACAGGCTAAGCTGAGGACCAACAATTCGCCCGCGAGTTTCTTGTGACAGCCAGTGATAAGAAACCTCAGGATGCCACAGTCATACCCGATAACCTTCGGTTTCTCCCTGGCCCACATTCTCTGGCATCAAGCATCAAGTTTTACCAGGTGTCACAGAACAAGTTCTGAGGTTGAAGTCTTTCAGGAGTCTAACATCATGAAGGAGACCTGCAGCAGCATAAAGGGCTGGCTAAAAAAGAAAAGATTGTCTCTTTTAAACTGATTACCAATGAGTCCTGACTTGGGTGTGAGAAGTTTTTGTGTCAAGGTGCACAACGAAAACGTAGGCTGGTTTTAATCCCCCAGACTCCTGTGTGAGAGTCATGCATGCTAAGCATTCAGCCAAAGTGATATTCCTGTGGCCAAGTAGCCAGGATGCATGATCAATCTGAGGCATAGTGGCAAGACCCCACACTATCACATCTCTCCCCCTTTTTCCACAAGAAAGTCCTTGTGCTCCACGGAGGCTGCCACCAATTTCAAATCCATGGACTTCATACCAGTGCCACATGGATCCTGCCAACAATGCCAAAATGTGGTAAGGTACGCAATGAGGGCCCACTCTGGATTCAATCCCAGACTTCCGGGTGAGAGTCATCCACGCTAACCAGTCGGCCAAAGGGATATCATTGTAGCCAAGTAGCCAGGGCGCATGATCAATCAGATGCACAATGACAGGACCTCCCATGGAGAAAAATAAATATGCTAAGTATACTAAAATTTTGTATACTTGTGTACTTGAAGCCACACTAATCATCAACTTACTTTAAGTGTGTTTATTATTAGTTAACTTGAAGCATGCTATTTTGGAACAACTAATTTTGTACTAAGTATATTTTACTTGTAAATAAATTGTATTAAAGATCAACTTGAAGAAACTGGCATTAGGACTGGGAGTTGAGCTTGACTCCATCCTCAACTCAAAAAGGCCCCACAAGCTCATCTTTGATGATACCAGCCCATACCAGTACCCCACCTCCACCTTGCTGGCGTCTGAGTCGGATTGGAGCTCTCTGCCCTTTACCGATCCAGCCACCGGCCCATCCATCTGGCCCATCAAGACTCACTCTCATTTCATCAGTCCAAAAAACCTTAGAAAAATCAGTCTTGAGATATTTCTTGGCCCAGTTTTGACGTTTCAGCTTGTGTGTCTTGTTCAGTGGTGGTGGTTTTTCAGCCTTTCTTACCTTGGCCATGTCTCTGAGTATTGCACACCTTGTGCTTTTGGGCACTCCAGTGATGTTGCAGCTCTGAAATATGGCAAAACTACTGGCAAGTGGCATCTTGGCAGCTGCATACTTGACTTTTCTCAGTTCATGGGCAGTTATTTTGCGCCTTGGTTTTTCGACACGTTTCTTGCGACCCTGTTGACTATTTTGAATGAAACGCTTGATTGTTGGATGATCAGGAAGAGTGCTGCATCCCTCTGCAAGATATGTCACTATTTTTTACTTTTCGGAGCCTGTAAAGTCCCTCTTCTGACCCATTTTGTCAAAGGAAAGGAAGTTGCCTAATAATTATGTTTGCCTAACACACCTGCTAGGGTGTTGATGTCATTAGACCACACCCTTCTCATTACAGAGATGCACATCACCTGATATGCTTAATAGGTAGTAGGCTTTCGGCCAATACAGCTTGAAGTAAGACAACATGCATAAAGAGGATGATGTGGTCAAAATACTCATTTGCCCAATAATTCTGCACTCCCTATATATTTATATTAGGGCTGTCAGTTAAATGCAGTGTTTCTCAAACTGGGGGGCAGGCCCCCCAGGGGGGGCTCAGGGCTCTGTCAGGGGGGCCCAGCCAGGCCTATAGTTTTTGTACTTCTTACAAAACAATGGGCATATTCTTTAAAGACACACAACGTAACTTTTAGACCTTAAAAATCTGTGTTTCTGACTCGTTTGGATGGCACACCAACATTCATTTTGCGCATTTTCGAGCCGTCACTGCCCAGAGGCGTCCCGGGGCTCAGAAACAGCACTATGTAAGATTCCCATCCGGGACGCGACTGTGACGTTGCAGCCGACTATTGGCTGCAGCACCGCGTCACTCACTAGCAACCGGATGTAAACCAGGGATCAACCCCGCGATTGTTTTGAACATACATCATGTTGGATTTGGGAAGGAAACATTACAGGAGGAAGAGAGGAAGGGACAGAACAAGACTCAAGATAAGACTGTCTTTTACTGGCTGGAGTGAATCACGGTGCAGGTATGATACAAGATGGTTGCTAGTTTAGTCGCCGATAGGGGGCGCGTCACTGAGAAAACTGCTAAAAGTTCTGTTGTGTGTCTTTAAAGTACCAACGAATAAATGATGATTACTCAATAAACGATGATATATACATACAACATATATATATATATATATATATATATATATATATACATATATATATATATGTTTTTCGTTTGTTTTTATAGTATTTTTTTTTGTATTTATGTTTTATTATATAATAGATATATATAGATATATATATAGACATACATACATACATACATACAGATATATATACACTTTTTAATTTTAAAAGGTATATTTTTTCCCTAACTGTGTTTATTTACCACAAAAGCTGCTACCTAAAAACATACTTTTTTTTTATTCTATAAGGTGATGTTATTGTTATTCCCTGAAACCAACCAGAAAAGGGTAACAGTTTGATAAGTATTGCATTGGCATGTAACCATGGCAACCAGCAAAGTAGTATCCATGAAAGTGAAAGCTGCTTGTGAAAAGAATGTATTTATATTTATTGCTTTTACTTTTGACCAAAATCACAGTAAACTTATTGTTTGCATTCCAAAGTGAGTAAACCTCAGTTTATTTCTTTCTTTTCTTTTTTTTTAAAAAAAGGGAAAGGAAAAATTCGATCCTTACAGAACCAATTTTAAGAGTATTTGTTGATTTCAAATACTTTTATGTCCAAATATGTTTAAGTTTTTCTTTATGTAGAAAACTTAAAAAAAAATAAAGAAACAGGCTCTCATCCTTATTTTTCTCTGAATTTATTCACCTGGACCGCTTCCTTGTAATTTTCTCTGGTTGTGATTTGCATGAAGTGATAATTGTCAGAAAAGTAACTTTTAGAGTATAGAAATGGTTTAAGTGGACCTTCTGCACCAAATCATCACCTTCAATTGCGATTACTGTACCAAGCTTGAGGTCTATAGAGTTAAACTGTTAGGTTCACACTGATGCCTTACACCAGAAAATTCTTGTCTCAGAATTTGACGCCTCTCTGTCTTCATTTTTTTTTTTTTTTTTGTTATCTTATCTTCATTGCATCATCTCATTAGCTGACCTCCTGAAACTTTCCTGATCAGAAAGGGACAGAAACCTTTCTCGACACTCCCGTCGGGGTTCCCCGGGAAGTTTGCTGTGCACATTTGTCAAAAAATAATAATAATTGCTTGAGAAGATGATTTGATTTGCTAACTGGAATCTCTTTGTTTGTGTCTGATTCACTATTGTAGTTAGAGTCATACAGCTGCAGCTCATGACTCATTACCCAACTTGCTTTAAAACCAGTGATGCCTTTGGGCAAATATGACATAAGTGCCAACACAATCAAAAAGTATCAAGCAGTTAGTCTTTAGCAATTCACTTTTCTGATGCTGAAACATGAACTTTTTCCTGGGCAGTAATTATGTGATGCTCTGCTCTCTGATCTTCCTAAAAGCAGCATTTTTAACCTGCAATTATTCCAGAACACAGTGGCACGAGTTCTGACAAGGACCAGAGGACAAAAATACAGTACACCAGCTTTAAAATGGCTACATTGGCTCCCCACGTGTTTCAGAATGGATTTTAAACTTATTTTTGTTGTTTATAAATCTTTTTTTTTATCGTTGCCCAAGAGGTGACTAATAGTACCCAGTATATGTACATGTACAGTCATCCTCAAAATTATTCATACCCTCCAAAAGAAAGAAAATGCTAAATTAACAATAGTTATTCAAATAACAAGAAACTAAAAAATTAACAATAAATTAAAATTTACAAAATTATACTTTAGTGAAATTAAATATTGCTTTTGAATTGTGGTTGAAAAGAATATTTTTTAAAAACCAATAAAAAACTGCCCCAGACAAATTAAAGCACCTTGCTTATGAACAGTGGACCAGCATACCTGTCAACAGGAGCAGAATTCTGATTGGACGTTACAGAAATACCTGTATGCAGTGATTGCCTCAAAGTGTTGCTCAACACAATTTTAGGTCAGAAGCCCCATCATGCTTGTTCACTTGTTTTATTTTTTGTTTTAATTATTTCTGTTGAACCACAATTCAAAAATCAATGTCATGATTTCCATTGAATTTTTTATGTATTATTACTCTGTTCAATTTCAACTTATTTCACTGACGGATGATTTTTTTTTCTTCCCCTTATTCATTAGTAAGGTATACATCATTTTGCGGATGACTGTATGCATATGGATATCCCTATATGTGTATGTATGTGCGCATTTAATTTAGCTTTTTTCAGGGCCTAGTTCACTAGCAGTTCATTACAGGGACCTTAAAGGAATAGTACACCCACAGAATGATGTGCCTTCATTTTCTACTCACTCTCATGCTGAGCAAGACTCCGGAGCACTTTTTTAATATCTCAAATGCAGCCAGAGATCAGACAGGTTTTCATTTCCCCCCAACTTTCATATAATGTAGGTCACCGGCGCTCAACACAAAAACGTCCATAAAAGTCCACAAAAACTTGTCAATATTCCTCCATACTGCTCGTCCAATGTAATCCAAGTGTCCTGAGTGGGTAGCGTCCAGAATTTACTCGAAACAACATCATTTAGTATATTTTTATAGCTTAACCAGTAGAACATTGCACTTATTTGCACATTCGTGCAAGTTCACGACACTACGGAAGCTGCGGCATTGAGCAACTACTCTGCCGATAATGCAAGCGTAAAAGAAGAAATTTGTTGTTTACATTGTGCTAAAAGCGAACGAGTTGCAGACAAACACAAAATGGTTGGCTATTGATTTACAACAAAGAAAGAAAGACAAAGAGAATGGGTGATCTCGTATGCCGCGGCTTCCGTGGTGTCATGAACTACGCGGCAGCTAGATGTTCTACTGTTTAAGCTATAAAAATATACCAAACGATATCATTTTGAGTAAATTCTGGACGCCACCCACTCAGGACACTTGATTACCACCTGATCTCACAAAATAGTGAAATGAGACGACGGTATACCCCCGCGACTGCTTAAATTACGGAGGAAAGCTGCGCAATGTTGTCAATGGGGGCTGTGTCCCAGACACGAATGCTCAAATTACGGTGGCGAAAACTGTGCAACGAAAAGTCTCCAAAAAAACTATATTGGCGTTTGCACAAATGGACTATATCGTTTTCAACATCCACTCATTTTATATAGAGGTACTTTTAGTGGTTTTTGCTGCCTGAGCCTGGAATCGATCTCCCACTTTCATGACAGACACCTGCTTGCGTCCTATTTATTGAGAGCGCTGTCATGCAACTGTTACAGGCATTTATTCTGCAGCATCATCTCAATTCAGCTTTGCAAACGTCATGAGCAGTTGCATGACAGCAGCTCTCGAAGTATAGAGTAGGACGCAGAGCAGGTGTCTGTCATGCAGAAGTTGTGGAGATCGATTCCAGGTTTCTCCAGGCAGCATAAAGCCAAAAAACCTAAAAGGATTTAGGCTCCGTCAAAATGAGAAAAACTGTGGATTGCATATATAAAATGAGTGGATGTTGAAAACGTAATATAGTCCGTATTTTTGTGCACAAACGACTTATGGGTGTGATTTTTTGGAGGACTTGTTGATTTTACGTTGCACAGTTTTACGTGTCATCAGCACGTAATTTGAAGCTGAAATTCGTGTCTGGGGACACGAAAAGCATCCCCATTGACTTAACATTGCGCAGCTTTACGTGTCAGTGACACGTAATTTGAAGCAGTTACGTGTCGGGGACACGTATATGAGTAAAACCGTTCGTGCTCATTTCACGTATTTTTGTGAGATCAGGTTGTGGATTACATTGGACGAGCAGTATGGAGGAAGATTGACAAGTTTTTGTGTTTTATGGACCTTTTTGGTTTGACGCCCTGGTGAACTCCATCATACGAAAGTTGGGGGAAAACGAAAACCTGTCCGATCTCCGGCTGCATTTGGGATATTGAAAAAGTGCTCCAGAGTCTTGCTCAGCATGAGGGTGAGTAGAAAATGAAGGACAATCATTCTGTGGGTGTACTATCCCTTTAAAGTAGGTTTTATTTATTGTACTTTGTCTTTGTTTCACAAACTATTTCACTGTTGTATTCTTATTTATAATATTAATTGGACTGCAGATGGAAATTAGCATCCTGCTAAATGCAGCATATTTAAATCTGTGTTGTTCGTTCATTAATGTGCGCGGTCCCTTACAAATAAAATATAAGAGTGTAAAGAAAAAGGGTTTAAATCCTTCTATTAGTGCCTATAAATCCAAATGTACAATTTTCTTTTCTCTCATTTTATTTTTTCTTTTCCATTTTTTTCTTTTTCTCCTGTTTTTAATTAAAGCTGCTGTTCAGATACGGATGGTTAACCTGGCTAATCTTTCTCCACTGATCCACATTCCTTTGAGTTTGGTAACGTGCCAACTTTAAGTTTCAAGCATCATCAAAGCCTCGCATAACAACAAACTAGTTATCCAACCTAAATGTGCAAATGTTATTTTTCTTTTTACTTCCTTACATAACACAGCCAAACCTGAAAAGTCCCCGTACGTCAGCAGGAAGCGAGGCTTTAATTAGAGCTGCTCTCCTCCTGCAGCTGCAGATCAAACTGTGCACCTGCAGCTGAGATCAGGCCACCATGGATCAGCTGACATTTGAGAAGGACAACCGTAAGCGTATCCAGGCGGTGCAGAATGCTTTCGGCCCGCTGGGTGCACCGCTGTCCAGCCCGGATCGGATTCTGTATGGGGAGGGCAGTCTGATGAAGCAGGGCCGTAAGAAGTGGGAGCCGAGGGTGTTCTTCCTCTTCAACGATGTTCTGGTGTACGGCAGCATCATCGTGAAAGGCCGCTGGTACAAAAGCCAGAAGATCATCCCTTTAGGTGAGGAACCTTTCTGCCTCCCTGAAGGCTGCACAAAATGATTAAAATAATCCTTTTATTAGTCCCACAGGAGGACATTCACAGGCTTTTTTTATTCATTATTTGTTTTTTGTCATTTATATGTAAATGAAAAGTAATACGGGGGAAGACACGTGCTTATTTCTAAGTTATAACAAACTGAGATGAGGAACTTTTATTTTTTTCTCTCTCTTTAAGAAAGTATATTGATAGGTACTATCAACAATGTTTTTTGGGGTTTGTTTCTCCTTTTTTTACTGTTTAATTGTCAGTGTTTGTTTGTATTTATGTATTTGCACATCAAGGGGAAAAAAGGCGGTGGAAAGCAGTGTGAACTATATATGAAATTCGGTCAGGAGGTGTCCCTATGAAATGCCTTTTCCCAACAATAAATATATAAATTAATTTTTGAAAATTTAAAAAGAAATAAAAAAAAGAAGCATTTAGTCAAAACAAACAAGTGAAAGCTGAGAAACCTCTCCGTCATGGATGGAGTCAATAAGGAATATGCTTCAAACAAAGAGACAAAATCCTCTTCCTTTTGGGTCCAGCTGTAGTGTAACTGGAGGGTCTATAAATCTTAGATTTACTTTTAATCCTTTTCCATTAGTGATGTGATTTCTGTTTCAAACACAGTCTTATATTTGTAGGAAACCGGGACCACCAGGGTAGACGGAAATCTGCACATCAGTTATCAAAGATATACAGTTGTCCTCAAAATTATTCATACTCTCCAATTAAAGAGAATCCAAAATTCATAATAGTAATTCCAGTAACAAGAAACTAAAGAAACTAACAATAAATAAAAATTTACAAAAATATAATTTAGTGAAATAAAATAGTGCTTTTGAATTGAAATAAATAAGAAAAAACAAACAAAACTGTCCAAGACACATTAGAGCACCTTTCCAATGAACAGTGGACCAAAATACCTGTGAACAGGTGTAAAAGTCTTCAATTATTCCAGAACACAGTGGAACGAGTTCTGACAAAGGCCAGAGGGCAAAAATACAGTACACCAGCTTTAAAATGGCTACATTTTGCTCCCCACGTGTTTCAGAATGGATTTTGGATAGATAGAATGGATAAAAAGCTTCTTTTTAGTTGTTTATAAATCTCTTTTTCATCGTTGCCCAAGAGGTGACTAATAGTAGCCAGTATATATGCATGTACAGTCAATTCACAATAGTTTTTCAAATAACAAGAAACTAAAAAAGTAATAATAAATAAAAATTTACAAAATTATAGTTTAGTGAAATTAAATATTGCTTTTAAATTGTGGTGGAAAAGAATATTTTTTAAAAACAAATAAAAAACTGCCCCAGAAAAATTTAAGCACCTTGCTTATGAACAGTGTGTCAAAATATCTGTCAACAGGAACAGACGTCTGATTGGACGTTACAGAAACACCTAATTTGCCATGATTGCCTCAAAGTGTTGCTCAACAAAATTTTAGCTTTGGAGACCCATCATGCTTGTCTACTCGTTTTATTTTTGTGTGTTTTTGTTTTTAATATTTCTTTCAAACCACAATTCAAAATCAATGTCATTATTTTCATCTATTTATATATATATATATATATATATATATATAATATAATATAAATTTATATATTTTTATCTATTCTATTTTTATAACACAGAAATGCTGATGTTTTATAAGAATATTTTCCACCATAAACACATCTTTACATCTAATCTTAACATCATTCCAGAGGACATCAAGCTGGAAGACATGGAGGAAACAGTGGACTTCAAGCACCAGTGGCTTATCTGCACTCCTCGCAAGTCTTTTTATGTGTCGGCCATGACTTATCAGGACAAGCAAGCCTGGATGGAGCACATCAACGACTGCCAGCTCAAGCTGCTGCAGGCTGGCAGCTGCCAACCGAACGTCTTCGCCGTTTCCTGGATTCCAAACCAAGCTGCCCAGAAGTGCATGCGCTGCCTCGTCAAGTTCTCTAAAACTACCTATCGGCACCACTGCAGGAAGTGCGGCTTCTTGGTGTGCAACCAGTGCTCCAAGCGGAAAGGCGTCATAGATCACATTCACCCCACCAAGCAGCTGAGGATATGCAACAGGTGCCACCAACTGAGCAGCGAAGAGGAGACGTGTCGCCAGAGGGGAGACAGCGCTGGGAAGAACAGCTTAGAGGATGAGGATGGGGAGGAATCTAATGATGATGAGGGGATGCCGATCCACATTCCCAGCAGCTGGCTGGACACCCGAAGGGGCACCTGGGGCCGGATGGCAGCATACTGACTAAAAGCAGGACAATTAATGAACCATAACGATTAAATATAGGGATGCACAATATAAATCGGCCCCCTATTGCTATCGGCCTATATTGGCCTTAAAACTGAGTATCGGACATCGGCCACCCCACCGATATTAAAAACAATATTTAACCGATCAGGCCGCTGTTTCTAAAGTCTAAAAAAAACAAACTTCTTCTTCTTCTTCTTCTTCTTCTTCAAAAACTTCTTTTTTAAAGACTTTAAACTTCTAAAGGGGTGGGAAAAATATTGATACACTGAAATATGATATTTTCATATGCTGATATGTTGACGTTTAAAAACGCGGTATCAGTCTACTGTATTTAACTAACGCAATCTTTCATTGCTCTGTTACGAAATCTCACGAGAATTCACAAAAATTTTGCGATATTTTCATATGCTGATATCATATTGACATTTAAAAACGCTGTATCCATCTATTCTACTAACGAAATCTCGTGATATTTCATCATTTTGTTACAAAATCTCACAAGAATAAAATCTCGAGAATATTTTCATATGCTGATATGTTACATTTAAAAACGCAGTATCAGTCTACTGATTTAACTAAGAAATCTTTCACTCTTGAAAAATCTCACGAGAATTCACAAAAATTTTGCGATATTTTCATATGCTGATATCATATTGACATCTCAAAGCACAGTATCAGTCTACTGTATCTAACTAATGCAATCTTGTGATATTTCATTGTTCTGTTACAAATCATGAGAATTCACAAAAATTTTTGGTATTTTCATATGTTGATATATTGACATTTAAAAACGATGTATCCATCTACTTTACTAACGAAATCTCGCAATATTTCATCGTTCTATTACGAAATCTCATGGGAATTCACGAAATATTGTGAGATTTTTCTAACAGAATGATGAAATCTCGCAAGTTTTTTTAAGTAAAATTTATTGATGCCATATTTTTGAATATCGATTTGATATCGGCATATGAAAATATCATGATATTTCAGTGTATCGATATTTTTCCCACCCCTAGTTTTTAAAGTGTCAGAAACAGATAACAAAACTGCTATTTTCAATGACTGCTTACAGTATTTCTTTCAGCTTTAATATCAGTATCGATATCTGTTATCGGCCACATGAGTTTTAGAATATCGGATATTGGCCAAAATTCCAATATTGTGCATCCCTATTTAAATGTTTTCTCAGAATGTTGCAATCCAAGTGAGTGAGACGAATCCAGACTTCTGCACCTCGTCTGGCTCTATGATACATTTAGGTGAGGTAACAGAGGGCTGACAGCCAGCAGGGCGGGGTCTGACACCTGTCAGCTGTGACCCATTTTTAACTTGTATAAAAGCACTTATGTAAGTCTGTTTGTTTGGAGGGAGGAGCTGAGGACAGAAAGAAAAACAAGAGAACTGAAGCACAACAGAAGATGTTAACATGGAAACATGGAAAACTTCCTGGAAATTTTAATCATGATTTGTGTGTTTGGTTTGCTGACACTCAGATTTTGACACTGTAGCCTGATGTAATCTCTTTCTTATATCACCACCCCACATGTTTAACTCCTTAGAGTGAGTCAGATGTTTTTACAGTCATTGTTTACAAATCATAAAAAATTTGCACCTTATATCTGTCTTTTTGCTGCTATATGATCTTTTTTAAAAAAAGTATTAAAGAATCTGTGTTTGGTTTTGAGTCACTTTCGCACCATTTTCTCTTCATGCCATAAATCCAACACATGCTGTTGTATTTTACCATCTGGGATTATTTTCTATGTATATGAGGCTGGGATGAGACATTATGAAGCCGTTATGAAGTTTCACTTTTCAAAAACGATTGAATCAGGCAGCAGCTCACCATTTGATGTAGTTTATCATGCTACGTAATTCATTTAAAGGTATTAGATGTCTCTTTCAACAATTTTTGCAATATTCAATGCAATTGGGTTCACTACCCCATGTGCTATGATTAATTCAAAACTTTATATACTGTAAATATTATTCTACATTAGGGGCTGAAAAAACATTCGCCAATCATCTCTGCATTCCTTACATTTTTAATTTGTCCATTGGCTCATCAGTCACTTTTTGTACTGTAGTAAGAGTGATTGACGGTCAGTTCAACGGGTAATAAGCAAGACTGATCAATGAGAGTGATTGGTGAGAGTAATACTACATGAAGCTGCTCACTGTCATCTGATGTTTACTTCTTTTTCAAGAAGTCAGGGTGTGCCATGCCAAGTAAATAGAGGGCTAGTATCGTCGATACCAATATTGATATGATATGATACTTTTTTTATAGGGCTGTCAAAGTGAATGCGTTAATGCAAAGAGAACCACCGTCCTCCTTATTTATAACGTTTGACAGTTTTCAAGCCCTACAGTAAAGTATCAGTGTTATCATACTTGTATCTGTTAGCATTGATACCAGTGTTTGGTGTCAATAATATCAATATTTTGATCAATCCACCCACCACTATCAAGAGGTTGTAAAAGAATGTTAAAACAGTAAAAGAAATGGGTGAAATGGATGTAAAAACTTGAAATCATCGTTCTTTTAAAGGAGTGATGACATAGCAGTTAAAAACTAGTTTATGTTGTTGGCATTACTGTATATGTAAATACTCCAAAGAAAAAAACGGCATTTTTTACAGCGGAGTATTGTTTTGAAACGCCAGACCTCACTTCCTCAGTAATACAGTTGGGTCCGGTGATGATATGGAGCTTTACCCGGAGACCACGTTGACTTCATTTTGATCGGCTACACCTTATTTGGCTATGACCTTATTTGGAGAATCTAGGTCAAGCTGCGGTCGGACTTTGCTAAAAGCTAACTGCTAGCAACATGGGCACTTCCGACAGTGTGGGCTACGTTTATCAGACAAGACAGCATTTAAAAAATAAATAAACTTACAGGTAATGACAAGGTTGTGGCCCCCTCCCTCAGTGATGCTGCTTCAGACAGTCAACTATGTTTATCAGACAACATTTAGAAAATCAAGAATCTTACAGGTAATGACGTTGTTGTTGCCTCATTCAGTGTTGCTGCAGAAGTTTTTTAGTTTTTTTTTTTTTTTAAACCCAACCCTAGTTTACCCATGTTCAGCAGTCAGACTAGCTCCACAAATGCAGTTGTATCAGCTGGGGAGGGAGAGTGAAGGATGAAAGAGAGGGAGGGGGAGGCTGTTTGCTTGATAGTGTGCTCTAATTGGAGAAAATGAATTACATAGAATGATAACCTACGTAAGCTGCTGTCTAATTCAACTGTTTTTGAGCAAAAAACAAAGCTGGTGTGGTGGCAGACAGTCTGACTCTATAGATATATACTGTTAAGATTATGACAAGGACAAGGACGACTGATAAATTAGGGCGACATGACAAATTATGAACCTAGATCCCAAGCTGACGTGTCTTTCACAGAAGACTCCCATCAGACTGAATATCAGGTGGGGAGGGGTTTTGACAAGTTCCTATAAAACATCACAGTAAACAGGAAGACGGGGTCCTTCGGAACGAGCGCGAGCGCGGACTACAGACAGCTGGACCTGGGGACTCCGTTTTGACCGCTGAGACACGTACAGGGTCTGACACACAGTCCTCTGCCGTGTTTTACCAGTTATATTGTAATAAACGTGTAACCTTAAGCGACGCGTCTGTGATTCTTCACCGCCGCCTCCCGGTCTCTGCTCAGCCTCAGCTGACCAGCTGAGCGGCTGACCAACGAAGTGCCTGACTAAAAGCAACAAGCTGCTGAGTCCATAATTCAGGTCTGTACTCTGACTCATAAGACAACATTAGCTTCTCTTATCATTATCCCTAAACGAGCAGCACTTCTGATTAGCTACCAGAAGGGTTGCGCTACCACACTGGCCACCCAGTGATTGGCTGACCCCAATGATTTTGATACTCACACTGGACATTCACGTGAGCCTTGTCTCAAACCGCCCACTTTTCCGAGTGCACAGGAATTCAATGCGTAGTGTGCACTGTGTACTTTGTCTATAGTGCACACTATTACCGCTAAATGCTGACCCAAACAGAGTACTGCACTTACAGGAAGTGACGGACTAGCATTGCCTGCTAATGTATGCTAACTCTACTGAGCCAGTATAACGGCGGCCTCAAACACATTAACAGATTATAACTGTCATCAGGAAGTGAACAGCTTGGTAGCATGCCACAATATACATTAGTAATTATGTCTAAATAATTTCATAAACATTTACTTAAATCAGTACAATACCGCCTCCGCTCCAGCAGAGGTCGCCACCGCTTCGTTCACCGGCATTATTAAGCTCTGAAAGCGAGTAGCACCTAGCTGCAGCCGGAGCCAGTACAAACTGGCTCCGGCTACAACCCCTACAACCACGCCCCTTTACAAACCGCCAACCCACCGTTGGATTGAGTGGAATCTAGCCCTAACCCTAACCCGCCCACATCAGTACAAACTACGCCCATTTTTACAGCAAACCACGCCCATTTTCATAACACGCCTCTGGGTCTGTTGGGTATACTTGCTGAAAGCAGTTCGAAAGTCCTGCCTTTTTCCTTACGTCAGCAAGATGGCGTCCATTTCGTGCGAGTAGAGTGCTTCGTTTTACACTTCGTTTTTGGCTGTTATTAGGGCAACATTCTGGTACTTTCAGAGCATTGAATTTTCGCTTAAATGACAACATGAATGCACTACACTCTCAAAAATAGTATTTGAAGTGCTCAAGTGCGTTGGTTTGACACACTGCCATGGCCTCATCAGTGCACAACTGATCATATTATACCCCCAAAATCACAGAAAAGTGAAAATTGATGTCATGGCACCTTTAAAAATGCTGCATTTTGCTGACATTTACCAACCTCTGAACCAATCCACTGCTTTGTACAAGACATCCAACACAAAAGTCACTCAGTCCGAGATGAAAACTCAACCTGGCTGGAAACGTTCAGAGGAATCTGTGTAGGCTGAAAGCCAACAATGTAGACCCTCAGGAAGAACTGGATTAACACCAGACATGATTATGTAATGAAAATCACTGCATGTTAAACACTTCTGAAAAAACGCTGCCTGGAACCACAGCTCATTACTGCAGCCACAAGCTCAACATACTGTCCTCTCCAGACCCGACACGATGAACGAAGAATTTACTCACTCCTTTTATATGTATAAAAGTTTTTCATGTATTTATCTTTGATATAAATGTATTATTTTGGTCCTACAAGCATAGGGATCATCCAGCTTGTCATCACATTTCAAAGCAACAACCATGATGCTTTGCAGGTGCATTTATGCACATTCTGGTTACTTGTAATAAATGCTGCCATCAAGACAAGTTTTTCTTTTTTCTCCTCCTCCTGAGACAAAGATGTTCAGTTTCAGTCCTCCAGGGCTACTGACCATCAACTGCTAAGTCAGGGTTACTCAATCTGGTCTTACAAGCTCTGCAGCCCTGCGGGCTTTCAATGTAGTCCTGTTCCAACACACCTGTTCTGCCCCTGACTGTTTTTTTCTTTTTAGTCAGGTGTGTTGGAGCAGGAATGCATGGAAAACCTGCAAGGCTGTGAACCCCATAGAGCCAGACTGAGTGACCCAGTTCAAGGTATTTCCTGCTTCAACACACCAAATTCAAGATTTAGCGAGTTGAAACATCAATAATCCTTAAACATGCAGATAATTGATCTTTTAACTAACTACTTAACTATTGTTTATTGAACAAAACTGTCAGTTGAATGAAACATACGCATGGCATTATTTATGACAGAGTAGCTCAGACTTCAGCCTGTGGTTTCACATTTCGACAGAAAACCAGCAGCCTGTCTGCCACCGGTCAATAGAAAGGATACACCCCTAATATGTGTCATTTCAAGATTAAAGATTAATAAATCCGTTTAATCTAAATGGATTAATTCAAATTCAACAAATTCAAAGGTAAACTTGACCTATTGAACCTAAAATGATGTTTTCAACTAGGCTGTAAACATGTTTATTTCTGCTGTAAATACTTTAAGTAGAATGAATGAACCAACGAGTACTATTGTCCCGTAAGTTCGGATTTAGCTTTCTGTCAGTTATCAGGGTGTACGACACACTTTTCGGGGCCGTGCATTCACGATACGCGCTACTGTAGTACAGCTGAGAAGAGCAGCTCTCTACCCAGACAACAACAAAGACACAATTTGCGAAACTCTGAACTCACAGGACAATAGTACTCGTTCGTTCGTTCATTCTACTTAAAGCATTGATGAAGTAAAGGAGTTTTGCTGCAGATAATGTCTTATATAGTGGATGCCCCATCTCCGCCATGATACTGGACGTTCACTGCAGGGCGACTCAGCATAATATCTTCCGAAGGACTCAAAGTGATGCAGAAACTTTACCGATGAGTAAATGCATGTATATAAGGTCCACGTCGAAATAAAAGAAACACATCCTCTGAGAAATCAAACTTGGAATAAATTAATGCAGGTAGAACGTATCGACACTGTAAAATGACCCGTCACACCATGCTTGTAATGCGAAACCATCCAAACAACCCCTACAGATACTACAGATAGCCTGCAAATGTTGGATTCCTTCCAAAAAACAGACAAAAAAGCTTTATTTGCATAATTTATAATAACTTTATTAATATAATAACAAAATTCAAGAAGTGAATAGAATCTACAGTTGCAACGGCTGATGAAAACAACAAATAGGTCCAGCTGTTTACACAACGGGATTATGGGTAGCATGGATATACAGGCCAGTCCTCACACCACACACCTGCAGTATGACGTTTCCGTGTTCTGTGCACATGCAAAGGTCATCGGTACCACGTCTCAACAGGTATGATTAAATGCCAGAACACCAGTCCTCAGGACCCCCTCCCCTGCATGTCTTAGAAGTCTTCCTACTTTCACACACCTGAATCAAATGAAACTCGTTAACAGGCTTGCAAAGAATTTAATGTGGAAGTTCATTAATCTGAATCAGGTGTGTTGGAATGGGAACACGGAGACATGCAGGGCTGTGGGTCCTGCTGCCTTACATGATTAATAAGTTATCACTTTCTTCCAGTTACTCTCCGTCCCAAAAACCGGGCAATTTTAAATGTCATGCTGTGAATTTTTATGCATGTTAAAGTATGATTTCTGGGTCCTGCGTAACAGTGGCCCTCAGAGATCGGAGCAACGGTCGCAGCTGAGGTTTGGAGCAGCAGGTGCTTTCCTGTGATTCAAAGAAATAATGTGGTCAAATCAATCTTTGTGCCATCAACACTGGATTTAACTGTTTTATGTAAACAGGCTACCGGATTCTAAAGGAGGGTGTTTACCTTTACACAATCAGCTTTTAATGCTGACATATTTATCTAGGTAATCTCCAAAATCTACTTTACAAAGTAGGTCAGTAACGATAACAAAGCAGAGCAGAAAAACTTTTCCTTGTCACTGGGTTTGGTGTCACACCGGTTTGTCTTCTTCCCAGAAGGAACAAGGAAATTCAAACTATTTAGCCCGGGACACACCGCGCATTGTTCATCTATCAGATCGTCTGCTTTTGTCATGCTACTACTGTTTACTTGTGTTATCTATAAACAACTGATTCTGCAAACACAGATGCAGGTTTTATGTTTAGACAGTCTTTATACTGTAGCTCCAGAGGTGGACGTCCCTGGTCCAGAAATGAAAAATTCCTGTCCAGCAGTTGTTCCGGCCAGTCATGAAAGCAGCTGGATTCAATCAGCACAGCTGCTCTGCAGGTGGATGAGCTCGTTAGTGAAAACACCTGTTCTGTATGCAAAGCAGATCCAAAAACATGGCAGGGTTTTTACTTTCTGGCACCTGAAATGTCCACCTCCGCCTGCTACCTTCTGATTCCACTGAGCATCAGGCTGCATTGCTGCTGTTTTACATCAAACCTAAACAAACACCCATCTGGCATAGAAGCTGTGTAACAGACTCCAGCGTCAAGTAATGGATATCTGATTGACACTGAGGGCTGTACTTTGTATTTAGTTGTTCACTGTGTAATAATTGAAAGAGTTCACACACTTTACTTTTGTTGCACATCTTAAAGGCTGAGCTTTACCCCCCATCTGAAACAATTCTTTCATATCTTAATGTAATACAGGAGTCATGGTTTGATCAAATCCGTTCTCAGTTATAGCTTCAGCTGTGCCGTGCACCTTCATTTTTCCTCTTCACTTCTGAACGCACCGCGCGAGCAGCCGCAGCAGCTTCAGTAGCTCATGTTCCAGTCGTGACTACATAGGCTACGGAGTGTGCTACAAAGTCCATGCACTCTGAAGCAGACTCCTGAAACGGTAAGCTGCTGAAATGGGACATCCTAGGTCCCGTCCATACGAGGTCAAACTCTGGCCTAAATTCACAAATTTTTCACCAAACCAGCCTCTCATCCATACGAAGCCGGCATTTCAGGGGTCTGCAAACTATTTTTTTTTAGTCAAGCCTTCAGAGTGGGAAGATTTTGAAACGCCGTGTGTGTCACAACAACAACGGCGCTGCACAGTGTTGAATGGTTGCTGCTCGTACCTGTTCGCCCACTCGTACTTGCCACCATGTTTTCAGTTTAGTTGTTCTTCTTGGGGTTTCCGGCGGATCGCAACTGTAGATCAGAGCATTCGGTTTGGTTGTTTTACGTTGTATACATATACACTGCCTGGCCAAAAAATAAGCCGCCGCCTGGATTTAACTAAGCAAATAGGTACGAGCCTCCTATTGGATAATTACTGCATGGGTGATTATCTTTCAGCTGCCAACAAGGTATTTAACCCCAACTGGTGCAATGACTTGCTTCTCATTTCCTAAACAACCATGTGGAAAGACACATCCGTGGTCTTGGAAAAGATGTTAGTCTGTCTGAGAAGGGTCAAATCATTGGCATCAAGAGGTGAAAACATCTAAGGAGATGCAGAAACGACTAAAAACTGGGTTAAGAACTGTCCAACGCATTATGAAAAACTGGAAGGATAGTGGACCATCGTCTTCCAGGAAGAAATGTGGCCGGAAAGGCAGATGAAGTGATGCAGCATCATGCATGGTGCTACTGTATGAGCCTGTGGGGGCAGTGTGATGATCTGGGGTTGCTGCAGTTGCTCAGGTCCAGGTTCAGCAACAGTATGAGCTCAGATAATGAGGTCAGCTGATACCTGAATATACTGAATGAGCAGGTTATTCCATCAATGGATGTTACTTTCCTGATGGCACGGCCATATTCCAAGATGACCGTGCCAGAATTTATCGGGCTCAGATTGTGAAAGATTGTTCAGGGATCATCAGACATCATTTTCACACATGGATTGGCCACCACAGAGTCCAGACCTGAACCCCATTGAGAATCTTTGGGATGTGCTGTGGTCAGACTCTACAATCATCATCAAGATCTTGGTGAAAAATTGATGCAACAGGATGCAAATAAATCTGGTGACATTGCAGAAGCTTCTGGAAACACAGCGAATGCTGCTGCAATCAAAGCTAAAGGCTCCAACCAAATGTTAAATGTTTGACCTTTTTTTTGTTGGCGACTTTTTTTGGGCCGGGCAGTGTAGTAACATATAGAATAGTAAAGCAGAAACATCCCTGAAAATCGTCACAACTCATCTCGTTTGCACCAGTAACTAATCAGTTAAAGCAGTGAAGCACTAACGTGTCACAAAGACACAGTTACTTGTCAGTATGATAATGTCACGTGAAAATATCAGTTACACCGGTTTGATGCTGAGAGGAGCTGCTGCAGACGGCGACACTGAGGAAACTGGACAACACACGGCATTACACGCAGCTGTCTTTCAGGCAAATGATCACATTTAGGAACATGACCTGCTTCTTCTTCTACTTGTCCTGTCCAGCATCATAGCAAGCAGAATGGAGATCCGATTGCTTTATTGTGTTGAAGAGTTTTGCTCTGCCAAGGGGAGCTTTATGAACACAAGGCTCCCCTTGATATCCTGTTTATTCATTTTATTTCTTTAAATAAACATTTGTTTATAACAGCATTCCATACCATACTGCTGGGCTTATGAAGAAGAGAAAAAAAGAGAAGAGAAGAAAAAGGAACATGACCTGTTGCAGCAGAAGAGTCGTGATCCGTCTCGCTGTGACTTTTAAACAATAATAGTTAACTACAGGTGACACTGTTTTGAGCCAAAAGCTTCCTTTTGCAGCAAGAAGCAGAGGTTTTGGGGGGGTAGTTTGAGCTGTGGGATTAGTGTTCAAAGTTGTGAAAAACTGAGGGGACATTTTAAAAATAGTGTTCCAGCAACTGAGAAATAGACGACTGTAAGCATTGGGATGTTTGATTCACGTGGAACCAGAACCTAAAAACACAAACCTTTAACACAAAGTCCCGAAGTGAATCAAAATGGGCTGTACAACAATATTTTAGAACATGTATCCCACATTACAGTTTTTATTGATTGCTTTGATACAGCCGTCAACTCAAACTCCACATTTCAAAACAGTTAAAGAAATAGTTCACCCACAGAATGATGTAACTTTATTTTCCACTTCCCCTCATGGTGAGCAAGACTCTGGAGCACTTTTTTTAATATGTCAAATGCAGCCGGAGATCAGGACGGCTTCTGGTTTCCCCAACTTTCATATAATGGAGTTCGATTGTGCCCGAGCCAAAAAGGTCCATAAAAGTCCACAAAAACTTGTCAATATTCCTCCATACTGGTCGCCCAATGTAATCCAAGTGTATGTTTGCAAGCAGTGGATAGTAGAGTGAAATATGCTTTGGGTTTTGATCACAAGGGGACTGATTTGATATCTTGGTTTAGGCTGCTGAAAATTTGGCTTTGAGAATGAGATTTAGTGTTTAAGCAACTGAGAAATACTGTAAAAACTTAAGCGTGTGCACCTCTTCTCATCAATTTTAAGTTGCAACTCAAGTTCAGAGTTGAACCGAAGGATTTTTGCAAGTGGAAATAGTGACATCTGCTGGCAGAGATCAGGTACTGCACATGAACGTTAGTAACAGTGATGATTTAATTGAGGCTTATACGTGATGTCAGTTAGTTCAAACACGATTCTTGCACCATACCATAAAAGCAAAACTGCCTTTTCTTGTCATATTTCATCTTTTTCCTATCAAAAGATATTTCTTCAGCAAATATTAAGAAACAGAACAAAACAGATCAAAAAGAATATTTGCCATATTTGTCAGCCTAACACACTGCCTGATTTGATTTCTATGTGGAAAACTGTTCATATTTAATCCAGCAGCTGAGACTGAGCTGGAGTCATCTTACAGACTTAAAAATGATGCTAAATCAAGGCAAAGCAGTTTTACAGCATATTTCAAGATCAAGACAGCTCAGAGTGCTTCACATCAAAGATTAAAAGCATTACAGGGGGCAGAAGCTTTAAAAGCACATGAAAACAAACTGAAAAAATCAAGGAAATTGAACTGAAATAGAAACATAGTTTGAGAAATTAGCTGTTTTATTCATAAAAGGCAGCAAATAAAAAAGTTTTCAATAGGAATGAATGATATTGGATTTTAGGAATGTAGATATACGATATGTTGATATTTTACGACTCATTTGGCTGATGACTGCTACCAATATTAAAGTTGATAATGATGTCATTCATTCCTCGTGGAAAATTGTGAAAATACTTCTGCTGCATTTGCTGCACTTCAGGTTCCTATTCTTGATGGGACGTTTATTCAGCTCTTTTGGCTCGGCTACCAAAGAAGAGGTGTTTCTTTCAATTTCCGATTCGCTCTTAATTTAGGATCATTTGTAGCCCAATATTCTACCGTAACTCTGCTAATAAATGGAATGTTTCTGTTGAAAAACCTGTTTTCAGCGTTTTTATGAGAAACCAAATAATTTTGTGCATTGATTCCATCGTCAAACTGCAGCGAGATGCCGCTTTACTTTCAGGTGTCCTTTATTAAATTACACGACAACGTGATGCACTCACACTCTCCTCACCACTGTCTGCTGTCTTCACTTTCAATGGAGCGTCTGCCTTCCTCTCCGTTTTCACGTCCTCAAGGGCCGCCGTCCTGACGGTTTTCCATGCCTCCTTGCACCAGCACAGCTGACTCACATTAAATTAATCTAAAAGCCTATGAAATGGAGTCAGGTGTGTGTTGGAGAAGGGAAACATGGAAAACCTGCAGGATTGTGGCCCTCGAGGACCAAAGCTGGACACCCTTGATGTACTGTATGTTCACATGTGACTGGCTGCAAGGCCTCCATACTGGTCAATCAAAAAAAAAGTTCTGCTGGGAGCCAGCTCTCTAATTCACTACAAAGTAGGGATGTCCAATATTATCGGCCTACTGATATTAACGGCCGATATTGACATTAAAATGTGATATTGGAAAATATCTTATTGATTTTTCAGACCAATATTTTTAAAAATGAAATCTCGTTACGGAACAACATAATCTTGCAAGATCTTGTTCCATTAGCACTGGTCCAGCATGTAGAAAAGTCCCGGTTATTGTGGAAGAACTTCATATCCCGGCATTCCTTTCAGAGTCATGTGATTACGGTGCAGCTGCTGCTGCTACAGACTGAATTGCTTTGAAGCTGCTTATAATATGCCTGGTTTTAAGTTGTTGGTTAAGTTACCAAGTTGTCAGAAACATTATAATTAGCCTCATGTTGGCTAATAGGGGATTATCACGCTTACCGGAAGTTCCCGGATTTTGGACACTTCCTCTTCCGGGCCATGTTAACGGCAGCTGTTCCTGCTCTGTTATACTGTTTAAATCGTATAAACTCCAAACATATTTAAGTTTTCATTCTAGACTGAAGTGATGCTAAGGAAGAAGTGGATCAAAACGGCCGATTTGCCGCGGTGAAGGGCCGAACTTTATAATAAAACACACGTTTGTTTGTCCCCGGTGGGGCACAACACCGGCACTTCACAGCATGCTAGCATTAGCCAGCTAGCATTTACTGACGTGCTTAACATTGTGCGTCTTAAAACACACAAACATCTGAAAATCGGGTCTGTACCCCCCCCCCCCCCCGTTTCCAGTGGAACAACTGGGGACTGTCAAGAAAGGAGACGCTTTCAGATGCTTGTGTGTTTTCAGCCGCACAAAATTAGGCACGTTATCGAGCTGGCTAATGCTAACCTGCTAACACGACTGCGCAGTCTGCCGGCCACAAAGAAACGTGTGTCGTTTTATTATAAAGTTCGGTCCTTCACCGCGGCGAATCGGTCGTTTTGATCCACTTCTTCCTTAGCATCACTTCAGTCTGGAATGAAAACTTGGCATTGGCGTTTATCCGATTAACAAAGTTTAACAGAGTAGTAGCTGGCGGACTACTGTTAGCAGGTTAGCATTAGCCAGCTTGATGACGTGCCTAACTTTGTGCGGCTGAAAACACACAAGCATCTGAAGGCGTCTCCTTTCTTGGCAGTCCCCAGTTGTTCCAGTGGAAACGGGGACATCCAGATGTATGTGTGTTTTAAGACG
This sequence comes from Atherinomorus stipes, assembly GCA_023101725.1. Lineage (NCBI taxonomy): Eukaryota > Metazoa > Chordata > Actinopteri > Atheriniformes > Atherinidae > Atherinomorus > Atherinomorus stipes. Next base: position 917,255 of record JALJCO010011496.1, read on the forward strand.
CAAAAAGTTAAGCACGTCGGTAAACGCTAGCTGGCTAATGCTAGCATGCCGGTGTTTTGCCCCACCGGCTGCAAACAAACATGCTACGTTGTTTTATTATAAAGTTCGCTTTGATCCACTTCTTCCTTAGTATCACTTCAGTCTGGAATCCATGAAAATTTCAGTACGGTTGGCGTTTATTCACGTTATCTACGAAGTAAAGCAGGGACATTGAACTGGACCGGAAGTGGGCCGTCTAAGTGTTTCAAACTGGAAGTTTGGAACACGGAAGCGTGATAATCCCCTATACCTGCTAGTATCTGATATCTGGCAGCCAGATGTCCAAAATGAACTCCTCTGGCCGAGTTAAGGATATTTTGGGATCTTTGCTCTTAGAGCAGAATAAAGTTGTATCTCTCAAAATATGAGAGACACAACCTCACAGTTCTCGGCATATATCTGTATCTGTTGAGATTGTATATTCGAATTTAAGAGTTTGACTATATTGGATATCGGTAAATAAAAAAAAAAAAAAAAAGCCAATATCGGACATTCCTACTACAAAAGCATCGGCTTTCTGAGCATGACACATCGCTAGTTCCTATGCACCACGGATTTTTTTTAAAAGAAAGAAAACCAGAAGAAACATAAAAAAAACATTCTGTGGATTACTCAGCATGCAGTGCCTGTTACAAGCACTTATTATTATTATTATTCAGAAGAAAAAGAAGAAAAAGAAGAAGCACTTTTCATACAAGAAATAACACAAAGTTCTTTAACTGAAAACATTACAAACATAGGTCACTTACTAGTTTTGACCCAACAAAATTTCAAATGCACACCTGATCATATTTTCTCTCATTCTCTCACTTACATGCAATCATGTACACACATGTACATACACACATCCTTGTACTTCTATCTTTGTGAGGACATTCATTGACATAATGCATTCCCTTGCCCCTTACCCAGAGGTGAAAGTAAGCCGGAACGGCCCGGAACTACGTTCCGATAAGAAATGTTCGGACCTCTCCCACCGGAACGCTACGCAAAGCAACTTTCACGACTGGCGGGCTGACCATCGGGAGCACCGAGACGTTTCGCGGTCTGATATTTAAATAAACAATCCGTCATGCTGCTCATCAGGGCATCTGCTGTACCCCGCTGGAGCTCACACAACGTAACAACGTTGGACAGAAACAAACACACCCTACTGTCTGTGACAACGTTGGACACGCGCACCTGCAGAAGAACAGCATACACTGAGTGACTATGGTTGACACAGTACTCTAATTTCTAACTAGTCTGGTACCTGTTAGATTAAAAATAGGATTAGTCTCAAGTTAAGGTGGACAATGGTTTAACCTATTTTATTTGATATGTGTGGTAAGTCCTTTGGCAAACAAATAAAAATGGAAGTGAGGAAACTCAACGTGTTCTTTCTCACAACAGAGAAAAAACTTGAGTGATGTTGAAGTTATTGTTCTGATGCTCTCTCCTGAATGAGTACTTAACCTGAAAATAAATGTAGCCTATAACTTGTCATCTATTACATGACGTGTCTGATATGTTACATTATGCTCTTATGAATGTGAACAAGACTGAAAAATCAGTCAGAAAAGAGCACGCTCTTGGTATGATGCGAGCACGCAAAGCGCGTGAGCAAAAAAAAAAAAATTTCTAGTTGCACAGTTCCTGCAAGAATCTTATCTTACTTTCACCACTGCCCTTACCCTAATCCTAACCAAAACCTGATTAAAACCTAAACTCTAAAACCAAATCTTGACCCTCAAAAATGGGTTGTTATTAGTCTTTTTTAGTGGGGACCAGCCAGAATGTCCTCACTTTGTCAGTTAAAAGCGCAAAACGGTTCTCACTGAGTAGCAAGGACAGGAACACACACACACAGGCCTAACATACAGGCCTCCCTCCCACATATCAAACCCCCCCCCCCTCACCCCACCCCCATCCTATCCAAAGTCTGGCATCTTTTCTTTGTAACTGGATGAAATTGAACTCTGGCTTGGATCCATTCACACCGGGAGCCTGTCACCCACGACCGGAGACACCAGAGATCCCCCAGATCAAGGCAGGTCAGGTCCACCCCCGACAAGGACAATCACTGCGGTAAAGCCCCTGCCAACCGAGCAGGCAAGGCCCCCGGCATGTGGGATCCCCATGAGGAAAACACTGGAGCTAAAAATTGTTAATATGAACAAATACAAACATTTAAAATATAAATAAGGAGGGTTCATAAAGATAATGTTACAAAACAGCCACATAGATAGACAGTCTTAAAATGAATAGAAAAGTATGCAACCAAACAATTGATCAATTAAGTTGTAAATTTGAAAAAAAAGAAGAAGAAGAAGATTGAATACGATAGACAAAAACAAGATCAAAATAAAAATAAATTCAGTTAAAAGCATGTCAGATAAATAAGCCGTAGACCATTAAGACATTTAAAAAACTCAAAAAGAACCTTAAAATCAATCCTGAAACGCTTCATTCATTGTGACAACCAGTTCTTCAAGACAAATTTGATGTGTTAGCATGTTCTTCCACTGAGTGATGTTCAATGGATTTGTTGTTCTCCAGTTTATGAGGATGTGTACAGTGTAATTTTAGAGTGATTATGTGACTGAATGGATGACATGTGTCCTAAGATGCAGAGTTGTGGCGATAGAGGAATGTGACATTCTAAAATATGTCATGCCGAAAGTTGTATAACTGGTGTACAGTGTCAGAATGCCTGCATGTACTGTAGCTGTCAGTAGTGTGCTGTGTTCAATAGGTGCATTCATCTGATGTAGTGAACCCCACTTTGTATGATCCCCCCCACTGTGTAGTGCACTCTGTGGTTGACCTCGTTTTGAGTTGTAAACAACAACAACAACAACAAAAAACAAGAAAAAAGAAAAGAAAAATCAAAGATTTTATTTCATTCAAAAGAAAAAAAATACTGCAATATTAAAATTTACCGTTTGGGTTCAAACAAATTGATTCTAATCACGACAACTTGGCAAACACTCAAATAATTATTTTTTAATAACTCCCTACCTGTCATTATATAAGCATGGCTGACTTTTATACCTATTCAACTAAAGTATGAAGTAGTCAGTCATTTCCAGTTGAAATTTACTGGAAAAGGTTATAGTTACACACAGTGACCACCAGAGGGCAGAATAACTAGCCTGCATCATAATGATAGTAATATAAACAACACGAAGAAGAAGTGTAGCATTTTTTTTTAATTTTTTTTACGCAGTCTATGGATGGATACCAATAACAAACAAATAGTATTAATACAATAATACAGCAATATAATTACATATTTCTATATATTAAGAAAAATCTGAAATTAAAAAAATCTTAGAAACTCATTTTGATGACGTCAAATCCGCCTTTCCGCTCCTGCTCGCGGCAGTAAACATGGCGAACGGCTAATGGAGTCGTTGTGCATTCAGTCCTGTGTGCTCTGGATTTCCTTTTTAGGACTAAAACCAAAAACGATTTTCTTTGTTTTTGGTATCCGGAGGCGCATGTAAAAGTTGCAGCGTTTAACACGTTTTTCTTGTATTAAAGGTAAGGGTAACGTTGGCCTCTACGCTGCTGCTGATGCTAACGCGGGACATGCTAACGGTGCTAGCTAACTTGCTTTCAAACGGCTGCCTGACTCCGATGGTTTAAGCGAAAATATGTAAAGCAGAATTTATTTGCTTCTTAGTAATAATTGTCCGAAAGTTTTGATTCTTATCAGTCTGACATGGAAAACTGAGTTACCTTGAGGAATAGTGCTTCGTTGAGTCAACTTTAACCTGGTAGCTAATGGTGATAAACCTTATATAGTTAATTGTTGCTACAAAATAATCAATTGCGTCAATTTAGTAAGTGAAAAGTTTGGTTTATTTATGTTGACATCGTATTAATACGTAAAACGCTTACTATATGTCATCATATATGACACATGTCAAGAACATTCTCGTGTGCATTTTATAACTTTCAAGTTGGCTCTAAATAACCACAGATTACTATTATAACTTGATAATTAACGTTATGCCGTTTTATTTATGTCATAACTGTGTATTTGACAGTGTGGTAAAGAAGTGTCGCAACAATGGGGAGACGTTCAACATCTTCCACCAAGAGTGGGAAGTTTATGAACCCCACCGACCAGGCCAGTAAGTACCGATCTCTACAGAAAGCTGGTCAATCTGGTTTACAACATTTATCAGATGTAAGAACCATAACTACTGCATGCTTAATGTCCACTTGACAGGAAAAGAGGCAAGGAAAAGGGAGCTAAAGAAGGTATGGCTTGTCTTACTTCAAAGTTCATGTATATGCAACAGTGATGAGTTTTCTTTGAGCTTAATTTGGGGGTTTTGTTTTCAGAACAAGAAGCAGAGGATGATGGTGAGGGCAGCAGTGCTGAAGATGAAGGACCCCCGACAGATCATCAGGGACATGGAGAAGCTGGATGAGATGGGTGAGGGGAGAAGTCTGTGCAGTTTGTGTGTTTCATGGCAGGGGTGTTCAAAGTTGGTCTTGGAGGGCCGTTATGCAGGTTTTCAGTCACTGCGTTTACATGCAGCCAATAACTCTTCATAACCGGAATATTAGCAATAACCCGGTTGTGCACGGTCATGTAAACACTAGCAAAAACCCGAGTATGCTCATTTTCGGGTTTTTAAAAACCAGAATATTACCCCTGGGTTACTCCTTTTCTAACCGGAATATTTGGTCATGTAAACGCTTATCGGATTATGTCCATTGAAAGTAATATTTGATTGTGTTCTGCGCATGCTTTATCTGCAAGTATTTTTGGAGTTTTAAATAAACTACAGAGAGTATTTTGTACCAGCGATCCGTCAGTGCTCTGCACAGCTTGCTAGTTTATATATCACCATGGCAACACGCATCCCGAGAGGAGCTGGTGTGCAAACAGTTACTTTGCGGGGCTCCATCACTCATCTGGCAAAGTTTGGTGAAGGCGTGACAGGAAAATTCACTGACTCCAACGGGAGTCAGTTAACTTCATCATTCCAACCGTTCCCACCAGTCCGGACTGAGACCTTCATCTGTCCGGGGGACTCTGCTGGAAACGGGAACCGTGGATGTGCACAGCTCCAGCTCCGAGCTGCATTTCCAGCACACGTTCTCTCCTTCTATGACCCGTCTAGTAGCTTCTGCTGGTGGGTCAGAACCAGCACTCCGGACTGCAGTCAAGCCGCCTCTCGCGGATCCGCGGTCAAGACAACCGGCGTAGCCTAATTTCAGCTGTAACTCTGAAACTTGGATGGCTTGACTGCAGTGGCTCCGGATGGTTCATTATTCCCCATCATCATGACGTTTTCCGTGCGTCGCGGTTTGGGTCGGTCGATTTCAGTTATCATGTATACAGGAGTAACTCTGTCTGCTCACACATGTAAACGTTCCTGATCTTTCAGAAACCGGAATATTGATCTTAACCCGAATTTTGATGGCATGTAAACGTAGTCAGTGTTTCCCTGTTCCAACATACCCGGATGAAATGCATCCAACAGCCTGTGAAGTCCTGCAGCAGCAGGGACAGAATGAAAACCTGCAGGATCCTGGCCCTCCATGACCGGAGCAGGGCACGCTTGTTTTATGGTTATAACAAGTGTCTTTTTTTCTCCCTTAAGTTTAAAGGCTTTTGGATCTTTTCAACAATTTCCTAAAGAAAGACATGCATGTCCTCTTCTCTGCAGAGTTTAACCCAGTCCAGCAGCCCTTACTGAATGAGAAAGTGTTGAGAGACAAGAGGAAGAAGTTGCGTGAGACGTTTGAACGCATTGTTCGACTGTACGAGAGAGAGAATCCAGAAACCTACAAGGAGCTGCGCAAACTGGAGCTGGACTATGAGACGAAACGAGGACAGCTGTCGCTTTATTTTGACTCAGTCAAGGTATGTTTGGGTGATGCGGTTGAATCCTTTGGTTTTATTTCTTTAACATAAATCTTGTGTGTGTATTTGTTTCACACAGAGCATGTACAGTACTGTGCAAAAGTATTGAGTCAATCTTCATTTATTTATATTTTGTTTTTAAGGAGCCAGACTTTAATCTCCTGAAGTAGTTTGAGTAACAGTTGTTCAGACTTTTGGAGGCTCTTTTAGAGTTTTTCTGTGTAAATCAGCTGCTTTTTCATCAACTATCAATCCACTTCTTGCACTGGACCATTTTAGAAAAATGTGATGTCAGTTTTATTTATTTATTTGGCCCACTTAACTCTGACTATCATTCAAACACCAATTTGGCAAAGAATGTAGTTTAAATTGCATCTTTTGGCATTTTGTTATTCGAAGCTTGTTGAAAAGAGACATGATTAGTAGCATTTGTTTAGATGCATCCAGTAAAAATAGGAAAGATTACGTGGTTTAACTGGCAACATGGTATTTTTGCACCAACAAAGCGATTCCCAACGAAATACTAGTTGAAAACTTGACATATCTCAGCATATTGTGCAGTGTGTGTCATTGGGAAACAGGACTCTACCATAAAAAATATGTCACATCAACATATAGACTAATCTGGCCAAATGCCACAGCTAGACCGTCCGCCATTGCTGAGGGAGCCTTTCTGTACATGTGTAATTAAAACAGATGAGAATCTGACTTTTTTCTTAACAACATGGAGGAAATCTGGAAGGACTGTCACATTCCTGGTTGTTGGAACATCAGAGGAAAACTTTAATGTGGTAATAAGTGAAAAAGAAGATCACGGACATTTATTTCATGAAGATTTCTGCCGTCTGTGACAAAAGTGGACATTTCTACTCAGTACACTGATGTCAATGTGTTCATATCGGGGAGAATATCAGACACACAGAACAGAGGAGGAATAACTTGCTGCCATGGTGGAGAAAAAACTGGATTTAATCCCCAACAAGAAAAACACGGTAAATTATGGTGAACACTCATTAATCTGACACTTTTTTTCACGTATCTATGCTCCCGAAAATGATGCATTGCATCATGCTAACTAATGCTAACAGAGACAGCTGTGGTGTTGCTGCCGGATTAATGACTAATCTGGGAAATATTGTGAAATATAAGGTTATTTGCTTTGATCAGGGCAACGTTAGGACCAGAAAATAAAAACAGTTCAGTCAGAAACACAAACGGATCAAGAAGACGGTGTCCTGCAGCCTTTAGTTTCATCTGCAGGACATGTGAAGGCTACGTGGTTTGTACTGTCCTTAAACAATACCAAAATGTGATAAAATAGGAAAAGTAACCACCTTTGAAAGAGTTTAGTTTTTTAAACTTTGATAAGTAATCACAAGATGTGTGTGTTATTCCAGTGTGGCTTGTCATTAAAGCCAGTTTCCGGAGATGAATAATAGTTTACATTAATGCTCCGATGTGAAAAAAAAAGTGTCAGAATACTTTAGAAATCTCTGGATAACGTACCTATAGGTTATCATGACCTTAGACGACTGTCCAATGTTGTAAATCCAGATATTCATGCTGCTTTTCATGTTGGCAGATACGAGGTAATTGGGATTCGTTCCCCTTGCAATGGCGGCGCTGCAAGATGGCGCAACACACAAAACACTCATCGGATTAGTCTATAAACAACAAGAAAAACATGATTTCCATTGGAATGGGTCTTTAAAGCACATCAGTAGCAGCCATCTCTGCATCTAAAAAACACCAAAGATTCTCTGTTTCATTGGTTTCATTCGTGTTACTTGACCAGCAGCTGTTTTTAAATGTGCTCTATCTCTATTAATAAACTTGCAATTGAAGACGACAGTTTGACAGATATAAAATTGATATTTTAGCACTCACAAATGAAACATAAGTCAAAAACTCGCCATATGTCAGCATGATGTGCAGTTATGATCTGAAGGTGAAGTCCTTGAGAACAAATCCAGCAAAGCCCTGATACAGGACTACAGAGATGCATCTGGACCTTCAGCTGATCCATCTGCTGCTCACTGAAGCCTTATCAGAGATGGATGGGGGGAAGCGGGAAAACGAGAGGAAAGGCTGAAGTTTGCTAAATGACAAAAACTGGAGTGGAAATCGGTGGCTGCAGGTCTGATGGAAAAATGGATAATCTATGGAACTTTGGGAAAGCCTCCAAGAAGCCTGGAAAACTTCCTTGAAATAACAAGAAAGCATGTTTAAGAGGGTTCAGAATAAAAGTGGTCATTAATGCTAATGTTTTTAATGATAAAAAAACAACTTTATTTTACCTCCTTTGCATATGCATTTATGCTTCCATGTTTTTTAAATTATTGCACCTTCTTCCTGTTTTCCTGAAATGACTATATAGAAGACTGATGAGTGGTTCAATATTTTTGCACAGTATTAAATATTTTCTGGTTTTAAAGTGTTAATGGTGGGGAATTTTATTTACAGTCAACCTTCAAAATTATTCACACCCTCCAATTAAAGAAAAGGCTACGCAACAGTAATTCAAATTAAACTAAAGAAACTAATAATAAAAAAACAAAATTGTAATGTAGTGAAATAAAATGTTGCTTTTTAATTGTGGTAGGAAATAATAGTAATAAAACAAACAAAACTGTTACAGACACATTAGAGCACATTTCCCATGAAAAGTGGACCAACATACCTGTCAACATTACAGAAAACACCTGATGCAGTGATTAACTCAAAGTGTTGCTCCACAAAATTTTAGCTTTTAAGCCCCATCATTGTATACCTGTTTTATTTTTTATGTGTTTGTTTTTAATATTTCTTTTAAACCACCAGTCAAAATCAATGCCATGATTTTCATAGAATTTTTATTCATTATTACCTTTGTCAGTTTCATCTTATTTTACTGACAGCTGATTTTTTTTCCTTCTTTAATTGGAGGGTATGAATAATTTTGACAGCTGTAGCTAAGATTTTATCACTTTTTGTGCAGCTGGGTTGAAACTGTCCTGTAATGTACGGAATCAGTGTCTGGAAAGATCAGGAATGTTTTATTCCATTATCGTTCCATCACATTATTTGACCCGTGTACTGTGTAATTTTACTCTAACATACAACATGTGCTCCTTTTCAGAATGCAGAGTTAGTGGAGGTTGACAGTATCCCTTTACCAGACATGCCGCACGCTCCATCCAACATCCACATCCAGGACATCCCGTTACCAGGCGCTCAGCCTCCTTCAATACTAAAGAAGACCTCCACGTTTGGGTAGGCTGTGTTTGAACTCTGCACATGAAGCTGCAGAGTTTTACTGCCTCGCTGAAACTGTTTTTGTGTCTCTTAGTAAAGGGCCGCTTTCCTCCACTGGACCTGCAGTAGTGACGGTACCAGGTGTCCCACGCTTGCCTCCAGGGAGGAAGCCTCCAGGTCCTCCACCCGGCCCTCCACCTCCGCAGGTCCTGGCGCTGTATGGCATTCCAGCTCGACGAGCTTACGGCACAGACGCAGGTGACGTGTAGTCAGATTTTAAAAGAGTCCTGATCTTTTGTTTGCAACCCCTCCCCCTCTTTATAACAGACTTCATCTCTACTCATCTCCATTCCTCTTTGTTTTGCTTTCCGAAACAGAACCCTCCATTCCTGGCTTGGAAAAGGACTCTGCTATGGATTTGGGGAGAGATCGGGACAGCGGCAGCGATAGCGACAGAGACGACTTGGATGATGACAACAGCGATTCAGAGGAGGACAGCGAGGAAGAGAGACTTGAAGGCGGGGAACAGAGAGCGCGAGTGGACCACGACGATGACAGAGATGGAAACAGAAATGACAGACATGCTGGTGAGCATCACAGAAATGCTGCAGCGTATTTACACGTAACCTCACGTTATAAGAGCTGACTTTATTTGATGTACTATTAGTTATTGCTGAATGACATCACTTGTTCGTTGTCTTTCAGTTCTATCTTTTTTTATTGATGCTTAAAATTATTTTTTTGTGCTTATTTCTGGAAGAAAATGTTGGCACTCTGACTGAAGCAGTGAATATGCCAGACATCATGTTCTCTCTCATCTCCCCCCGTGTTCATGTCTGACTCCTGCAGGTCGCAGCGTTCGTTTTGCAGATTTGGCCTCAGATGCAGCTCGTGATGCAAAGAAAAAGAAGAAGAGATTAGTGAAGAAGACCAAGGCCATCACACCTCTGCAGGCCATGATGTTGAGGATGGCAGGTACAGCTGAGTGTGTGTGCGCCTGTACTTGCTACATTGTGAGGACCGTTTTGCATCTTTAACCAACAAAGTGAGGACATTTTGGCCGGTCCTCACTAAGAAAGCCGAAGAAAAAAACATTTTTGCGGGGCAAGATTTGGTTTTAATGTTTAGGTTAGAATTAGGTTTTGGTTAGGATAACTTAGGTTTAGGCAATCAGTTGTGGTGGTTAGGGTTAGGGTAAGGGGCTAGGGAATGCATTATGTCAATGAATGTCCTCCCTAAGATAGAAGTACAAGGATGTGTGTATGTGTGTGGGCGCGTTTTTGCAACATTGTGGGGACCATGTTCTGGATTTTTACCATCACTGTGGGGATATGTTTTTTTTTTGTTTTTTTTTGTTATACTTGTATGATCCCCGAGGGGAAATTAGGGCTCTGCATTTCACCCATCTCTGTACTGAGTATCAGAGAGCAGTGGGCTGCTACTTAAAGCGCCCGGGGAGCAGTTGGAGGGTTATGGACCTTGCTCAGGGGTCCACAGTGTTTAACCTAGGAGTCGTGTCGGGGACCCGAACCCGGGTCCTCCGCGCCAAAGCCCACGACGCTACCACTAGGCCACCCACTCCACCCACTGACTCTCCCACGCCCCCGTGAGGACATTTTCTCGTTCCCCACGGGTCCAAACCCCCTTTTGAGGGTCAAGATTAGGTTTTAGAGATTAAGTAACAACTAGGTTTTGGTTAAGATTAGGTTTAGGCAATCAGTTATGGGTGTTAGTGGGGCATTGTGTCAATGGATGTACCCCACTGTGATAGAAAAACAAACGTGTGTGTGTGTGTGTGTGTGTGTGTGTGTGTGTGTGTGTGTGTGTGTTCATGGCGTATATTCGTCTCCGTTTATGACGTTTGCTTTTAAACTTCAGGTCAGTCTATTCCCGAGGATGAGGAAGAGGAGGAGGTTGAGGAGGAATACACAGACGAGTCGGATTCCTCTGACACGGAGGACCGGGGACCACCAGGGGACAGTCAGGTTCACATTATGGCCAATCAGCATATGCCCCCGCCTGCTGGGGCAGTGGGACAGCAAGGACCTCCACCCATGCAAGGCCCACCAATGACAGGGCCTCCACCATTGGGTCCGCCTCCAGCTCCTCCAATGAGACCCCCTGGTCCTCCCTCTGGCCCGCCTCCTGGTCCCCCACCAGGTTTGTGACCCTGACTCTGAGTGCAGGTGTGGTTTCAGCTCCAGCCGGTGGTGTTTTCAAACTTCTTCTTCATGGTATTTCTGCTCTCCAGGCGCTCCTCCATTCTTGAGGCCTCCTGGTATGCCTGGAGGAATAAGGGGTCCGATGCCTCGTCTCCTGCCTCCTGGTCCTCCACCGGGACGGCCGCCTGGTCCACCACCAGGCCCCCCTCCTGGCCTCCCACCAGGCCCTCCACCACGTGGACCTCCTCCCAGATTACCACCCCCAGCACCACCAGGTAGGCACATATCTGCACGAGGTAGAGCACAAGAAGATGCACCGAGTCAGTCACACATGCTTCCCTTTTGTCATTCCTCACAGGTCTCCCACCTCCTCCTCCAAGAGCAGGAGGGCCCCCACGTCCTCTGGCCCCACCGCTCTCCCTCTTTCCTCCACCTCTCAACTCCAACGTGCTCAGTGCTCCTCCCAGCATTGTCCAGAGGCAGAAAGCTCCAGGATCCAGCCAGGACGGGTCCCAGAGCAACCTGCCGCCCCCCGCCATGCCCATGCGGCCGGGCGTCATGCAGATGCCCCCTCCACCCGGTACAGCTGCTGCGGGAGCAAATCCCGCCACCATTGAAAAACGCGCCAACATCACCTCGGTCGCGGCCGCTGGAGGCAGCCTGGCAGCAGGTGGCGGCGGCGCCACCATCTCCGCCAAACCGCAGATTATCAACCCCAAGGCTGAGGTCACCCGCTTCGTGCCCACGGCTCTGAGGGTGCGCAGGGACAAGGGCGGGGTAATGCCGGGGGCCGCGCCTGGGCCGCTTGAGAAAGCAGGAGGTGGTGTTGGAGGAAGGAGGGGAGATGAAGGTCTGGGAGGAGGCCAGTGGCAGAAACAGCAGGCGGCAGCAGCTGCATCAGGAATGGCTAACCCAGCCCAAATGGGGGTTGTGTCTCAGCCCAGCATGAAGACTAAAGACCAGGTTTATGAAGCCTTTATGAGGGAGATGGAGGGACTCCTTTGAGACTTGAGTATTGCATTTTCATGGGTTCTCTGAACAGCAAGTGTGTTTCTTATGTTTTCTGTGCAGAGTCATGGAGCATTTAACTAGATCAGTTTCTCTTTAACAAAGGACCTGCTGCTACACCATCAGTCCTGCAATCCGGCTCATAAGCATTTAATCTGGACTATAATTTGTGTTATCAAAGGAAAAAGAACATAATTTGTCACAAATAAAACTTTTAATCATATTGGTGTGAAGTTGAAGCATTTAGACTGAACACTATGCTCTGAACAGAAGTGTATTGTCCTGAACTGTTTTTGTTAGTTTTTTATTTGTTTGTTTTTTTACCCTACAACTGTTTTACTTCCACCCAGCTATTTTTCAGTTGTCCATAAAAAGCAGTTTTGTATGTCCGCAAACATAAATGTAGAAATTTTGTCCAACACTGGCAAAATCTATGTTTGAAATGTTGGTCTGCAACTTAATAAATGGTTAAAAAACATTAACTTTGTGTCTCACTGTGACGTCGCAGAATAAACAAACATGGTAAGAAAAAAGAAGCAATTATTTTAAATAAAATGTTAAAGCAGGGGTAGGATTAAATCAGTTTTACTTCTTCCCTTCCCTTTTCAGATATGTCAACGACTTTGAGCATAGTTTAATCATAGATTTATTATTTTGTATTATATATATATATATATATATATATATAATCACACGGATTGAAGGGACTCTATACAGTGATAAATCTGTGTGGCATGTGTTTCATATCGGTGTTAAATTGCTCCTTTTTTGTTTTCTTCATGTCTAAAATGAACCAATAAAACTAAAAGAAACGTAGATGTTTTGTATATGGCAAAAAGTAATGTTTGTTACTTATTTCAACGCTTAATTCTCCGTTAACTTCGAAAAATAACTGGGTGGTCAGTTTGAAAACTCCAATATCCGTCATCTATTGCGGTCCAAGCGTGAAACTCACTTCCGCATCTGCGCAGTGCTGAGCTGAAGACACGTTAGGACCAAAAGCATGGCGGACGACAGCCGGGAGAACGTGAAAGAAAACACAGAAGCAGTCGCTGAGGGCTCCGGTAGCGATGATAACGAACAGATTAGTAATGGAGAAAACGCGGAGGTTGTGAAGACGTTTAAGGATTTGGTAGGTTTCTCTCTCGGAGAGTTTTACATCGTATTTTAGCAACATTATTACGTAAAGCTGTTTCCGTTAGCTAAGCTAATATTTTGCTGTAAACAGTTTCATGGAGTAAAACGTGCCGGATATCAGTCAGGGTTTGAAAAACGGTTTTAAATGTGGGGAGGAACTTTATGCCCATATTAGAAAAAAGTTTGTGTTCGTGTTGTCCTCCAACAGGGTGTTACTGAAGTGCTATGTGAAGCTTGTGATCAGCTGGGATGGAAAAGTCCAACAAAGATCCAGGTGGAAGCCATACCAGTCGCCCTGCAAGGTGATGCTCGCAGCTACTTCTTTCTGTTAGGGAAGATGCCTTTTCTTCCCCTTAGTTTTCATTGTTTGCATCTGCTTACACTTGGAAGCTTTTCTAGTTTTACAGAGCTAAAGTGAGAAATGTCTGTGTATAAACACTCCATAACAAGTTAACTGTTGTGTTACTAATGCATTACATTACATTTGTACGCGCTTCATCCATACTAATGTATTATAATGTGACATGTTGACATCTAATTGGTATTGCAGCTTGCTGTTAATTAGATAAATGTATTTACTCATTATTTTTAAGTCATGCATGCATCTGAAATGCTTTTTTAAGATTGTAAGCATTTAAGGAGATTTATAGATGCCAATTTATAGAAATACTAAAATACTGGATAGATTAATACACAAACAAAATAAGTGTATTATGTCTGCACATGTGGGTCACTTCAGGACCAAGTGAGATTGACGTCACAAACATATATTGAACGACCAGGCAAAATAAATAGGATTTGAGCGTGAAGACTTGCAGTGTGAATGCAGTACTGTAGAGCCGTGGCTTAATGGTGTAAAGTGATGATTACATCACATGATTACATAAATGCATGTTCTGCAAACTGGCTTAATTTTTGTTCAGTAAATGAACTGCAAGGTTATATTGGTTTTGAATTTTTAATTAGTTTCAGTTTTTATTTCGTTTTGACTTTTTGTTTTTCAATTCAGTTAGTTTTTTTGAGCAGATTTGCCAGTTTTTATTAGTTTCTATTTTTGGAAAATGTTTAGTTTTAGTTTAGTTTTTATTAGTTTCAGTGTTAGTTTTAGTTTTTTGGGGTTTTCTTTTCAGTAAATTATAAGTGTTTGTCTGGTATGACATTCAAAATCATTAGAAAGTCACGTGGAGTAAAACCAACAGAGCAAAGTAATAAGGTTAAATAGAAATAGATTTCAATTTAACCAAAAAGGCTTATGTATTATATTAATTTACAAAGACTAAAACTAAGGATGTTTCTGCAATAATTTTAGTTAGTTTTGTAAAGACATAATACAGTTTCAGTTTGTTAACGTTTTGTTAAAAACTCGTTTTTTATTTTTATTTCAGTTAACTGAAATGTTTTTAAATTTTAGTTTTCGTTTTTTCGTTAGTTTTAGTTAACTATAATAACCTTGATGAACTGGTGTGATGGGTCGTGCTGCTCTGAGGTTGGATTTAATTCATTTTAAGATCGTTTTAAGTATGGCAGGATTTTTAAATGTCTTTTTTTGTTGTAATTTATTCCGACATGTAAAACTTTACGTATGTGCTGCTGCTGCTTATCCGCTGTCCTTGAACTGCAGGGAAAGATGTTATCGGCCTGGCAGAGACCGGCTCAGGAAAGACCGGTGCGTTTGCTCTGCCCATCCTCCAGTCGCTGCTCGCAACACCTCAGAGGCTTCACACACTCGTCCTCACCCCCACCAGAGAGTTGGCCTTTCAGATCTCCGAGCAGTTCGAGGCTCTGGGATCCAGCATCGGCGTTAAGTGCGGTACGTATAAGCTGCTGACCGATCCGTAATGTAGAAGACGGTTCTCTGCATCTAACTGGTTTCACCTTCTGTTGCAGCTGTGGTAGTTGGTGGGATTGATATGATGTCCCAGTCCTTGGTGTTGGCTAAAAAACCACATATTGTTATTGGTAAGAGCATCATGACATAAACTGTTTAGTTTAAAACTGTATTTTTAAGATTTTTACAGGTAAAGCACCCATTAGATATCCAGATTTATCTCTCTTATACCTTTTTTGTGTCGTTGTTGTTAATCGATTGTGTTTTCAGCCACACCTGGTCGGTTGATCGATCACCTGGAAAACACGAAAGGCTTCACCCTCCGAGCGCTGAAGTTCCTGGTCATGGACGAAGCAGACAGAATCCTGAACATGGACTTTGAGACTGAGGTGAGTACGAGAAGCTGCCGGCTCACACTTGCAGTCCTGTGCAAGAAATCACTCCATCTGTCGGTGGGTTTCCACCTTAAATGGCTTCCTCAGTGATGGGAATGCATTATGTTAATGGGTGTACACCACGGAGATAGAAAAACAAATGTGTGTGTGTGTGTGATGTAAATTTCTGCATATTTTTGCCAGGTGGATAAAATCTTGAAGGTGATTCCCAGAGAAAGACGCACCTTCTTGTTCTCTGCAACCATGACGAAAAAGGTAGCCGGTGACGTTTCAGTACTTAAACTGAAGTTAAAGCAACATGTGAGTCAGCGTTTGCAAACACGCTGTGATCCGGCGACACTTTTCTCACTGGCTTGCAGGTCCAGAAACTGGAGAGAGCTGCTCTCAAGGATCCTGTAAAATGTGCAGTTTCAACTAAATACTCGACAGTGGACAAGCTGCAGCAGTATTACGTCTTCATACCATCCAAGTACAAGGTAGGCCGCGCAGGTTTCAGCCCCAGACGTCCGTCTGTGGAGATCACGGCTGCATCTGAAGCTCTATGTCCCGCTGCTTGTTTGGTTGCAGGACTGTTACCTGGTGTCCATCCTGAACGAGCTGGCTGGCAACTCTTTCATCATCTTCTGCAGCACGTGCAACAACGCCCAGCGGGTGGCGCTGTTGCTCAGGAACCTGGGCATCACCGCCATCCCTCTTCACGGACAGATGAGCCAGGTACAGCTGTGAGGATGATGATGACCGTTCAGAACTTGGTGCAGGACGATTACATTGTGCAGCTGGATTGTAAAGCCTCGAAATTCATTATTTAAAATCGTAGTAAAATGTCGTTTTTACTGTCTAAATGACAGTTTATTTAAAATAGTACGAGGAAAAAAAGAAACGGGTACAAATTAAGGCGAGACACTGCAGGCAAATAGGGTAAAAAATTTATCTAACTAGTATCACCATGAAACTTTTCTGGTTTATTCCTCACATTGGGGCTATCATTTTTTGTATTGCAAGTTTTCTTAAATTTTATGTTTAAATATGCAAATGAGGTGTTATAAAGCCAAAAATGCACTAATTTGCATACATTTCTAGAAAAAAATCTAACCACAGGATTAAACCAGGTTCAAAGTTTCTTTTGAAGTTTGTTCACATATTAAAGCCAAACGTTTTTACAGAGGGGATTTTGGATATCTCTATAGATCAACCAGAAAAAAATCATTTTTTGGCATATTTTTGGGATGAAATGTTCTATAAATCAGGCTGTGAATGAGATATCAAAAAATACAGTCAGGAGCAAAAGTGGAGATTTTTTTTTATCCAGAATAAGAGAAAAAACTCATTTTGACGGCAACTTTAGCTGCATTTTTAGGGGATTTTGGTGCATCAGACGAAGTATCATGAAATAAACCCCTGAAATGTTTATCTTGGACGTTGTTTTTACACCAGTCTGAAAGAAAACATGTTGGAGGAAAAAAAAAAATCTCAAAATTGACCAGGTTATGAATAAAACGGGGTTTTCATCTGTAGTGCCTCCCCTTAAGATATCAACACAGACATATTTGAAAAGGTGTGAGCAGAAGTAAAAACTTGTTGGGCTCCACCTCTTTGCCATCAGTCATTAATATACGTAATACTAATACTAATGGGCTTCCTATAAGTTGTTAAATGTAACTCAACCTATAACTACAGTACATCTCTTCACACAAACAGTACATAAACATGTGTACATACACGTATATGTATACGCAAACACATACATACATGACTCCATGTACATACACATACATATACAGACAATTACACACATACACCGACATATACATACACCTTTATATAATATGATGTCATCTGTATATACTATGTTCTTTTCATATTTATAATTATTATTACCTGAGCATGAATAAAATAAAAAATGAATAAAATGTCATTTTTACTGTCGGTTATGGCTTAACATTTATCCGTATGTAAAGATGGTGAAAAGGTTTCTTTCTCTCCTTTCACTGGTCAGAATAAACGTCTTGGAGCTCTGAACAAGTTCAAGTCCAAGTCTCGGTCTGTGCTGCTGGCGACCGACGTGGCCTCCAGAGGACTGGACATCCCTCACGTTGACTGCGTCATCAACTACGACATCCCCACTCACTCAAAGGTACTGCAGAGATGATGCTGACATCACCGCTGCTTTCAGGTGAACTCATCCCTGGATCTGTCTGCCCCCCGCAGGATTACATCCACCGAGTCGGCCGAACAGCCAGAGCTGGGAGGTCTGGGAAGTCCATCACGTTTGTCACACAGTAAGAAACACACCCGTCTGTTATTGGTCGATTTTTTTTTTATATAATATTTTATTTTGTTTGTACTCTTTTTAAATAATTGAAGATCAGCCGACTGCAGCTGAGTTAATGCATCTGTGGCCTCAGGTATGACGTGGAGCTTTTCCAGCGGATCGAAAGCTTGATTGGGAAGAAACTTCCAGCTTTTCCTACTCAAGAGGAGGAAGTAATGATGCTGGTGGAGAGAGTGAGCGAGGCTCAGAGATTTGCCAGGCTGGTAAGTCCTCTTTCCTGAAAATTATAGAAAAGAGGAATATGTAGCCGTCCTCAAAATTATTCATACGCTCCAATTAAAGGGACTAGAGGCAGGAATTAAAAAAAAACAAACATGCATGTCCATTTTTTTAATACTAATGGGTGATGAAGCGCTAAATACCAAAATAACGTTTCCACCCACGTTTCTCTCCGTTGCCTTGAACAGGCTGTGTGCTGCATAATGCTGCAATTTGGTGTCCAAATTTCCGGCGCTGCCCTGCGGGCGTGACGTCAAATGACGCTACATCCACAGTTTTAATACAGGAAGAAGACGGTCGCGGTAAATTCAAACACTGTAAGCGATAGTTATGGATTCTTCTGCCATCAGCAAATGATCCAGATTAACTGAAAGACACTAAAAAGTGTAACTACGAAGAAAAAGTGTAGTTAACAACATTATAGCTTCAGTTTGTGCACACTCCCGTGACAGCTTGGCTCGTGGCTGCAGTTACCTGAAGCGCCAGTCGTGGCATTCACGAGTTTCGTTTCTTAATCTCGCCTCTAGTCCCTTTAAAAGAAGGAAAAAAAAATCACCTGACAGTGAAATAAGTTGAAATTGACAAAAATTGTAGTCATAGTATTGACTTTGATGTGGTTCAACAGAAATATTAAAAAGAAACACACAAAAAATAAAACAAGTAAAGAAGCATGATGGGGCTCCGAAGCTAAAATTTTGTTGAGTAACACTTTGAGGCAATCACTGCAATCAGGTGTTTTCTGTGATGTTCAAAAAGACTTGACTGGTAGTTTGGCCCACTGTCCATGAGCAGGGTGCTCTGTTTAGTCCAGGATAGTTTTTTTTTTTCTTCAAATAATAATTCTAAAAATTTTATTTCACTAAATTATAATTTTGTAAATTTTTATTTATTATTAGTTTATTTTGTGGCTTGTTATTTGAATTACTATTGTGAATTTAGTCTTTTCTGTAATTGGATGGTATGAATAATTTTGAGGACGACTGTAAATGGTAAATCAAAAGTTGAAATAGTGGTCAAATTTACACGTAGCGGGAAAATTATTGCAATAAATAGCCGAAGCAATACTGCATAATATGAATACAGCGCGTGTTGGATGTCCATGATGGCGGACATTATCGGAGGAAATGAGTAAAAGAAAGACAAAAGTAACACGAACAAGACAAGATAAAGAAAGAAAATTAGAATACTGACTCATAAAATAATGAATAGATTTAGGATTTTTTTCTCCATTTCTGAAGATTGTCAGAATTCTGTGTTGATTCTGTAAGCAAAGGGGGAAAAAATACGTTTTTAGGATTTTTTTTTATTTCTGAAAAGTCAAAATTCTGTGTTTAGTTTCAAAATTCTGAGAAATAAATCAGACTTTCTCTCAGAAATAATCTCAGATTAATTTCAGAATTTAGATTTTTTTTCTGTTGCCTTTAAAAAACAAATAATCCCACAATTCTGAAGTTAATCTCCGGGGTTCTTGCAGGGTCTAAAGTCTAGAAATGTCTAAAATTCTGAACTTAAAATTTAAGGCCTTAATAGTTCCTAAAAAGGGACATTTTTTCATCCAAGGTCTTAAATTCGATCTAGACGAGTCTTAATTTTTCATTTTTATTTATAGGAGCTTTGATCACATACATTAGAATGCGCTGAATAATATATAAGAACTTGATTCTGTCTTTCTGAAAGGTTCAGATAACTGCAAGATATATTTTCAATTTCTTTGTTTTTTTTTGTTTTTGTTATTTAAAAACAATTAAATGCATTTGTTTCTTGAGTAAAGCTTGAGTTCACAATATTAATGTCTGTGTCTATTATTTGATTTTGTTGTCCACTAAAATCCCAATTAATCAAGACTAATAAATTGCAGACCCCAAAATTAATTAGATTTTTTTTATCAAGTCCCACCCCTATTTTGAATTTCTGGGATTATTTGGTCTCAAATTTGAATTTGATTCATAAAGGTCTTAAAAGGTCTTAGATTGAACTCACTGAAACCTGCAAGAACCTTGATGTCAATTCTTTTAAAATTTTTAAGGTTTTGAGAAAGAAAAGTCAGAATTTTGAGCTCAATTTCAAAATTTAATTTCAGAATGCTAAATTTAATCTGGGAATGATTGCCTTTTTTTAATCTAAATTTAAAATGTAAAAAGACCCCTAATTAATTAATTAATTTATTTAGTTTTTAGGTTTTTGTTAAGTCATAATTCTGAGATTAAAGTCATAATTCAAAAGATTTTCTCAGAATTTTTTGGCCTTAAAGCTCTTCTTTAGAGAAGAGACAGGATGCAAAACAGATGCTTAATTAGCTGCCATTAGGGGGTGCTAAAGTGCTAAAATTAATTAAATTTCAGTGGTGTTGTTTTAAAAGCAAATAGTTGCAGCTAAATAATAAACACTAAATATTAATTCAAACATTCACTCAATTTTTTTTTATTAGAACACAGAACAAATGATACAATAAGAGATGTAGATGCTTCATGATCTGAACCTTATTAATCAATAAACAATAAAACAACAAATTTCTTCCTCAGGAAATGAAGGAAGATGGCGAGAAAAGGAAGAGGCCGAAAGGAGGAGATGGAGATGAAGATGACACAGAACAAGCGAGTGGTGTCAGGAAGAAAGTTAAAGGAGGATCAGGAGGAGGAGGAGGAGGAGGGAAGAAAAGGGGTGGAGCAGCCTGGAGAGGAGGACGCTGAAGAAATCCACCACTAATAGAAATGTACATAACCACAACACACAATGCCTTTCCTGTTTCTGATGTAAAACTTTAATATCATGACGGCTTGTTTTCCACTCTTCAGTATGGAGGCTAACAACTATTTAATTAAAGAAAAAATGCTTCTTTTTTTGCCCATGTAAGTTTTTTCCATTTGAAATAAAACTAAACTGTAAAACCTAAAGCTGTGTGATTGTGTGAGTCATGAAGGAGATTTTTAATTTGCAGCTGAGGGATTTCTATAATTAAATGCATACATTTTTGTAAGAAAAGCTACTTTAGATGAATATTTTCCCAGAGCAGACTGTTATGTTTAAGTTATTTTGCAATCTAACAAAGCAACAGTTGCAATGAATGTCATTGGTTTCCAACAAATTGAGGGGTTGGTTTGTTCCAGCCAATGATGGATGAGGAGAGGGAGACCGCAAAGTGGGAGCCCAATTGTTTCTGGGCTACTTCTAGTGGGTGTGGGCAATGCCTAGATATTTTTGTGATAGATTTAAAAGGAGACGACCACCCGAGAAAAGTGCGCCAACACATTATTGTATTAAATTACTTATTTGTACACCACATCAGACTTTAATTGATTGGCTCTGACTCGCATAGGGCTCAGTTAGTTCCCTTGAGAGCGGCGTATTGATCTGCGTGATCAGTTTCTACGTGCGCGCGGTCCATCGTAGGCGGGAGCAGCAGTGGTCAAGTCTGCTCGGGTTAGGAGGGGCCCCACTCAGAGAGGCAGCTCGCGTCTCAGTCGCGTGGAGCAGTCAGTTGCATTCAGGGGACGCATTAGGGGGAGATCGGAGTGCTCGGTGAACACAATCCAACTGCCGATTTGCTGACAACACCAGGTAAGTTTAACATGAAGCGCGAGGAAGGGAATGATGGAGCGCGCGGGGAATAGACCCGGACAGGTTTCCAGGAGAGGATTGACGGTTGCCACGGAAACTTTTAACTATTCACCTCTTTTATATATGTTGGTGGTGAGTTCACTGCCAACATTTTCGTGTAGTTGTCTTGTGTGACCACCTGCATAATTATCAGAGGTAACATGAGAAATGGTTTGCTTGTCGCAAGCTAGCTTTGTGTTTCTAGTATGTTTAGGTTAAATATGTAAGGATAACCAGTTAAAGCCAATGTCAGCTGCTGGTTTTTGTCCTCGGACTTTTTTTTATTCGCTGTAGCATATAATGGCACATTCTTGGCACCTACTTGACAATTGGCTAGCTTTGTCAGCTGCGCAGGTTTATTTATGAGGATATTAGCCCGATTATGTGAAAGCAGGGTCTCCGCAGCGAGTTTAATTTGAGTCGGACGACTGCATTATGGGGTTATTTTTCATGTAGCAAGGTCTCCAGGAGGAGAAGAGGGGCTCTATAAATGAGCCATTCACGACGTCACTGTCCCGTTTGATCTGCTGCAAGAGCGCGCAGCCTGCGCAGTATGCGCATTACTGTTTCACAGACCACTCACCAGTTAAACACGGTTATTACAAGTTAGATGTTATGTGGGAGCTGTTCGGAAACATTTACTTAAAAAGTTGCTTAATTTTTACTTATTAAACATGCTTTGAACGATCAGCGTGGTTTGCTGCTTCACTGTGACCTCTGTATTTTACATTTTGCCATCAAACTGAATGACAAGACTGTTTATGTGGGGATTTAGAAAAAAAATAGAAATGGACGGATTACCAAATGGACTTATCGGAGCTCAAGAAGTCAGGGGGGCTGTGGTCTACCCCAGAAAGAGTCAGGAAACAACAAACAAGAGAAGCAAAACAGACCTTAGAAAAATGTAACGAGAAAACTGAATGGCATCAAGTTTGAACAGGAATAGCTGTAAAGAGATTAAAAACGACCAAATGGAGACATGAACTTACACAAAATGACCCAGTAAGACACATAATTGCCCAAAAATATGTCAAAGCAACAAAACTAATCTAAACATGATAGGGTATTAAATGAATTACCTTTCTATAGTGAAGTTTCACATGTGAATATTTTTCCAGCAGACATACCCAGAGATGCTGTCTTATTTTCTTAATCTGCAAACTTCATGTTTTCATTTGCTTATTGACACGTTTTTTAAAGGTCAAAGAAATTATAAAACAGGTGTATGTTCTTATTGTGTACCTTTATTTCCTAAAACAACCAAAATAAACTCACAGAAGTATATAGATGTAAGTATGACTAACATGTGACATGCAATAACCATGTAATGGAGATGCAAAACATTCCAAACTAGTAATGCACGATATTGGAATTTTGGCCAATATCTGACATGCCGATATTTTAAAACTCATGTGGCTGATAACCGATATCGATACAGATATTAAAGCTGAAAATGAATTATGTAATATTCATTCCATGTGCAAAATTTTAAAAATACCTCAACTTTTTATGTATAACAAGTCAAACGTAATGACAGTTGTTCAAAACAAAACTAATAGGATATGTGCGTTATATCCTAGAACCACCTGGATTTTCTTCTCCCTGAGGACAAAAAAAAAATACCCAAAAACATGGGATATTTGGTAAACACAAATGACCGTGTCTAAACTCTGTTCACACAGAACATCCAAAAATAAACTGTCTTTAAAAGTTTTAAAGTCTGTAAAGAAGAAGTTTTTTTGTTTTTTTACACTTTAGAAACAGCGGCCTGATCGGTGAGATATCAGTGGGGTGGCCGATGTTCGATACTCAGTTCAAAGGCCGATATTGCCCGATACCGATTATATCATGCACCCCTATTCCAAACTAAAGCTAACTCATAATTCACAATAAGTGGTCCAAGATAAGAGCAAACATCCATGAGTCTATGCAAAGCAAATGCATAATGATGGATCAGGTCTAAGAATTGATCCAAAATAATCAAATAAAAATAAAAGAGGCAAAATATCTGCAAGATTGCAGAAATTTATCATGTTTTTATGTGAGGGTGCAGTTTTAGATGAATTTTGAAGCTTTTACATGCTTAGATCAGGTGCTTTTGGTTTATAATTTTCATGTTTCATAGGATGAATACTTTTATATGGAACGAATTATCAACTTTGATGCAAAAATGGCAGCAACACCAAACATGATCAAATGATTTAACTATCTCTCAGTGAGGGTGAGATGTGCAGGGCTATTAATACCTGTCCCCTGTTCTAGGTGGCCACATTGCTCTGGTAAATCCCAGGTAAGATGTCTCATCGGAGTGGGCAAGAGGACCCAGAGCGGTACCTGTTCGTGGACCGCGCAGTCGTTTACAACCCAGCCACGCAGGCCGACTGGACGGCCAAGAAGCTGGTATGGGTCCCCTCAGAGCGCCACGGCTTCGAGGCGGCCAGTATCCGGGAAGAGCGCGGCGAGGAGGTGCTGGTGGAGCTGGCAGAGAACGGTAAGAAGGTGGTGATCAACAAGGACGACATCCAGAAGATGAACCCACCCAAGTTCAGCAAGGTGGAGGACATGGCCGAGCTCACCTGCCTGAACGAGGCGTCCGTGCTGCACAACCTGAAGGACCGCTACTACTCGGGACTCATATATGTGAGTGCTTGAACCTGCGGCTTGTTTTTAGAGCACTTTTAACTTCCTGAAGCTGAAAGTCTGCACTGCTAACTTAATTTTCCCTCCTGTTCTCATCTCAACATGATGGACAGGATTTGTGCCTGCATGCGTGCAGTTTTCTCATTTTGTAGCCATCTGTCTCTTGCATTCTTCTGTGAAAGTGAGATCTGATATTAATCAGTCTTTGCTCGGGGAGAGGGAGGGCACTGAGCTGTTGGCCCGTGTGAATGCCTCCTGACCACACACACACATGTTTGCACACAGAATGACTGACAGACTCCTCTTGTTTTTAACCATTTCCAGACTTGCTCTTCTTACGGCCTCCTGGTTACATATTGTTACCCCCCCCCCCCCCCGTGGCTTGTGTCTCACCTCTGGTCCAGGCAGACCTCTTCCATAAACACTGCTGGTTTCAGTTTGTTTATTTTGTCCTGTGCTCCTACTGGTGGGGCTTATTTGATCACAGGGATGGCATGACCCCTCTCTTCTGCAACCCTGGGTAAAACTAGACATATTTGGTCAAAAAAGGAGGGGAAATAGGAATGTTTATGTTGTCTAATGCTACAGTATAGTAATTAAACTGGAAAGACAGATATCTACAGTGGTACGCAAAATTATTAATACTCTCCAATTAAAGAAAAGGCTAAATTCACAATAGGTATTCAAATTACAAGAAACTAAAGGAACTAATTATAAATAAAAATTTACAAAATTATAATGTAATGAAATAAAATATTGCTTTTGAATTGTGGTTGAAAATAATAATTAAAAAAAACAGAACAAACAAAACTGTCCTTGACCAAATAGAGCGCCCTGCTCATGGACAGTGGGCCAAGCTACCTGTCAAGTATTTTTGAACATTACAGAAAACACCTGACTGCAGTGATTGCCTCAAAGTGTTGCTTAGCAAAATTTTAGCTTCGGAGCCCCATCACGCTTGTTTACTTGTGTTATTTTTTGCTTCTTTGTTTTTAATATTTTTTTCAAACCACAATTCAAAATCAGTGTCATGATTTTTATAGAATTTTTATTTATTATTACTTTTGTCAATTTCAGCTTATTTCACTGATAGATGATATTTTTTCCCTCTTTAATTGGAGGGAATAATTTTGAGGACGAATGTGCATGTTAAGTTGATCCCTGGATACATTTTTATTGCCTTTTAGGTTTACTTGGATGAAGTCATGGCTATAATTTTGTGGTTTATTTCCCTGCTTTGCATTTGTCCCCAAAATCTAATTTCCACAGAGGTGGAGCTGCTTTGCAGTGTTCTTCTTATGATCTCGACCCATTTAGCGGCGCTTTTTCCAGGAATAGAATGTGGGTTATCACCTGAGAGACTCCGGTTCAGGGACTGCAGAGTAAATTGTTGAGCTTATCAATTGTCCGTCCATAAGTTATGCTAAAACATCACCTCTTAAAGAGTCGATAACCTGTTGTATGTCTCTGCAGCGCATTGCAAGCACGCTATGAAAATTATTACAGTAATATACTGTAATCTGTTAACCCCAAGATGGAAGTTGCAGCATTTTCCCATATGGCTTGACTGCTAATTTCATTCCACAAGCTCTCTATGTTCCTCCTCCATTTCTCTGTAATGCTGTAGAGTCATGGTTTCTCCTTTTTTTGGTTCAGAATTGGCTTTGGAGCTTGTTAATTGTCCCTTTGCCTGAGAGAAATTGAAAACATGTGTTTGACTGTGTTGGTTTTCTATCAGGAAGAGAATTTTTCCCTTTCAGCTCACTCTTAGAAGATGAAACCCCCCCGTGTTCTAAACATTTTCCATTATGTTTAACCAACCCCCCAGAGCTCTACAACTTCCACTGCAGACATAATATAACAGCCCCCGCAGGCTGTGCTCTAAGTTACCGTTATAGGAAGACTTACTGCAGAATCTTTGGTAATCACTGTGGAAATATGGAAGAATCTGCTTTAAGTTGTTGTTGCTGATAAAATCTTTTTATAGGTTTGGCTCTACTGGTCATGCCTGCAGTAGTCCATCGCTCGCTCACTTTCACATGTTATAAAGGGACGTTGTTCTCTTTGGTCCGTTGTGATTAGAACAAATAACAGCCAGATTTTTAAGCAGAAACGTCTGGTTTTGGGGGATTTTAAAAAGGATCCATGTTCCAGCTAAAACTAGTTCATCACACTCAAGATTCTGCAATTTCAAGTCAACAGTTATAGCAACTTGACTGTATCATGTACTTGAAAAAAGGTCACCAAGAAGGAAAACAAATGAACATATTTTATTAGCAGTGTGAAAATGAATCTTACCTTTTATTCATTTTAAGTTTTAGCAACCAAAGCATGATGGAAAAGCACATCTTTCTAAGAAAAAATAGAATTTAAAAAGGAGCCTCAGATTAAATATTGCACATGGCATATTACAGTGTTGTTAGTGTAGCAGAAACTAGGCAACGAGGGTGAAAACCTCTTTAAAAGCAGACGTTTTTGTGTTTTGGTCTTGAGCATAAGATATATGTAATGTTAACGCAGAGTCAAGGAGGAAAGACATCTGCAATGATCATGGAGAAGCAATTGTTGCTTAAAACAAGGTTGGACTGCAATCTAGGGCTGAACGATTATGGAAAAAATTATAATCACGATTACTTTGACTGATATTGAAATCACGGTTAATATACACGATTATTCATTGATTTTATAAAAGGTGTTTATTGAACCACCAAAACTCAACTTCAAATATAACTTAAAAAAAAAAATAAAACCGAAAATAAATTAGAAACAAGGAGTAAAATAAGAATATTATTTAAGATAATAATAGCAATAAAAATGAATACTTAGTCTACATGCATTCCTGTTCTATACTCCCTGCAGTTTGCTTCCTGTAACGCCACCAGTCTGTTCACTTCAGGATTAATCGTTTTTCTTCGAATACAGTGTTTTTATGATCGTGAAAAGGCAAAATTGAAATCACGATTAAAATTCGATTAATTGTCCAGCCCTACTGCAATCCCAGAGAAACTGTAAAGCAACATCTCAGACTCTACAGGCCTTAGTAAATATGTTAAATGTTATGCCAAATAAATCAGAAAAATCCTGACAGGTTATATCTGAACAAACCGCAATATTTCTGAAACAATTTCCTTCTGACAGATGAGTCTCAGGTGGAGATGTTTGGCCTTAATGCGCAGCAGCACAGCTGAAGAAAGCCAAATGCAGCATATCAGCACCAACTCCTCATACTGACTGTCAAGCACGTTGGTGGAAGGATGATGGTTTGGGCTTGTGTTGCAGCCACAGGACGCGGACACCTTGCAGTTATTGAGTGGATCCAGAAATCTTTTTTGAGTCAGTTGTGAGGTCATCTCTCTGACAGTTAAAGCCTAACTAGAATTGGGTCATCCAACAGTACAATGATCCACACACAGCAGCACCTACAACAGAATGACTGAAAAAGAAAAGAATCAAGTGACTTAAATCTTTTGGTAGCCCCTTAGAAGTATACATGCAAACCTCAATGAACCAATGTGACATTGTACAGAAGAGTGGACCACTTTGTTCTGATACACACTGAAGATCTGTCTTTCCTCAGTTACCTCAGCAGGTAACTGCAGCTGTTGGCCAGGAGCCGACATCATCAAGTCCTTCACCACCTTTTTAGAGTATATTGGCCCTCAACTACAACACTCCCAGTTGGTGGTCCAGCAGTGGTTCTCCTGGCCTCCAGCTTTCCTCCCTCGCTTACTCCAGATCCAACACAGGGCTCGTCCTGCTTCGTCCCTAAACCTACAAGCTGCTTGTTTCTTGCTGCATTCATCCAGGCCCAGAGCAGAAAGCAGCATGACATGCTGACCCGGCTGGGAAGCCCCTGCAGTGCATCTCCACAGGAACAAGCCACGCCTGCCAGGCCTTGTCTCAGCTCTCTTGGATCAAAGATCAAAACTTTGAAGCCTTCCTCTCACGGGCCTCTGCAGCCCTCCTCCCATGGCACCGTTAGCTCAGTGAGAATGATCTCTTGATCTTTGGTTGACCACAACACAACATCCAGCCGGAGGTTGGTGTGCACTTCTTTCCTGCATGGACGCCCATCTCCCAGCAGGTTGGGCCGTGGCCTTGAACTTGAATGGGGCCTTGGTCCTTCTTTAACAAAGGTGATTGTTGTCCCTGGGGCAGGGATCATCAAATCTCGACCTCTATGGCCAGTGTCCGGAAGATTTTCAACATGTCCCTACTTCAGCACACCTGACTCAAATTAAATGGATCCAACAGCCAATCAAGTTCTGCATAAGGACTCATTAATTTGAATCAGGTGTGTTGGCACAAGAACACAGTGAAAACCTTCTGGACACTGGCCCAAGAGGTCCGGATTTGGTGATCCCTGCCTTGGGGTCTCCTCCAGCTGGCCTCTTCTTGCAACTCTCCTGCTCTATAATGTCTGCAAGAGAGAGAGAGAAGACCTTTGTTGATGTTTTACACGCTGGCAGTATGTTTGTCAGACTCTCCCTCGACTGATGACATCATAAAGAAAATGATTACTTCAAGTTGTGTGCTTAGTGTTTCTCACCCTGCTTCCATGTTTTCACTTGGGTTTTAACTAGAGATGTCCAATATTACCGGCTGATATTGGCATTAAAATTTCATATTGGAAAGTATCTATATCGTTTGTTTTAGACCGATATTTTTTATTAACGAAATTTCATTATTCTGTTCCAAAATCTGGAGAGATCTTGTTCCATCATCACAGATCCAGCGTGTAGAAAAGTCCCATTATACGTCTGGTTTTAAGTTACCAAGTTGTCAGAAACATTAAAATTAGCCACATGTTGGCTGATACCTGCTTGTGTCTGATATCTGGCAGCCAGATGTCCAAAATGAACTCCTCTGGCCGAGTTAAGGATATTTTGGGATCTTTGCTCTCAGAGCAGAATATAGTTGTATCTCTCAAAATACAATAGATACAATCTCACAGTTGTTTACATGTATCAGTATTGGTTGATAGCTGATGTCGGAAATTTATAGTTGGACAATATCGGTATATCGGATATTGGTAAAAAAGCCAATATTGAACATCCCTAGTTTTAGCAAATAAAGACAATAAAGTCATGAATTGCTCATCTTGGTGAAATTTTAGCAAAATGGTAATACCCTAAAAATTTTTCTCATGGAGTTTTGATATTTAAAGCCTTGAAGTCAAAAGTGTACTTTCTTTTTCACACCATCTTCAGTAATATTTGCAAAAGCGGGCCTCTATCCTATCTTCTAGATTTCAATCAGACACCTTTTGCTTGCTTGTAATCCCATTAGACTTGATTTTTCTGACTTATGCTGACTTTTCGTCTGGTTCTCTGCCGTCTGTCGCTTAATCGGTGTGAAGTCGGCGTTCTTGTCGGGCCAGCTCATTTATTGTTGCAGTGTTTTATCTGTAAGGTGGTGAGCCACAGTCCAGCCACAGGCTACACACAAGGCAACGGCTCACTCGCCGGCCTACAAGCAGCCCTTTGTGCGGTTAGATAAGCCTCAGCTGTCAGAGAGCCTCAGCATTCTTCCATAGCAGAAAGACTGTCCGTCTGTCTGTCTCCTGCCGCCCACTTCAGCCCTGATGCTGCCCAGCTTCTCTTCCATCTTCATCACCTCTAATCCTCCTCCCACAGTCCCCCTGCTTCTCTCCTCCTTGCAAAAATAAGAATATATGCTGGTATAACTAACTCCAACCTTGTTCTATGTAAAGTTTTTAGATTTATTTCCTTGTCCTGCTTCTGTTACATTGATTTGATACCAGACATCTCACTCATGTTACACCCAGGGTGAAGCATTTTTTAGCTTTGTTATGAAATCGGTAGAGTGGAGCTCTTTTAGGAGAATGGTCAAAGTCCGCAGATCAATGGCAACCCCTGATTGGCCTTCCCAGCCTTAAAGCAGAAGCCGGTCCTTCCATGTAGGCACGCCGCCGGACTGATCAGAGGCGGCAGATGGGCTCGGCTGTTGTGTCTTCTGTTGCCTGTGTTGCTCAGCTGTTACCAGGTCACGGCATCCCCTCCCCTGGATCTGATTTCACAGTGGAAACATCACCTTCTCTTTCCCGGACTGGGCCAAGCATTGCCTGTTTGACAGCCGGTGTTGAGTCAGTTTTATGTTCTGCTCGTTGGCAGCAGGGGAAGTAAATGCAGCTCCTGCTGCTGCAGGTCTCCACACTGCTGAACCCTACAGAGAAAACAGAACAAACTCTATTTATAGCAGCTCCAGTTTGCAGATAAGGGGGAAATTAATTTTTCATTAGCCTCAAAAAGGAGAGTTGAGAGTTAGAGTTTCAGCACGCCGTCTCTCTCGGAGCTCAACTCCCTTCATGTAGGGAGCAGTTTACACGAAGGCTGAGAGCACCGTTCAGTGTTGGTTACTTCTCTGCCTCTACGTTGAAGCGGACCTCAGGGAGCTCTGTCAGCCGGATCATTTCTCCACTCTTCCTCTCTCCTTTTCTCTGTATCAGCAGCACAGCATCAGATGGCCAGTGCTGACTGAGGGCCCTAACCGAGCTGTTACGTAACAGCTACAATATGCAGTCTGCTCTCTGGGGGCCCCTTTGTGAACCTATGGCTGCTGAGTCACTCTTGTTCCTGTGCCTCGCTCAGTTTTAATTAGGAAGGAGGTGCCAGGATGGTGCAAGATGGTTGTAAGCCATAACGCTTACATCCTGCATTATTGGTTATACTACTGTATGTTCATGGGAACTGGCAATGACTGAATGAATAGTGGTTGAAATGATTAAAGCGTTTTAAAACGGATGTTTATCACAGGCGGCTCATCTTTGCTTCAGAGACAAACTCCATTTGGCATGTTGGCAGTCAAAAGAGGAGAATTTAAGCTTCATTAGCTCCATCGGGGTCTAATTTTATCATTTTAGACACCTGTTCTGTTCAAGTTGTGCAATGGGACAAACAGACATGTCTGTATCACATCTGTAATTGACCCTGAAAGTAGCCGGCAGCTTCCTGTTTTAATTCTCTGAAACTTTCAGTCATCAGAGGCCTGACTGCTTTGTTATGCACACAAAAAACATACATGTTTTCTCACAAAATACTACACCTAAAATATACGATTACCTTTCAAGGTGACTGAGCTTATCTTTAGATTGCACATGTACAACTTTTTAGTGGTGCATGATATTGGCCTGATATGGGCCAATATGTTTAGAATTTTACTTGTTCATTTGATTTGGATAAAGCATAAAAAAATAAAGAAAAATGTCTTGAATATGCCAGATTTAGCCAAAAGGCAAGTTTTCATCTGTTGTTATAGCCAAATCTGAAAAGACTCACTGAAATGAGGAAAAACAGAAATATCAAATTGTATATAAAACATTTAACAATATAATTAACCAATTTATAACCCGGGGAATGATTTTTTTGTTTGTTTGTTTGTTTGTTTTTCTTGTTTTTTAATCCATGGGGCATGGGAACAGCACTAGGCCACGCCCACTGCGCAACATTATGACATCTCTGGCAACTGCTGGGTCTGCAGCAGATGCAGCAGATGTCTCTTTTCTAATTTTGCACAAGGAATGAATATTTAATTATTTTCTGCTTTACCATCGGTATCATCCATGAGAGGCAGAAACTTATGGGTTATTCTATCGGTTGAAATTTTTAATGTCATCCATCACAACTTTTCAATGTTATAGTACTTATTGCACAAAAACGTCCAAAAAAGCCTTTGAATCATCAATCGACCCCTCAATGTTCTAGTTCAATGACCATTTACATTAAAACAGTGCTCTTTATCAGACTGTTCACATTTTAACATCATCAGACCAAGACGACACCTAACACATGACAAGTTATTGAACATCAGTATTTCATATCGTTGTTTACCCACCACTGGTTTTAGCCTCCTTACAGATTGTTTGAAAGAATTAAAAGAATTAAAGTTGCATGATTCTACTTAACTGCTACAGACATGTACAGTTGAGCTTGAAAGTTTACATAATCTTCCAATAAAGACAGAAAAAAAAATCAGCTGGCAGTGAAACAATTTGAAATTGACTAAAGTAATAAAAGATTTTTAAAAAAATTCTATGAAAATCATGACATTGATTTTGAATTGTGGTTTAAAAAATATTAAAAACAAAGAAACAAAAAATAAAACAACAAACAAGTATGATGGGGCTGCAAAGCTCAATTTTGAGGCAATCACTGCAATCAGGTGTTTTCTGTAATGTTCAATAAGACTTCTGCACCTGTTGACAGGTATTTAGACCCACTGTTCATCAGCAAGGTGCTTTAATTGGTCTGGGAGAGTTTTGTTTGTTTGTTTGTTTTTTTGTTTTTTTTTTAAACAAAAAATCCAATTTTTTTTTTAATTTTAGTCAATTATATTTTAGTAAATTTTAATTTATCATTACTTTCTTCTGTTTCTTGCATTACTATTGGGAATTTAGCCTTTTCTTTAATGGGAGGGGGGTATGTACTTTTTAAAGCACAACTGTTCGTTGGTAAGAATAGAAAAAACACGTTGCAATATTTTTTTTAATTCCTGCAAAGAATGACTGTTTATTTAGCCATGAATCTATTTTCAAAGAGGTAAAGGATGTTCTGTTCTGTAGGTATGTGCTGTTTGCTCACCTCTATGGTATATAAACAAAGGTAGGGTGGGCCTAACACGCCAGTGATGAAGGTCATAGTACCGGCCACCTTTTCATCATCTACTGGAGGAATGCAAAGGCCCAATAGCATCTGCAGAATAAGAGAGAGGGAGCCATCACCCCACCAGGGCCTCTCACTCATTCCTGGCTGCCTGGTTGTTTCAGCCTACAGCATAGCTGAGAAGCTCTCGCAGCTCTCACATTCTCTGGAGAGAGATTGTTGGGCTAATTACATTGCCAAATGCAACACCATGGCTTAGAAAGCAGGCGAAGTTCATGCGTTTGCTGCAATATAAGTTATGATAATAATAATGATGATGTTCCTCCAAGTTTTTAATAAGATTTTTTTTTAGTTCTGTTTTAGATTTGACATGTTTTTGGGGCCTTCTGTTGCTACACAAGGACGAACGTCTGCTCTGTGTTGTATTTATTCCCTCATCCCTCAAATCCGTCTGAGGGTCTGTTCTCTGTCTGTCACTGTTGCATTCCTGCGGTTATGACGTAACCTCCTGACAAGTGTGTAATGATAAGTCCCGATGCACTGATGCAGAGCAGCTCAGATGATTTATAAAGACAGGAATGTGCATGTACCTGTAAAAAACATGAATAAAGAAGTGAATACCTACAGGAGAGTATTGCAGGGGATTTCAGCCCATTTTCTACAGCCCTACCCACACGTTTAGCTGTGATGCTCCTTCTGCAAATGCACGATCCTTACAAGTTACACCTTGTTGTAAAGGTGACTAATCAGGCTTTCCAACGAGGTATAATACAACACCACCTGCTTTTATTAAAGAGAAGTAATCACCCAAACATGAATGTCCTTTTTTGTTTTTACATACACTCAAAGTTAAATGATTCAATCCTCCTCACTCGTCCCCGTTTCCCATGTATGAATGTGTTATTTTTTATTAACATGTGCTTCCTTTTTGTCTTTTAAACCTGCAGACTTACTCTGGGCTTTTCTGTGTGGTCATCAACCCCTACAAGAACCTGCCCATCTATTCAGAGAACATCATTGAGATGTACAGAGGGAAGAAGAGGCACGAGATGCCTCCGCACATTTATGCCATCTCTGAGTCGGCGTACCGCTGCATGCTTCAAGGTAAAACTTACCATTTACTCGCCTTTATGGAGTTTGATTGTTATTATTGGTTATTGCTGTAGAAGAGAGGATGTGTCGGGATTATTGTTCATTTGTCGGTGACTAAACAGATATGGATGCTACAAGCTGATTAACTCATTCATATATGTTAGTAACTCGTCTCTCTTGACTTGGTTCAGCTTACTTGCAGGGAGCATGAAGTTTGGCTGCATGGCGCAAGAGATTAGTGTGTGAAGACAGTGTGTAGAGTGTGTGTAATGTGTGTGAAAGATCTTGAGATCAGAGAGGATGTGACATCACAGACATAAGTCTGAGAAGTCGGCCGTCATTAAGCAGGTCAGGTAGCAGATTAAGTTTCTGTGGGTTAATTGTATGCTATGGGAACGTATGGCTGCCCATCACAAGCTTTCAAGCTGCAAACGCTGGAGGGGAAAGGAATTCAGGCCTGAAGTGATCAGCATTGTTACCACTAAGCTGGCTCTCGGTGTTACTGGGTATGCTTTGGTACCTTTTTGGCTCCGAGAGGAATTATTTATTTAACCTGTCAATATTTTTTTCAGACCTTTGCAGATTTTTTTTCCACGCTCACATATTAAGACAAAAGTTTAGGTCTTTCTAGTGATGTCTGATGTTATTGGTCTACCGATATTGGTAGGCCAATATTGAAAATATTGAAATCTGGCTTTTTGGACCGATATTTTAACTAATAAGGTCTCATCTTGTTCCGTTAGCATGTTGAAAAGTCCCTGTTATCGTGGGAGAACTTCATATCCCAGCATTCCTTTCAGAGTCATGTGACTACGATGCAGCTGCTGCTGGTACAGACTGACTTGCTTTAAAGTTGCTTATAATATGTCTGGTTTTAAGTTGTTGGTTAAGTTACCAAGTTGTCAGAAACATTATAATTAGCCACATGTTGGCTAATACCTGCTAGTATCTGATATACGGCAGCCAGATGTCCAAAATGAACTCCTCTGGCTGAGTTAAGGATATTTTGGGATCTTTGCTCTCAGAGCAGAATAAAGTTGTATTTCTCAAAATATGAGAGATACAACCTCACAGTTGTCTGCATAGATTGGTATCGGTTGATATTAGAAATTAAGAGTGGGACAATACCAGATATCAGTTAAAAAAAACAAAACAATATTGAACATTCCTAGTTCTTAGTGATGATGCTAACACTTAATGCTTGTTTAACCGGGTGCCTCACTCTCAGATGAATATAACTCTTGTTTCTGTGTGGAAAAAGGCACAAATGACTTCCTTGGAATTGTTGATCAGAATATCCTTGAGAATATTTTTACATTGCTCTGGTTTTTGTTGTCACTCAACATATTTTACCAGCAGAGAAGGAAAAAAATGTTCTTTCTTTGTGTCAGGAAAACAGTTGCATGCT
Organism: Atherinomorus stipes; assembly: GCA_023101725.1. NCBI lineage: Eukaryota > Metazoa > Chordata > Actinopteri > Atheriniformes > Atherinidae > Atherinomorus > Atherinomorus stipes. The sequence continues at coordinate 952,836 of JALJCO010011496.1, forward strand.
TCAGGTGAGCGTGAGTGGGAAGAGCTGATGCTCTTAACCAGAGCGATTTATAAAGAAAGTAAGGAGGGACGGGGACGAGGGAAGGTAGAGAAAACTTCCCCCGGCTTCTGTCCTCAGGTTGTCATTAACTGGACCCGCTGCAGTGATCCTATGGATTCGGTTTCACCCTACACATACACCACATAGCTGACTCACGCCTTGAGACGCAGCTGCCGCGTGCTTGAACTTAAAGCCGTTTATGGTGGAGCTGCAGCCATTACCCGTCACCTGTTTTTATCAGAGAGGAGTGATTCAGCTGGTTTTGATGGATCTGTATTGAGGCCTACGTCCCTCAGCACCTTGCTGAGTGTGAATTCAAAAAATGTCACCATGTGAGTATGATTATTGAATAAAGACCCACAAGACACTGGACTTTGAGCCACTCTAGATGCTGATTGTTGTTGACTGTTTTTGAATCTCTGATGTAGAAGAACCGCTGTGTTAAGCAGAACCTTTATCAGAGCCTATCAGTGTTTAGACAGCTTTAGCCCATCGGCTGTGTGCGATCACTGTCACTGGACCAGCAGAATTTGTTCCTCCCTTTTGTTTCTCCTGAATGCCCTTTTGCATTTGCAGTTGTTTTTTTTTTTAAACAGACATTTTTTAGATTAGTTATGTTTTCCTGATATTATTTAACCTTGATGGTATTTTTTTCATAGATTGTCCAGCAGGAGACTTTAAAATTTGGGGGCTTGTGTGATTGATGCTTTGTTTGTTTCCTATCATTACTAGTCCAGAGCCCTGGCTTGACCAGGATCAGAAACCTTTTGACACTTTTTGACACTTTTTTGGTTATGGGATGCTCCTGCTGGCATTTCAGTCACATCTGTGCATTTTTATGTAGACAGACAGTTGCTACTAATCTTTCTTTTAGGCACAAATGTTGCTGTGAGTAGGGCTGTGCGATATACTGATATGATATAGCGATATGATATTTATATGAGAGAGATATGATATTTACACATATCGTTATATCGCAGTATTCGTTGTTTTGCTTTTTTTGCTTTATTTTTTTCATAATGACCCGGCTGCACCTCGACTGACTACAAAGGGGTCTACTGATTATTTAATAAGGGTGGGAAAAAATATCGATACACTGAAATATCGCGATATTTTCATATGCTGATACCATATCTATATTTAATAACATGGTATCGATCTATTTTACTAATGAAATTTTGCAAGATATTATTGTTTTGTTACAAAATCTCATGAGATTTCACGAAATACCACAAGATTTTGTAACAGAACGATGAAATCTCGCAGTATTTCATTGAATATGAATGAGATTTCATTCATAAAATATTGATACCACGTTTTTAAATATAGATATGGTATCGGCATATGAAAATATTGCAATATTTTGGTGTATTAATATTTTTTCTCACCCCTGTGATTTAAACTGTCTGGAAGACGATCCTCCCCAAGACTTTTACAAAGAAATTATAAAAACCAGCCAACTATCTTTAAGTACTTTGATTTAACAAACATTTCTTACCAGTGTTTTCAGTTCCATCACTGCAGTGGAGCGACACCTTCACACTAAACACGTTTCAATACTAAAAAAACAGGTGTTTGATATGAAATGAGACTTTCAACCAGCTCCTTTGCCTTTTGTCTTTCATTATTGGACAAACTGATTAATCCAGGTGTGACTGGCCATTGTCCTCAGGGTTACCGAGGTCAGGCACACCTGGATTACTCAAATCATCCTAAAAAAAAAAAAAAAAAAAAATAATGATTAGGAGCCAATAGGAAACCCGGGGGCGGGGGGGACCTTCCTCAGGGTCCACAGGGCCCCTTACACAAAAGTTTATTTGGGGATATTTTTATACAAATAAGAATTTATTTTTTTTTCTTCAAATATAGAGAAACTGCAGAACTGCTGGATACATTGTTTATTTAGGACACATTTATGTTTTTCTATGTTTTTGCGCTTATTTAATGTTCATAGAATATTTATTTTATTCATTGAATGTTTTATATATGCAAAACAGCTGTGAGGTGCATATTTGTAGCCAATATTTATTTTCAGTTTGAACGTTTTGTGTAAATTATCAATGAAGTGTTGTTTGAAAGAGAAAGAAATGCTAAGAAATGCATTGTGTAACAAAAAAAAAATCATGATTTCAGTATTGATCAAAATAATCGTGATAATGATTTTTTTTCCATTATCGAGCAGCCCTAGCATCCAACATCTGACGAGGAAAAAATTTTAATGACAGCAAGAAGTTGGATTCCACACAGGATATAAAACATGAAACAAAATAGTGGAGGTCATTTTTAGCTGATGAGAGTTTTGACCTACTTTCCAGTTTTTACCTGCAGTGTGATCTCCTGGATCATTTATTTCCTCCGTTCCTCTTTTGTTCTACTTAAAGGTTCCACTCTACATGTGTGTTTAGATGGAACCACAAACACAAAGGACACACAATCCCACCATCCCATTATCACTGGGCAAGATGCTAGTTCTGGGTATATAGGCCGCCCCTCCAGTGCCACCATTCTTCTCTCTGACCCCCTTTCCCCCGCTCATTCTTTCGGACCCTTCACAACAGCCTGTGGAATGAGGTCAGCACCGTTCCAGCTTTCCATACCATGCTGCGCTAAATTCTACAAGCTGAGTCATTGTCAAGTTGTCATAGCTGTCTGAGCAGCCAATTACCCTCTGCTGGACTCCCATTAGAAGGGATGCGTCACCATGGATACCGATGTGTGTATCTGTGCGTGAGACGAAAATAACCCTCCTCTGGGATGTTGAACAGAGGTGTCACTTGGTGAGTGACTGTATTTCAGCGAGCTGCAGCAAGGTGCTTTTGTTTGTGTTATTGTTTGAGTCTCATTCAGTCTGTCTGATTCTGATCGTGTCCTTGAACGCATCAAAGCCACTGCGAACTATTTGGGATCTCCTACTGTTTTATAATTGCTCGCTTTCTTCTCTCTCCGAGTAGAGCAACTAGCTTTTCTTTAGTTTCTATTTCCAAGTCCTTTTCTCTTTTTCCCCTTCTCTTTCAATCAGAATGTTCTGGTTTGGAAAACACTGAAGGAGAAAGTTCCCCACATCGTTACAGACATTTCAGTTGCTTTTCACTCATATTCAGCTTTGCTGGAAGCTCCTTGGCAGCTCTGTCTTCTCTCTGAGTCTTTGATGAAGATGCACATCCACCTTCTCATCCCATTGGGTCATCATACTTGGACCCCCTCTGTCTATGGGTGTTATTTGTGTCGAGAGTTCACCCTTCATTCATTGATATGCTTATTTGTTTGTAGCTGCTCCTGCTTTTTCAAGGGCCAGTCTTTGATTTAGATCTTTTTTTAGAAGTGAAAAAGACAGATAGCACTTCACATACTCGCTGTGGTCTGTAACTGTAGGACTAGCATAAAAAGATATGTGTGTTTATTTGCTTTTTGTACTGAGAAAGTTGTGCAGATCCTTAAATTTGGAGCAACACAGATGGCACTATAGGAGCAGCATGTCCTGAACTGATACCAGGAGGAATCAAGCCTCTGTTCGTAGTTTCCTTTCTTTCTTTCTTTCTTTTTTTCTTGATTATTTTTCAGGGACGATTGGGCTCACAGAAAAGTTCTGTGTTAAATTCAAATTTATTTATGAAGCACTTTTAATATGAAAGCAACACAAATTGCTTCACATACTAAAAACCAAAACAAATGAATGCATATTAGAATAACAGCCATGCACATATGATATAAACAGCTTATTGTTGTCACTTTCATATATACCGGTAGTCAAATGTTTGTGTTGCTGTTTGTGTCACTTTGTTTGCGATCAGATGTAAATGTGGATTGTACAAAGTGTTAAAGGGGGAAAGATCAGTTTTTCATATACGCTTCTCCAGTTTTTTTGTAAATATATACAGTATATGTATTATATTTATTTCTTTTTTGTTATACAATCTCACTTGATCCAGCAGATGGAGTGTAAATATATATAGTCCTCAAAAGTATTCATAGTCCTCAAATTAAAGAAGGAAGCAAATCAGCTGTCAGTGAAATAAGATTAAATTGACAAAAGTAATAACAAATTTTAAAAAATTCCATGAAAAATTCCATGTTTTGTTTTTAATCGTGGTTTGAAAGAAATATTCAAAACAATCAACCAAAAAATAAAACAAGTAAACAAGCATGATGGAGAGCCGAAGCTAAAATTTTGTTAAGCAACACTGAGACAATCGCTGCAATCAGGTGTTTTCTGTAACGTTCAAAAAGAACTTCTGCATCTGTTGACAGGTATGTTGGTCCACTGCTCATCGGAAAGGTGCTCTAATGTGTCTGGGACAGTTTTGTTTGTTTGTTTGTTTTTTAAAATTATTATTTTCAACCACAATTCAAAAGCAATATTTTATTTAACTAAATTATAATTTTTTAATTATTATTAGTTTCTTTAGTTTCTTGTTATTTGAATTACTTTTGTGAATTTAGCCTTTTCTTTAGTTTGATGGTATGAATATTTTTGAGGATGACTGCATGTGGCAAGGTACTTAAAGGTGCTGTACCTGATTTTGCACATTTGCGAACCGTGAGCGAGGTGAAGAGTGTAGTTTGAACTGTAAGCCCCGCCCCTAACTGTTTCTCCCAGTGAGAAACGCTCCTACTCATGTTTTTCTCTCCTCCCTCTCAACATGCACGAAATAATGTGCACGTTTCATACTCGTGCACAAAGAAACTCTCCAGAGAAAACTTGCATCTTCCAGTGAAATTACTGTTTTGTTTGCAGTAAATGGCTGCGGATCAGCTAAATGACGTTTTCTGTCATAACCGGTAGTTTACTGTAACTACAGTTATGTACACAGATGCACAGTTATGACGAGTTATGATGTTATAGGCGACATTACAACATGACAGCCTGATAAAGTTTCTAACCGGCCACTTCGAGAAGCACTGATGTAAAGCTTTGTCGCGTTACGGTGTAAATATCACTATTATATACGGTAGACCAGCAGAGGAAGCGCCAGCACCCGAGGACGTAAATGTTAAAGCAAAGATATTGAAAAAAATACCTGTCCAGGTGGACTTCCAGTCCACATTCAGTCCGAGGCGTCCAGCTGCTCTCTACCTTCAGTACAATCCACCGAGATTTACACAAACTTTATTCCTTCTTTGGTCTCTCCTGCGTTTCAAGTCTCTCTCCTCCTCAGTTTTGATGCTTTCAGGCTGTTTTGCTGCGGTATCGCGACTTTCCCTTCGGCAGACGCAATGCGGTTCTGTTTACAAGTGCTGCCGTGCACGTGAGAGAGGAGGGCGCTCCTCGTTAGAAAACACTGTAAGTGGCTGATTGGAAACCGAAACTTATGTAGAACGAACCCCATTGGCATGAAGAGAGCGTCACGCCAGCATTAGAAACCTAAACTAAAAAGGCCTGGATTCATGCATATACGCAATCAATGAGTGATTTATTTTTATGAAACTACCTCTTTTAACACACATTATACCGTGTAGAAAGCATTTCTCTAAAAGAGATTAAAATAAAATCAGGTACAGGGCCTTTAAGGAGGGCCCGTGCAAAATTCGATCCTCAGACTCCCGGATGAGAGTCATGCGCGCTAACCAGTCAGCCAAAGGGACATCCACGTAGCCAGGGCGCATGATCAATTGGAGGCATAGTGACTTGACCCCACACGGTCACATATCCCCCCCTCTGTCTTCGTGCTCCGTGCAGGCTGCCAGCAATTAGAAATCTATGGACCCGTCTTTAGTGCTACATGGATCCTGCCGACAACGCCAAAAATATGGCAGGTTCATAATGAGGGCCAGAGCGGGATTTGATCCCCAGGCTCCTGGGTAAAAGTCATGCATGCTTACCAGTCAGCCAAGGAATTTTAGGGTTTAAATGACAAAGGTGTAGCTCAAAAGTTCAGATGGATTCAAAATTAACTTGTTCATTGTCCAGTGATCAAGTTCCCATTCATGTTTTACTTTTATTGTGACTCCCTTTAAATTCTCCTCATTCGTTTTAGGAAGTACTGGGACATCTGAGGAGATGCAACTACATCTCTACATGTATCTGTTTTATGAATGACCATTAAGACACGTTAAATCATCCAACATCAAACTCTCAAAAGAAACTAAGAGATGAGAGCAGCAGCTGTGTGCAGGAACACAACAGCAGATAAAATCATACATGTAGCGGTGTGCGAGGACAGAGTCAGCTGTCTGCGTCAAGGCCAAAACAATTCAGCTTACATTACTGATGTTTTCCTCTGACTTTCTGCTGCGCCGAATCCTTCAGGTTCAACTGCGACTTCTCACTTTTAGATCTTATTTTTTAAGCATTTTCTTTTAACATTGATTTTTAGGTTCTGTTGGGCCTCTGCTGTGAGAGTGTAACAGCTCTATACCTTTATAACTTAGCATGTTGTTATTTGTCCCAATGAGGCTTCTATAGTAAATTGTATTTGCAATGACTGGATCAGAAATATTGACATGGCAAATAAAGATGCTCATTTTAATGTGTTCATGCACAACACAAGAAATTATTATGGAAAACCTTTAAGTACCACAGTATTGAGCTACATTCCTAAATGGCTCCAACTTATCCTAACCTTGTCCAGAGGAGATGTAAACGTGTCGGCTTTGAGGTGTTTACAGTGGACCATCACATAGTGAAAACATATTCTGCTCACACCAGTCTGTGATTTTTATCACTCTGGAAGAAGAGGATGATTTGTGGAGCAAAGACAAAAAGGACCGTCCAGACTTTTATCAGTAAGACATCCATAAGATGTCCAAAAGCCAGGCTCTGTGATGGTATGAGGTTGTGTTAGAGCTCCCAGCAGAGATCATTTACACTTCAGTGGTGCAGCATTAATGCAGGACACTTTAATGACATTTTAGAGCAACATTTGCTGTCTTCAAGTCCACATATTTTCAACAAGACTATAAAAAAACATATTAAAAATACATGTCTGAGTTAAAATAAGGTCTGGCTACAGGACTAGTCTACCTGTAGTCCTGCTGTGTCCCCTGCAGAGAACCCATAGAGAATTTTTGAATAAAAACTGCGACAGTGACCCTGTTGTTGTTGTGTACATTATGTGTTTGCAGAAAGAAAATGGAACATAATAAACCCTGAAACACTAAACCGCTTGTCATCCTCAAAGCCAGAGCATCTGTAGAGTTGTGAGAGGGAATGAAAACCTCACTTGTGTGGTCAAAACTTTACTGTCTCCACTTTCTCAAATGTGTTGCAGAACAAAAATCCAAAAATGGTTGTTCATTAAGAAATAACACCGGACCAAAAAGTAAAAAAATCTTGGCTTTATGCTGTCGTCATTGAAATTAAAGTAAATTGCTGTGGGTGTTTGTTCTGCATTTTCCATGTCACTTCCAACTTTTTATGATTTGGGGTTGTTGTCAACAACAGAATGATCAGGAGTGGAAAATGGAAAAGGGGAAGTTTGCAGGGGAAAGAAAGAGGTAATGTTAAAAACTTACATTTTTCATGTTAATTGCAAAAGGGGTGAGCTAGATCTTTTTGGCATCTTGAGGATTGCTAATAAAGATTTAAGAATAAAGAGTTTGGACGTCAGGGTAAGTATGACCAAAAGGCAGAGCATGAAGGAAACAGGCAGGAGCAAAAGGGTGCAGGAGGGAAAGAGTTTATGGGGGGAACAGAGTAGAGGGTACAGGGGAAAGGCAGAGGGGGCGGCCTGTATTGTGCCTCACAATGGGGGCTTTGTGCAGTCTGAAGGGGGCTGGAACCACGGCGCTGCGTGTGTGTGGGTGCAGACACGGAGGCCTGGAGCAACAGAGTTCTTCCCAGGGAAATGAGGCCGCTGGATGGGGCAGGGAGAGCTCGAGAGTAGGGGTGCTGAAGGGCGCACCCAGGCTCTGAGTGACAAGACAGGTGTGTGAATGTGTGTCAGGGTCTTTTCGCTGCTCTGTTTGCACTAATATGTTCAGGATATATCTTTCAGACAAATGGAGACGCGTGTTCCCGCAGTGAGCCTTCATGCGTGCGCTGCGAACACGTTCTGTCTCATAGACTTGCGCAGAAACACACTGGAGCAGATGCATCTTTAATGACGAGCAGCTGTGGAGTTCATACAGGATAAAATCATATTTCTCTTTGGGGGTCATGCAGCAGTTCTGATTTACGATTATAGCCCACTCTTACCTAACTTGGATAAGATGCTGATCAGAAAAGCTGTTTTACGTCACTCATCACGCAGACGTCTGGGATGTCTATTGAAAATGCACGAAACCTGGTTTCTTTACCCCTTTTTTAAAAATTTTATTACTTTTGTAGACATGTTCACATTTCAGTCTGTTCAGGAGTTGATGTGGGTCAGCTCAGCCTTCAGGTTACTGTCGACGTGCCTTTGATTGTGTTTACACATGTGTAGCCAGTTGTCACAGTAGCGCCGCCATAAATCCCAAATTCTGACCTGTGGGTGTCTGTGACATAACAGAGAGGTTGTGAGGACATGATTTAAGGTGGAGTCACTGTCGTGTTCTGCCTTCGTTCTTAGATAGTGTTGTCATGAGAAACACATAGCAGTGATGCCTGAAGCCTCGACGCAACAGATAGGATTACCTGGCTGATGCTGTCGCTGCCCTCTTACTCACAACCAAAACAACCCACTGAAGGCCAGGAACAAAAAAAGCAACAAGATGACCACTTCATCCACTCTTAATCTATCCTAATGTCATCTGTGTGATTAGATCCACCTTCCTAGTACCGGATTGAACCCCCAATTACCTTCTGAGCTGCCTTCAGTCTTGGTGTCATACATCCAACATGGTGTGGAAACATTCCTCAGAGGTTTTGCTCCGCATTGACATGACAGCATCACACAGTTGCTGCATCCATGATGAGAATCTCCGGTTCCACCACATCCCAAAACTGCTCTGTTGGATTGAGATCTGGTGACTGTGGAGGCCATTGGAGTACAGTGTACTCACCGTCATGTTGGAGATGATGTGAGCTTTGTGACATGGTGCATTATCCTGCTGGAAATAGCATCAGAAGATGCTCCACTGTGGTCATAAAGTGATTGAACATGGTCAGCAACAATACTCAGGTAGGCTGTGGTGGTTGAATGATGCCACGTTGGATTTCAGGGTTTCATTTACACCAAATTCTGAGGCTAGCATCTGAATGTGGAGCTGAAATGGAGACTTATCAGACCAGGCAACGTTTTTCCATCATCTATTGTCCAGTTTTGGTGAGTCTGTAGCCTCAGGCTGTTGGGTCTTTTCCATTGCAGCTGCACAGGGTACGGTACAGCACAGTACAGCACTACATGCTAAAGACGACCAGGACGGTTTTCGTTTCCACACAGGAGAAGTAGCAGTCTACTACCCGGAAGTGAGTAGGCACGGTCGAGACGGCCGTGACATCACTGCTGTGCCACACGGTGGTCAGTAAAGTAAAAACAACAATGGAGGCATTGGATGATATGGAGGTGTTACTGCTGCTGTTGTTTACTCTGTGACTTGTAGTCACCGAATACAGAGACAGCTATATTTAGAAGAGGCGAGGCGAAACGGGTATGACGCATATGATAACATTTTCCTTTGACCAATCAGTGGAAAGCCGTAAGGTACGTCACGTTCTGTGTAGGTTCAGCACGGTTAGAGCTAGCTCTGAAACGGTGCGGAAAATCCGCTCGTAACTGGTTTTCCCATAGGAAACGCAAATAAAGCGTGCCGTGTGGAAGGGTTACGAAAATGTGCCGTGGAAAAGGCCCATATGTCTACACTAGGCTGTGTAAGTGCTTAAACATGCGCACATTTAGCCGATACCCCCTATTGTCCACATTTACTCTGCGTTTAAGGGTCCCTCAGTTGCATATTTTTTTAAACGTGCAAGGGGGGACGTGTAAATGCAAGTCAGCTTACCCATTGGCAGCCTAGTATGGATAACTTCACCATTTAATGAAAAGAAGTGACAAAAACAAAACCCAACTGATGGCAGTTAGCAAAGCCTGCCACAGGGAAGCAGCCTAAACAACTCGACTACGAGTGGAGATTTTGCTCAGTCATAAAAGTTTTATAGTTACGTATTACTCCAGCAACAACACCACCTCATCGTCACTCCAAATGAAAGGAAATCTTGTTTTCTCTGCACAGCCATTACTTTTCTAGTCTGACAGATGAACTTCCCGTTCACTGGTCAATGATGTCATACACATGGGTCTGCCTGTGATCTGACGAATGCTCAGAATGTGCAAATGGACTGTCAGTATCTTGCTTGTGTCTTAAATGATTCATAAACAACGGCATGGATACAGATAAGATGAGGAGTTACACGCCCCCATATAAAAGTTTTCTGCCTCACGAGGCCTTGAGGTGAAAGTCAAACATGTCTGATATTTTTTGCCTCATGAGGCGAAAAACTGTGTGTGCTCAACTTGAGCTGTCTGCTGTGGGCAGACGTTCTTGCAACCAATCAAAAAGCGTCCGCCGGTCACATGATTTCAAGATGGCAGGTCGGGACGACGTAGTCAGTTACATTTTAGAGGATAAATTGGTGGAAATGTGGTCAGACCAGACCTGCTTATATGATGTTTTGTCAGACTTCAAATCATGTGATCAGCAGACACATTTTGATTGGTCGCTAGAACTTCTGCCCTCAGCAGAGCTCAAGTTGAGCGCAAACAGTGATTTTTTCGCCTCATGAGGCAAAAAATATCAGACATGTTTGATTTTCATCACAAGGCCTCGTGAGGCAGAAAACTCGCCAAAAGCGGCTATCTGCTGAGCAAACAGCCTCGAATGACTTTTAGCTGAGCAGAAAGCTCTCGTGTGCAGCATTGGCAGGCGTAACATTAACCGCTTAGTGTAGACGTGGCCTCAGTTTCCTGTTCTTAGCTGACAGGAGCGGTACCCGGTATGGTCTCCTGCTGCTGTAGCCCATCTGCTTCAAGGTTAGTCATGTTGTGTTCAAAGATGCCTTTCTGCATACCTTGGTTGTGACATGCGATTATTGAGTTCTTGTTGCCTTTCCATCATCTCCCAGTCGCCCATTCTTGCCTATATGCATAAAAGCTCCTTTGATACTGAAAAACTATTCAAGACAGAAAAGGGGAAAGAAGAGAAGAAAAAGAAGACAGAGACACAAAAGCTGGAAAACAACAACTGTCCAATCAACACTGAACAGAAAAGCAGAAAACCAACTGCTACATCTGTAAAGAAACTTCACAGAAAACGAGGCTTCTGTTAGAAAACAGCAGACAATCATCAGGAGCACCTGCAGGAAGATAAAGTATGAAAAACATGAACAACCAACAGAACACCAGCAGCAAGTATCTCCTCTGACATTCTGGTCCAGACAACTGCTGCTCACTTCTTCAGACCATCTAGAAACCCTGGAGATGGTTTTGTGTGAAAATCTCAGTAGATACTCAGACCAACGATCATGCCACCTTCAAATTCACCTAAATCCTCTTTGTTCCTCATTCTGATGCTTTTTGAACTTCAGTTTGCTTCAGTTTGAACTCCAGGAGTCGTCTTCACCATACCTATGTGACTAAATGCATTGATTTGCTGCCTCGTGATTGGCAGATTTATGTTATCTGGGTGGGACATGTGTGCCTAATGAAGGAGTAAGGCCTATGTGCAACTTGCAAGCAAGAGGCATGTCTTGAAGTGTGCGTGTCGTGTACTGACGTTACTACGCGACACGCCCACCACACCAATGAGAGCACAGTAATATCTAACCCTTGCCCTAACCACGACCTGTCCACGACACAATACCACACGCCTCCGGTCACAGATGGGTACTATTGTGATATAGTGACCAGCGAGTATATTTACTAACTTTAAAGTAGGGCTGGGCAACGTTCTAATAGAATATTGATATTAATCTTGATCACGATATAGAGTTTGTTATTCTGTCAGTTTATCAGTCCCCAGTGGGGATTTTATATTGCTGGAAAATTCCTCCCCCAACACAAATTTAACCACAACTTAATTTTAGATTGTTTTATTGTTCAGTCTGACTTTAATGTGAATGTTTCACTGCTTTGTTTTTGAGTGTTTCCATATTTTTAAGTGTTCATTTCATGCCCTCTTGTTTCTGCTTCTGTGAACCAGTTTGACTCCCAGCAAAATTAATCATCCATTAGTTTCATCAGATTCGGTCATACCCTGTCACGTAGTATCACCGAGCCCCTGCTGCCCCTGTGTGTCTGGAATTCCTGTGGGGCTTCAGAGCTTAACACTGTTAGAGGTGCCAGAATAACACAAACACACACACACACAGGAAAACTGCCTTGTCCCGTTGGATTATGGCAGGCCTAGCCATCACAAAGAACCACTGTGGACCAAACAAGTCGCCCGACGGCTGCCATCTGCAATTGATTACTTTGCCAAATACTTTCTGCCACATCTCCTTTCATTGGGGTAAAGGCGACACCCAGCAGCACGAGGCTAATTTTACTCTCTGTTACACAGCGCTTACATGCTGCATTCTGCTAGCAGAGGCAATGCTGCGTAAATAAAACCACTGCTTCAAACATCTGCCCCAGACAAACATAGTCTTTAATGTATTGAGGAGAAAACAATGTGGTGGAGAGGGATTGTTATGCAGCAACAGTGAAAACGTCTAATTGTATTAACACGGTATCCTGAACAGGTAATCCGTTCTGACAGTGACAGGCAAGCGGAGAGGATGGATGTGATGAAGTGCGACAGCAGCAAACAGTTGGGAATCAGTGATGCTGCACAGGCATGGGGTGACTCTGGGGTGACGGTCGGGTCCTTCAGCTCTCTGCAACTTTCTTTTACTGTTTAGACACGTGGAAATTCTGACGTCCCGATTCAAGATCAGATCACACAATCCCCAATTTCTCTGTAATAATCCCAGCAATTTATCCAGGCCAATAAAAGGATGGCTGAAGGTGACAGAGATGTATCAGCAGCAGAGAACTCCACCCTCAGCCACTATTGTGGGAAATGAGAACACAAGTGTGTGTTTCTGCTATTTTGACTCCACTAGTACTTTGTCTGGCATGACCACTGTGCTCAGTGAACCAAAAAAGTAGATTATGTTTCAGTGTTGCCATGTCTCTCCCCTCTCCATGTGGTACTCCACTGTTTGTATGTCATCTCTGTTTCCTTGTGAGGCAGTGACTGCTTCCTCCACTAAAAAGCCAGTTTAAACCTTGTTATTATATCCAAAAGATGTTTTGATGTAAAATTCTACTAGAAATTTGATGAGAAAAATAAGCCATGAGTGTAACAGAAGACCATTTCTGCAGAGTAGCACCTACAGTCTCAGAAAAGCAATGTCACTATAAGGCTTGGTGGGTTTCATTCGTGATCAACATTAATCCTTATATTGCGTTTAACTATGGTGTGTGTGTTAAATGGCACGCATACAGATCTATTAATTAAAAAAAGGGTGAAAGGGGAGATTATTATAAAAAAAAAAGGAAGGGAAAGGGAGGGAAGGGGGAAAATAAAAAAAGAAAAAAAAAAAAAAAAAATAAAAAAAAAAAAGAAAGGGAAAAAAAAAAAAAAAAAAAAAAAAAAAAAGGAGAGGGGGGAGAACCAACGGAGAGGGGGGGGGGTCACAGGGGGGGGCATTGAAAAGTTCCCCTTTCAGCCGACTGCCAGCCACTTACCAGCCACTTATCAGCCACTTACCAGCGACTTGTCTGCTAATTCAATCGCACAGAGAAACGCCTGTGTGCCCAGGGGAAACGATTTTAGAGCATAAATGAATGCCCGGAACAAGGACGTTTCCACACGCCAAGTTTGGACACTGTGTGTGATAACGTATTCGCGGGACAAATCGTTCAGCCAGTGATAGTGCACTATTACTGCACTATCACTGCACCACTTCTGGCAGAAAAAGGAGGAACTTTTTCATGCCCAGATCTGTATTTTTATTTATACACAGCGGGGGGAGAAATTTATTAATATGTTCAAAGAAGTAGAAAAAAGTAGAACACATCAACATTTTTCTTGGAAAATATATTTCTAGTAGAGTTATTTACATGAAATTTTCACCAGATGTCGGCAACAACCCAAGTTCATACAAAAAAGAAATCCTAACATTTATGTCCATAAATTATGTGTAATATAATGAAATGACACAGGGAATAAGTATTAAATATGTTTACTGAAATTTATTTATTACTTAAGTTTTTGCACTTTGTTGGTGATTCCAGCCTCCAGACGCCTCCTGTATGGAGAAACCAGTGGAATACGTTGCTCAGGTGTGATATGGTCCATTCTTCCACTTCTACGTGATTTCGTGACATCATTGCCGTGCAACGCCTTTTAATCAAAGCACCACATGTGACAGAAACAAAAGGAGTCCCCCCTGCTTTGTTTTTGTGCCAGGTCACGCGGGAAATGATGGATTTTTCAGCGAATCAACAGATTGCTGTGTATTAGCTCCACTTCTTTGGTCTGTATCAGTTAGATCAGTACCCCTACCGAAGGGTACCAAAAAGGTAGGCCGGGTTGGGTCGGATATAAGGGTACCCGTCCCAGTTTTTATCTGTGGAGACGCAAAAAAACGTGGACCGATTCGGCTCGACCCAGACCCGCTGGTGGAAACGGGGCTAAAGACTGTGGTTGGCAAGCAACGAGTAGGTGCATTACCGCCACCCACTGGTAAGGAGTGTTCGGAAATAGTTTATACAGACTGGAAGCAATGCTTGAAGCGTGACATAAAAAAGTTAAACAAAGCATCAATTACTAAAATATTAATCTATCAATCTTTCTAATTTAATAATTTGATTAACTGTTTCAGCCCTACTGGGGTTGTTGCCGACATCTGGTGAAAGTTTTGTGTCAGTAGCTCCACTAGAAATATATTTTCTGAGAAAAAAGTTGACGTGTTCAGTAATTTTTTTCCACGCTGTATGTTTATGTGCATTTTCAAATGTATTTAAGTAAATTGAAGTGCACGGACAGTAGAGGAAACTTTTCCTCCTTTCTGTCTGCTCCCGAAGTTGCTCTATTTTATGTCTTTTTAAGAAAAAGGGCTCTTAAAGGGTCTGAGAAGGCTTAAATGTTGCAACAAAAGTCCATAGGTTGCAAACAGTGTAACTCAACAAGCCTTGCTTCTGTACATATTGATTTATTTCTCTCTGCTTATAGACATAAAAGGATGATGTAGTGTGAATATGTGTGGGTCTTTCCCCACAGACGCATAGAGGAACTGAACTGATGCACTGCACACAGCTCCCAGCAGTCTGGGATGATGATGATGCTGCAAGGTCAGTTCCTGTCTCAGTCCTTATCAGGTCCCATCATTCTCCAACACATGTATTCAGTCTTCCTCTCGTCCACTGGTGGCTGAGACGATGTTTTGCTGTAATGAATGGCTGCGATGATCAGACTGAGTGACTGATGGATCCACTTGAATTGTCTGATGTCTATTTTAACTGAGACTGTTTTACTGTCAAGATCTGATTGCAGTAAATTTGCATGTCTTGTCATAAAGCAGCTGTCAGTTAGCCGAAGGCTAGCAAGGGCTAAAGAAATAAGGTGCCAACCACCAGATGTTGGGATTTGATTTGTCCGAGAGAGCAGTGGTTGGCCGTTAACTGCCAGCTTCTAATGACTAACTGTGTCTGACGGCCTTGGAGCGTTTTCATGAGGATTATCCATATAAATGGGAAGTAAAAATGACCCTGGTCGCTAAAAACGCAGCTAAAGCCACTGCTCTATTGCTTCCAAAGGCTCTGCAATAATTCTCTTCACCTGTAACGGTAGCTGTCAATCAAAATCAAGACGAACTCTGTGTGGGCGCAAATTGTCAGTGCAGTCCTTTGACTCCACCCCCAAACTGTCAAGTCAGTTTTATTTATGTGAGCAGAAATCAATGTGGAGAGCGCACGGTTACCTGAGAGGATGCAAATGCCCTGAAGCAGTGCCCTGCTCGCCATTAATCTGATTCAATAAAGGAGGTTGTACTGTTTAGTCCACTTATTATTAGCTTGTAGCTTTCCCACTTGGAAATGTCATGAATTTCCATTCCACTGTAACCATGTGTGTTTTCTTTGCAGCACAGCTGCCACGTTTCTTCTGAACTACGGATATCAAGTACAGGCAACGCAGAGAAATTCAATTCTTAAATTTCAAAGAGTCCCCTAATAAGCTCAAGGTTGTTTTCCTCCCCGGTCCAGCACACTTCCTCGGTTTTTACCCTGCTTTCTCACACTCTCTCTATCTCTCTGCCCCGTCGTCCCTCTTTTTTTTCTTTTCCTTCCAGACTTTTCTCGTTTCACCCCTACATGCAAAGCATGTGAAAAATGTGCTTTGTGGGACTTGAAACGGGGGAGACTCCAGGAGTCCATCTGAATGCTCTGCAGAGTCCAGCTCAGTATAACATGAGCTTTATAAGTCAGACCCACAGACCTGAATGTTGCACACAGGAGAGTCTGCTTCTGCACATTTACATTTAGCTTTTCCCTTTAAGCCACATTCTAGTCACATTTTTATTTCTTATGTCATTTGATATGAAATTAGTGTTTATGTTTGCATCTATGCTTATGTCTATGTGAACTTTAATATTCCTCCTAACAGCTGCAGAGATTTTATTATATTTATTTCACTATTTTGGTTTGCATCAAATAGATTAAATCTAGAGATGTCCTGATGGTTTATGGATATCACATGACAGCCGTTATATATCAGCTGTTGTCTCTCCTCTTGAGTCTCCTCTCAGTCTGTTCACCACCAGTCTATCCAGTTAAGAGCAACATGCTGTAAAAAAGATGTTATTTTATACATTATTTGATTTCTTTTTGGTCTGAGAGGAGTGTGTAGCAATCGATATGTAATAACAGCCAGTCCTGTAAAACCTGCCAACAATGTTATCTCTTTTTTTTTTGTTGTTGTAGTTTTTTTTACATTTCTAAATTAAAGAGATTTATTTGAAAGATGCTCGAAAGTTTATGCACTGTACCATTAAAGAAAAGGCTAAATTCACAATATTAATTCAAATAACAAGAAACTGAAGGAAACAATAATAAATAGAAACTTACAAAATTATAATTTAGTAAAACAGAATAATGATTTTGAATTTTTGTTTAAAAAATTTTTTAAGAATGCCCCAGACATATTGGAGCACCTTTCCCATAAACAGTGGACCAAAATACCTGTCAACAGGTGCAGACGTCTGATTGGACGTTACAGAAAACACCTGATTGCAGTGATTGCCTCAAAGTTTTCCTCAACAAAATTTTAGTTCAGGAGCCCCATCATGTTTACTTGTTTTATTTTTTGTTTGTTTGTTTTTAATATTTTTGCTGAACCACATTTTAAAATCAATGTCATGATTTTGATTAAATTATTATTATTTTTGTCAACTTTAACTTATTTCACAAGCAGCTGAATTTTTTTCCTGTCCTTAATGGGAGGGGATGTAAACTTTCAAGCACAACTCCTTGTTGTATGGTGCCAGTTCAGGAAGTTACCATTTTGAATGAATTGTTTTAACAAGTTCCTTGAGAAATGTCTTAAAGAGTTTTTAAGTAAGTAAATATTTGAAAAAATGATATAAATGTATACAACTATGCTACATCCAACTGAGACACACTGACATAAAGTTAAAACTTTTTATACATAAAATAAAAATATCTAAAATAAGCATTTTTGCTAAGAAAAAAATTCAGGAATTGGTTTTCACATCTCTAAGTATCCACATATCCACAGTGAATGAATATGACGACTGTTCCATTCGCTATAGTTGTCACGATTCGTGACAACAGAAGATGAAATGTACCCGATTGCAGAATGACAGCAGCGGTAGCTAAGCTCTATCTGCAGTTTTAATATCAAAACATGAGCAGCTGCGAACAGAAACATGGAGCGACATGAACTATGAACCGGCAAGGAACAACTGAGCCAAGACTCTATGTCAGGGATCACCAAATCTGGACCTCCTGGGCCGGTATCCTGCAGCTTTCCAATGGCTGTGTCCGAATGTCCACACCACTGTATTCCCCAACCTCTAATTCACTACATGGAGCTGCATCATAGCAGACGATAGTGCACTCATTCTGTTGGCGATTCGTACACGAAGCGCGCTATTTATTTGGACACCCATAGAAAATGGCATGACCACTTTATAGAGCAGTATATAGGGAATTAGGGATGCACAGTATTGGATTTTTGGCACACTTGATATTTTACAACTCATTTTGCTGATAACTGATACCAATATTAAAGCTGAAAATGATGTAATATTCACTCCTTCTGCTAAATTGGAAAAAATAATTCAGATCTGGTAGTTGTCAGACATCATAAGGTCGCACAGTGAGCGCAATATCATTCCCATGTCCCACAAATTAAAGAAGAAGGGAAAAACGAGCATTCCGCAGGTTCATCACCAAACAGCGTCTGTTATATATACTGGTTAATTATATTGATCCATCGATATCCGGCCAATATAGGCCGATATTGATATTCAGTTTTAAAGCTAATAGAGGCCGATACCGATATCGGACTGATAATATCGTGCATCTCTATAGGGAGTAGTGTGGACGTTTGATCACAGCCTTTGTGTCCCTGCTCCAACACACCTGACTCAAATTAAATGGATCCTTCAGTCTATGAAGTTTTGCACAATGACTCATTAATTTGAGTCAGTTGTGTTGGAGCAGTGACACATTGAAAACCTACAGGACAGCGGCCCCCCAGGTCTGGATTTGGTGATCTCTGCTCTTTATACACCGGTAGCTAATAACAAAATTAACAGCTGGTGAGGCAAACGGCAAATGAAACCGCGTGTGACGGCAGGTAACCGTGATTACAGAACAGAAAGTGAAGTGAACTAAGTACAAGGGAATAAACTTAACTAAGACAGGAAAGCAGACAGGACTGAGATAAAACTAAGACAAAAGCAAAACTGTGTGAATAAAAACCCCACAGATCATGACAGGACTGATTTTTTATAAGCAAGTTGCACAAAAACTGCAAAAGAACCTTTTATGTCCTAGAAATGCAGTTCTATTTATTCATCATTACATTATCACCTGCAATTGTTGCTGCAATTACTAATGGGGATCTTAAGAAAGAAAGAAAGTTGCCACATTTTCAGCTATTTTTTTTATTACTGCTAGACTAGTAAAATAATATCCAGCCAATAATGAAATAACTAAATACATTACTGGCAAAAACCTATTATTGGCTTTATTACATGTAGGGATGCACGATAATTATCGGGCTGATAACAGGATATTATTATGTCATTCCGATAAGTCCACTATCATGACGACTAGTCCCAATAACTTATACACTATACAGCTGGAATTTCTGAGATCGGACATGCAGAAGTTGAAAATCCCGCTTTTCTCCCTGAGATATTGCGATTGGAGAAATAAAACCGCTGCTTCATCGAGGAGACCCCAAGCTGCTTCCAACCACTTTCCCTGCTTATTTTAGACACGAGCTGCCCCAAACAATTGGAATTTTTGATTTGGTATGATTAGGTATGTATATGCGTTATCGGTATCGGTATCAGCCTTTAGAAGCTAAAATTTATCGGTTATCTGTATTGGTTTTAAAAAATCTTTATCGTGCATCCCTAATAACATTAAAAGATTTTTTACATCATCAGTTGCTACAAGGTGAGAGGGGAACAAATAAAGAGAAAAGGTGATTGTAATTCCACACAGGAAGCTGAAGGTGCAGATGATGTTAAAAGTATCCTCCCTGCTTTTGTGTGTAGGTGAGTGTTGGGTCTATATTTGTCCTCACACACACTCCCAGGTGGTCCCTTAAACTCTGCTGTCACTTCCGAGAGGGTTGGGACATTCCTCGACCCATTATGACCATCTATTTCTGTCTGTGATCTCAGCTGCCAACTGCAGTCACTATCCAGCAACTGAGGCAGAAGTCCTGGAACATCCTTGAAGGTTTCATCTGCAGGAATGTCGGCGCGCGACTTCACAATATCACTGGCTGCAAATCTCCTATTTCGGTGCTGTTTTTTGTCTTTACACCATGACTCAAATGTACCACGCTGACGTCTTCCTCGCTGCTGTTTCCATTTCCCCCCTCTTCATCCTGCTATCAGGTCCCTTCCCACCACACCCTTCTACTCTTGACCACACTATTCTCTCTGGATTTACTGCAGTCTCGCCAGCCATTTGTTCGTTTGCAGACGGTGTGAAAATGATGCATCACTCCAACATATATCGCACTGCTACTCCAGATTTTTTGCTACTAAACCAAAGTTACTACAAAAAACAACCTAAAAACTCCCATTTTCCCTTAATATCACCTTTTATACACCACCAAGCTGGTAAAAACAACTCCTGTTCCACACCCCGGAGGCCTCTGTGCTGGGAATGATGGGAAACCAGGGCCAAATGAAATCCAGCACACATGCATACCCCTGTAGATACTGGTACACGCAGAGGCTCAGGCATCTCCATGGGGATTTCTGCCCTTCTGTTCATGTGGCTGTCCAAGCGACAGCTGGTTCAACAGTGAGTACAGTTGGGCTATTTACTGTAGCTGCTCAGCGGTTGCAGATGATCATACAGTGGAGTCTTTTTACGCTGGTCAAAAACGCTGCTGACACCCGCGAACATCTGGCTTTTTAAGCGCAGTTCAGTCCCAGATCAAACAGCTGCAGTAGATACAGGTTTTAATGGACTCCAGCTTGGCTCGGTATCGATGGGAATACGTCACCTGGATGCAAACACCCATTTATACTGAAGATGCTACAATCAGGACAGCAAAAATGGACATACAAAAAGTTGACGTTTTGGTTCGGTTCGATACTTTTGTGTCACAGTTTGATTTTTTTTTTTTTTCGACACAAAAAAAATATAATTCCATTTTTAAAATGAATGTGGTCAAATAAGTCTTCATCATCAGAAGACAAGCTGATAAAATGGATTAAAAATTCTGTATTGTTCGATTTTTGATACATGGTGGTCACGGTTCGGTACACACCCATATGGAACGGTTCGATATGAATACATGTATTGTTGCACCCCTAATGGTTACATCTTCCATGGAGACTCTAAACCTGACAACAAAACGAGGTGAGGTTAATCTTTGTCATAAGATGTCAAAGGTGCAGTCAAAAGTTGTAAACTGTGTTGTGCTATCCCTTCATGTTGTCACGGTAACACGCCTGTACTCTGGGTGGTGGAATTACGGGAAACTGGACCAGTAAGTTGTAGCTTTGTGAGCACTGATGATAAACCCAACACAACTCACAATGGTGGAAGCTTTAAAGGTGCAATATGTAACAAAATCAAAGATCAGTGCCAGAAAAACTTAAAGGTACAGTGTGCAAAAAAAAAAAGTCAATGGCAGAAAAAAATTTAATAAATAATCCTAAACTGTGTTTCTATTTATGTGTAATTGCTTCCCTAGAATAACTGTTATATGTTTATTTTCTTAGAATGAGTCATTTATATCTACTTGCGGGGGGTGCGCATACATGGAGGCTGCCATATTCGTGCCGCCATTTTTACTATTGTGTCCCTAAATTGACAAAACAATGTGAGAGGAGTGAGAACCCTCTGAACTTTAAAACTGCTGTACCAGCTTTGTTTAATGGGGTTAGAGACTGTTTGAGATCAGTAATGCCTTAAAAGACATAAAAAATAGTAACTCAAAGTACAGTCATAACTACACCTGAGACCACTGGATCCACTCAATGATGGAAGCATCTTTATGTCTGGGAGAATTTTGGCCACTAATGGCCACCGTACATTCACAACTGTGTTTGGAATATGAAGTCATTTGAAATAAAACATCCTTTCTTTCAAATACCTATCTCTACCACAAGATGTCAGTAATTCTTACACACTGTACCTTTAAAGCAGAAATAAGTCAATTTTTTACCTTAATAAATGCTTTTCTGAATCCCTGTGGGGCTAAACAAAGGGGCGATTTGATGTTTCCTCGTCTCCCCCTGGTGTCTCTGGCCTGAAAGCGGCACTTGCAACTTGCTCTGTAGCAGATCCGACACAAATTTTGCAACAAAACAAACTGCTGTACGACACTCAGGCCCCCTACCCACCGAGCTGCTACAGTGCTGGTTCGAACCAGACTAAGCACTGGATCTTTGGCTTTCTACCACCTAAGCACAGTCTCCAGTGTGAAGAACCGATTCTTGTAGCTTTTGGCAGGGGTTGGGGGTGGGGGCACCTGGCCAACGCAGTGTTTCAAACCAGCAGCACAATGGATTAAAAAATAAACTTTTTTAGACCTTTTTTAGACCTCTTGTCTTGGACTCGTTTGCAGCTATGCTCTCTGTTCCTCAACCACATACGTAGGCAGCAGGGGGAAATCCTCACCAGCACTGGTGGAGCATCCCTAAGCCTCACGGGCTGCCCAGGTGCTGGATAGCCTCAGCAAATCACTTGTCATGTTGACAAAATTAAGCAAAATTTGTATTCTTGCGACCTGCCTGCACCAGAAAAAAATGTAACTCATGACATATTTACCCGCAAGACACGGGTAAAACGTCCCGCTGCAGGAGACTCAGGACTATTTGATCAGCTGCAGAGGGAGACGAGCTGCTGTTACCAATGTAGCAAAGTAGCATCAACAAGCTAGTAAAAGCTTAGAAATATATTCAGGGATCAGAATAGAGGAAAGACGGGAAGAGAAGACGTCTGTGTGCTGTAGGGGGGTACAAACTTTACAATAGTGAAAGGAGACCAGTAGCCCCAAGCTGAAGTTACTAAGTTCTGCTTTAAGAAAAAAAAAAAAAACAGAAATGAAAAATTGAGCATTATTGTCTCTCAGGTGAGCCTGAATCTTTTATCAAACTACATTTTTTCCACCAATCTTATATTTTTGATCTCCTGCCTGCTGGAATTTAATATCTATATGACATACTGTAATTTAAGCTAATTTGATTGATGGTTAAAAAGCTTTCTGACATGAATTAAAGTCAGAGACACGTTTGTTTTACCTCTTTTTAACCGTTGTTCACGTTGCTCCGGACCAGTCCTGCTGTCATCAAACCAACGACTGAAATGCATGGCATCTTTGCATGGCGGCTTTTAAAAAGATGACTTCAGCTTTGCTTTGTGAGACGCACTGTTGGTGCATCTGCTCCTTTCCCGTCTTACAGCTTATATCTGCATATTTGATATATCGGCTGTCTTTGGCGAATCAACACCAGGCTCGCCTTCTCTTCACACTCTGTCTGAACACACTGTTAGATGAGGCTTTCCAGAATATGAAACCATAATCCAGATGATATCATCTGCGGTTTCTTGCTGTTGGCCTGAGGCAAGCTTCTTTTTTTTTTTTAACAGAAGCTTCTCTCCTTTTTCTTCACTTCTTGTAGCAGCTTCGATGAGGTGAAGGGATCACTTGTATTCTCTTAATCACCGCGGTAACGGAGGAGCTATGTGTTTGTTTAACAAATCAAAAATTCAAACAACTGTGGGAGGATGTTACGTTTTCCTCCTTAGAGGTCTGCGTCTTGTTGTCAAAAGCTTCAGCGTGACATTTATACACTGCAGGTATCCCCAGACCACGACACTTTCCAGATCACTACTTCCACTGTCTGGGAATGTGAATGAGCTGTGTCACACACACACACACACACACAAAGCTTTGTTTCTCCGATCTTAAGTAGCTGTGGACCCTGCTCTGCCTCAGCTCTAAATCTTAACGAGTAATCAGGGCGCCATGTTTATATCACCCTCACACTCCTGCAATCATCATCCTCTGCTGTGACGAGGGAGTTTATTTTGTGCATGCGTGTGTGTGTTTGTGTAAGTGTGGGTGATCCTCCAACATGTAGCAGTTGATGAGAAAGCAGCCCTCTGGCTATCGCTCAGGATTTCTCATGTGTGTGAAGTGGTTGCCATGACGCCAGAATTTTCACTGCGTGCTGTTGGGTTTTACGACTTCTTTTATGAAGCAAATTGTGAGAGTTTGAGCTTCAGTGTGGAAAAAATGTGTTGCGTCCAGTTGCAAAGATCCCAAAAGGCTGAACGTCATGTTGCAGAGCCAACTTCTGTTAAGTCCTGTTTTTGTCTCTGCATACGCCTGAGCAGAAAGTTGGGGTATTTCTGTTTTTTTAATTAGATAGATAGTGTGTATTTGAGAGCATTAACATAAATCAGATTGCAGGAGATGGGGGGCAAAGAGGTGTCGCTTTTCCTCTTTTCATGCATGACAAGACGTGCATGTGGCAGTTTCGCATCCACTGAGCTTCAACAGCAGTTCATTAGGTGCAGCTACAACGTGTGGGCTAGACTTTGGGCTGCAGCCATGTTGCTGAGGACCATTGACAATAAATGGATGTAATTATGATCTTCGAGCTAAGAATGTTTTTGCACACTAAGGTCTGGTTTCAGCCGGAGATGTGGGGGATGTTTTTGGTGGCTGCGGGTAGGAACCCTCAAGTCTTTTCAGCCTGGATTTTCAATGGGTAATGCTGTTCCACCCCATGTCTACGGCCCAGGATTTCAACATAGCCCGTTTTGACTCGCAGCGTTAAACAACAAATTAAGAACATTAACACATTAACAACAAATCATGTATAATTTAAGCCAATTAAAGCCAAATGTTTTAGGTCGCTGGCTGTTTTTCTTCCAGAAGATGGATGTTAATGAAAAGCAGAAATGCAGACGTGATTTAAATGAAAGAAAACAAACTATTAAGCAGGGATGTAACAATAACCGGTAAAATGATTAACCGTGATAAAATTCTGCACCATTAGTAATACCGTTTCAAATTTTAAGGCAACAAAAGCACCATGTGGACAGTACTCTGCAGAATTTTCCCCCTTTAAAAAGGACTAAGTAGACTTCTAGACCCATTTTGGATGTTTTTAATGATACTGTTAGGTCATTCCAATAATACCGTGATAATAATGATAACCGTGATCATTTTTGTCACAATAACCGTGATATGAAATTTTCATATCGTTTCATCTTTGCTATTAAGTGTAGAGTATAGTCAGGAGAGGAGCAATAAGGACATGTTGGTTAAATATGGTTAATAAAAGAGGGTTATAGTAATGATCGGGGCTCATGTGGGATGGGGTGCACTGGAATTTAAAGAATGAGGGTTTGTTTAATCCTCATGGGGGATAAATTATCAGCAGAGAAGGAATCCTGCTGTGCCGAATGAACCCGAAGTTAGAGCTGTGCATGGCTCCAGTGTCATGTGTCCATTAGGCATTAACACGGAGATCAATATAATGGGAGAAATGCATGTTTCTGTTTTCTTGTGGACGGATAATTGAGTGCAGGGAATGATTTTAGCTCTCAGCCCATAACGGAGGTTTACAGCAGCACTTATGTCTGTAAATGGCTGTTATGCAAGTCAGAAAATTCGTTTCTTCAATCTTTTCTTGATTTAGACTTGTACCTTGATTTGTATTCAGTCTCTGTGTTTAAACATGGTTTTACTCAAACTTCCCGTTTCATTACCTGCATTATAGGCTGTGAGTTGTTTTCAAGGAAATTGCTAAAAACCATAATGATGTGGTTAAATTGAAAACATCTGCGGCCGACAGGGAAACGGATTTCACCTCTATTGCAAGGTCCAAAGTTGTTGCTGTGAAAGTAATCCCGCTTTCACTGCGCGTGAAGGAGGGAATGAGGAAATGAGGAGAACTGAGGGGAAGGGGAAACACAAAAGGGGTGAAGATTTAGTGAGGCAGTAATGAGCTACTGGAAGGGAAAGGGAACGTTCGGTTTGACTGGTTCACCTTCAGTGTCAGAGCCAGCGTGGTACTGTGGGTAAATGTGACCCAGCAGTTAGTTGCCGTGGTGATATAGGAAGCAGCAGCTGCCAGGAGGCCCACAGTAGCAGCATAAACCTGGTGGATATATCATCTTACATACTTAAGAAGGTTCTATGGAAGAAATCAACCTTTACAGAAGAATGATTAAAACTACAACCCTGAATTTTAATAATACAAAAATACATAATGCAATGATTTGCAAGCCATTTACCCATATTTAATTTAAAATACAAAATAAAAAACCATATCAAATACTGAAAGAGAGACATTTTACTGTTTGTTTTATGATGATTATCATGTCATTTTGAATTTGATGGCATCAGCATGTCTCCAAATAGAGGTTGTTTAGCCTTGTCTTGCTGACATATGCAATGGCCTCCCTGTATAACAGATCATCTGCTTGGGAACACGTGTTGCTCTTATACTTTTATATATCACTTAGCATTTATTTAAAGGATAACTCAAATTTTTTCAACCTGGACCTTATTTCTTGGAGTTTATATGTGCATTTACACACCGCTAAAATTGCTGCATCACTTTGACTCCTTTGGGCGATATTCAGATTAAGTTGCCCTCTGGCAGACATCCATATAACGGGAGAGCCTCTCTATATCTGCAGCATTATCTGCAGCAAAACTCCTTCATCTCATCAACGCTTAAAGGAGAATGAATGAACAAACAAGTTCTATTATCCTGTGAGTTCAGAGTTTCACTGATTGCAGTTTGATGGTGTCTGGGTAACTAGCCGCTCTTCTCAGCTGTACTGCAGCGGCGTGAAACAGGGGCACGCACATGGCTTGCAGAGTGTGGAGAAAAACCCCCCTCCCCCATAACTAATGGAGAACTAACTCTGAAATCATGGGACAATAGTACCTGTTTGCTCATTCATTGTACTTAAAGTTTTGAGTGAAATGAAGGATTTTTGCTGCAGATAATGTCTTATAGAGAGGCTGCTGCGTCTCTCCCATTATATGGACGTACTAATTTAAATATCATCTGACGGAGTCAAAGTGATACAGAAATTTTGCCTTTGAGTAAATGCATGAATAAACTCATAGCAATAAGGTCCAGTTTGAAAAAAATAAAGTTCTCCTTTAATAATGATAATAAAAATAATAATATATACTTTATTAATCCCAATTAGAGCCCCAATTAGGAAATTTGCTATCTGCATTTAACCCATCTCAGGTTGAACCTGAGAGCAGTGGGCAGCCAATTGCAGCGCCCAGGGAGCACTCAGCGGTTGGTGGGGGTTGAGGAACTCGCTCAGGGGCCCACGGTGGTCCATCTGATTGCCGTGTTGGGGACTTGAACCCAGGTCTGCTGCGTCAAAGCCTGCAACATTGCCTTGGGCTACCCACTTCCCTAATAACTAAAACTTTTTCAGTTTTTTTTTTTAACTTAAGTTTTTATTTTAACTTATTAAATACACTTATTTAGTTTATTCAATAGGATCTCCATTAGCCATCACTCCATCATATGTGGGAGCAGTGACTATTCCTCCTGGGGTCCAAGACAACAACATACCAGACATAAAACAGATACAAACAACCTAGAATAATGGAAAAACATACAAAGATAAAATATAACAGTCGGTCAGTGTACCTCATCATGTACTACACAAAGCATTAAAACTGGAAAATTACAAACAAATACGAAATTTTACAAACGCCTAAAACCACATCTTACTAAGAGACAAAAGCTAAGAAACAGCAAAAACAAAGAGAAACTAAGAGAATCAAAAAGTCAGAAATTATACAATTACCTTTCTAAAAGCAACTTAGATAATGTTTAAAACTACTTTTGTTGGTAAGAGATGAGGTGGAACCAGTTCTGCTCTGCCACAGCTCCACATCACCGTTCTCCTCATCGATTTGGTGCAGTTGAATCTGTTGTTCGCTGCTCGTCTTGTCTCATGGTCTATTACACAGCATTCACAGTGGCTTTCCAGATGTGCAGGTTCAATAGTGCCACTTTTATAGTGCTGATAACAAGCTCAGTGGTCACTCTCACCTTTGGACTGGACATGGCTTACGTATTTTCCATAAAGGATTCCAAGTTTTGATAAGTCAATAACAGTTTTCTACTTTGCTCCTCTTCAGAGGTGATTCTCAGATCAGAGGTTTAGGGGTGCTGAGCACCCACAGAACTGCCCAGTTAGGCAAGATGAATCCAGGAAAGATAAATTTCATTGTTTTCTACAGTTTAATTAAATTTCATCCCCATATTTGTGAAATATCAGCAAAACACTATCTGGGAAAGTCTGTGACTAATGATCAAGAAAGAACGGTGAACCAGATCCACCAAAACCCACTTTTCCCTCCTTATTTACAAAGTTTCTGATCATTTTCAAGCCTTAGATTTAAGTTTTTAACATCCAAAGTTATTACTGCTGCAATATAAAAGTCCAAATTCAGCTTTATCTGGATAAGAGAAGCTTATCCAGTGAAGCAGTGAACCAGATCCATCACACCCCCATGTATCCTCATTATTTATGGAGATTCTGACAGTTTTCCAAACTTGCATTTAGAATATTTATCATAAAAACAAAATTAGGCTGTCACTGCTGCTACCTGGCTGGCAGGATCAAGCCATTTTTGAGGGATGGGGGTTGCTGTGTTTTTGTTATGAAAATATTACATTTCAGCAAAGTACAGTGGCCCTCATTTATCAAACGATCGTACGACGAAAATCTGTGCGTACGACCATTTCCACGCAAGACTCGGTATTTATCAATTTGAACATGATCGTAGGATACGATCAAATCTCACGACAGCTCTGAGTTCGTGTACGGAAGTTTGAGTAAGGGAGGGTTTGGGGGGGAAGGGAGAAGAAAATGAAAATATTAATTAACAAAACCCAAAAATTTAAATTAAAAAAAAAAGGGGGGGGGGGGGGTGGTGGTGGGGGGGGAGGCGGGGGGGGGGGGTGGAAAATATTAAAATATTTTACCTCTTTTGAAAAAAAAAAAAAAAAGATGACGAGGGGGGGTGGGGATGAATATTATAAATAATAAAAAAAAAAAAGAAAAAAAAAAAACAGGCAGGGATAGAGAGATAATTTAATATATAATCGGAGTGGTTCGCACAGGGGGGGGAGGCGGAGGGGAGGGTGACGGATCGCGTCGCTTCCGTCGCTGCTCAGCCGCCAAACACCTCTATACTATTCTCCTCCTCACAAATGAAGAAAATAGTGATTCTGCCCCAAAAATTCCCTAGAAGGAATCTTCCCCCCCTCATTCTCCCCATGGGGGGGGAACCCCCATAAAAGTATGAATAAGAGGGGGAATGGGGGGGGGAAAAAAAAGAAGGAGAAGATAAAATCGGGAGGTATTATCAATGAATTTTTATCAAGAAATGGAAGGACAGAGAAGAAGAATAAAAAAACGCGATAAAACACCGACCGCCATCCCAGCCGATCCAATCCAATTCGGTAAATGAGGCAGTATGTTTTTACACTTTTGCAAAAAGAAAAAAAAAAGCATGTACAGTTAAATGTAAAAAATCTCTTAAATGTTAGGGGTGCTGGGTTTTAGTTTAGGGTGCTTCAGCACCCCCAAAACTAAATCACCAATGCCTCCCCTTATTTGATATGAGCCCGGGCCCAGAGAGGGGGGTGGCATTGCTGATTTATGTTCATGCTCAGCTTCATCTTTCCACGATGGAGCTTAAACCTGCATTTGTGGGTTTCCGGGCAAGTTGTGTTCACAGACAGTGATTTCTGGACGTGTTCCTGAGCCCGTGTAGGGATTTCTATGACTGGTTCCTGCAGGAGCGAAGATCATAGGCATCCTGTCTTATCTCTTGATGTTCCAAAGTTGCTCCAGCACGTTCTTTTTAGCACCATTTACTTCCCCTTTTCTCACCATCTTTCTATTTATTTAAAGATATGTTCCTATAATCAAATTTAAGGTGAGCTCATATTTTTTGATAAATTAGTAAATTGTCTCACTTCCAAAATTGATGTTTTATTGCAAACACAGCTGCATTTTGTTTTGTTTTTTTGGTTGGCTGTGGTTTTGCAGTGGGTGTGCAGGAAAGGGAAGAGAGGTGGGGAGTGACATGCAGCAAAGGGCCTGGACCGGAATTGAACCGGGCCGACTGCACTGAGGAACTGTAGCCTTTGTTCATGGGCGGCTGCTCAACCAACTGAGCTAATCACCGCCCCTGCATTTCGTTTTTATTTACATTTTACACACATTCCCAACTTTCTTTTTTCTCGTTTTTTTAAATCAGGATGATAATTTCATTCAAATGAATATTTTTACAACAAAATATCTTCAAAATTTGCAAGTTAGCTTAAAGACAGATACCAGCAGCAGGATGCAAACACTGATCCAAAGGCTGAAACTGTGAAAACCCAGCAAGCTTTGGCTTTGCCTGGTGAGGTTCAGCTCATCTCTGCTCTGTCTGATCCTGCAGAAAGAGACAATCAGGGGGTGAAAAGAGCTGAAAGTGTGGGGTCAGAGAAGAAGTATGAGGGCATCAGAGATATGATGGAGAAATAGATGTCTGATGAGTAAAGAATGACGCCATGCCCAAGGGTGTGTGTGAGTGTGTATGTGTTGTCTTTCCCATCTCTTCTCCTTCCTATCAGCTAGATGGACAGTTTGTGTACATGTGTCTCGTCTACAAACCCACTCAAATGTCTCAGCTACACATTCGGCGGTCCACCTAATCTTTGTTTACTCTCTACAGACACAAAGCAGAAAGCCCATTTATCATTTAATGTCAGGTCAGACACGCCAGCAGGTGGTGAGGTCATCTTATTGTTTCATGCTGATGGGAGGCAGACGCTTCCAGGAACATCTTTACAAGGTCTAAATGACACATTGCTGTACTTTATTCCTCTGTTGAGTCACTGTATGCATCACAGCTCTGCCTTCTCCGACAGCTGCTTTCAAAGGGATAAAATATAGCTCCTGACTATCTGAGGGGTTTTTTGTGTTTGTTTTTTTTCCCTCACATGGTTTGTTTTACATGGTTTAATCCAGCGACTGCGTGTAGCTGCATGCAGTCACTCGTTTCTAGTGGTTTTGAACAGAAATACATTAAAATTTGTGTCTCATCCTTTGAAGATTGCAAGCAGGTGGGAATGTCAGAAGCATGAGGTCACTCATCAAATTACTCAAATCAACATGCGAGTGTGTGTTTGCGTTTAATATTCGCCGTGTGTTACAGTGTAGCATGCCTTTGTCTGGTGGGATTTGTGGTTTTGTGAAAAATTAGCCTAACGTGCATCTGATAAGCATCAGATGTTGAACAGGCTTTAAAAAAAAACAAAAAAACAGGAAGAGTAATCAGACTTTGACCTAAAGGCTGCTTCATCATCAAAACTTATGAAGCAAGCAGCTCATTTATCATCCACCCCGTTACAAAAGCTGTCATCCAGCACAAATCTGCATACATTTCCCTCACTTATGCTTCTTCTTTGGCCTTGTGAGTAAAGCGAACTTTCACTGGAAAGACGAGCAGGCGTCCTGCAGATGAGGCTTTTGTCACCTCATGGAAGTTTACGCTTCAGTGCTCAGACAAAAGGTCATTTCTTTGGTGAAAGATAACACCTGAAGGCTTCAGCCATCTGTGAAAACTGACACACATCAACAAAGGTGTGAGTACATTTCTCTGGCGAGCCCTTTGGCTGAACCCCTCATCTCTTTGGAATGGGATGCCATATCTCCAGAGAGGAAGTTTACACCTCAGCTCGGCTCGTCTGCACAGGTGTCGACACCCGGAATGTGTTACCAGTCAGGTATCCGCGCTTTAAACGCCACATGTTCATCGCCATCGGCCGTCGTTGTCCACACAAGATGAGATCATTTCAGTTTATTTACTAATGAAAATGTGGTGATGTCAGGTTTCATTCTTAACGCAGCGTACGAGCAGTTTTAGGTCATGATTTCAGGATGCAGTCATCGTCAACAGCTTCTGCAACGTAATTTGTCCATTTGTGGGAAAATAGTTTTCCTATTTAGTTTTATGTGAGCCAAATTATATGAAAACATGTTTTTCTTTAAAATGACAGAAGATCTCTTCTATGTATGCTTTTTTATTATTTTATTTATCCATTAACTCATTTACCTTGCTACACTGCAAAAACTCAAATCTCACCAACTATATTTTTCGAATTTCTAGTCAAAATATCTCTCAAAATAAGACAAAATTACTTAAAAAGAAACATTTCAGTGAGATATAGGAACTTGTTTTAAGACAATGTATCTTATTTCAAGAAGTTTTGAATTTTTTTTATTACAAGCAAAATATCTTTTTTTCCTTTTTTGCTTGTAATAAGCATTAGAAAAAAAAATCTGCCAATGGGACAAGCATAATTTTCTCGATAAGATTTCTTGAAACAAGATGCATTACCTTAAAACAAGTTCCTTTATCTCACTGAAATGTTTCCTTTTTAAGTAATTTTGTCTTATTTTAAGTATGATGAGATATTTTGATTAGAAATTAGAAAAATATACTTGGTAAAATTTGAGTTTTTGCAGTGTAACCCAATATCTTTCTTTGTATAATTATAATGGTTACCTTTATCACGCCCCCTCATCTTGTGTCATTTTTGTTATGTGCATATTATCACAATAAAAAAACACACAAAACAAGGAATAGAATCAGGCTTTGCAACAAAATAAAGTGTTTAGTTTTCACAGAAATGTTTACTTTACAATGCAAACCACAGATCTGTCTTTATTTAATCCAATATTTAAAAGAACCAAGCACTCTGTGTGAAAATATTGGTTTAGTAGCTGGATTGGAGAAAAATAAAGTGGATTTTATAAAAAATAAAATAAAATAAAATGACAGAACAGGGCATCGGCCTCAGTAGTTCTGTTGGGCCACCAAGGAGGTGTTGAACTGAGTTATAGCTGCATCATCAAATGGCAAAAGCAAAAACTCACTGAGGTTTTACCAACTAAATACTGTTTGTGATCTGCCGCTGCTTTTCCAGGGACACATTAAATAGGAACAATAATTTAAATGAAGTTAAAGTGCTTTAATTTGTCTTTTTTTTTTTAAGGTAAAGAAAAATGGATGCAAACTTCAAACCAAACTCAGAATAAAGCAACTCAGTTTTAACTTTCAGAGGAAATTCTTCATCTATAACCACATATGTGGTTATATGTGTGACCTGACATCCATTTATCAGCCCTTCGTATGGACAAATTACTCGACATTATGATTTCTTGACGCAAAAACGTGTCAAATTGCAGTTTGCAACTATTTAGGGATTAAAATCAAACAGACGACCCCTCAACCTGACAGAAGTGGATTTCCACACACTTGCATCTGTGCAATACAACATTTTACTGAGCTTTCGGTCTAGGAGTCCTTTAGAGCATACATGAATGAATGGCCCTTAAACGGTGGCATTACTCTGAGTTACAGCTGTGTGAAAAGTGGTTTAGTGTCCTACAAACGATTAACATGTCAGCTTGTTGCTGGTTATCGTTGTTGCGGTCCTCTGTGGAGAGTTGAGAGGTCACCCACTCCAGTGATCTCCACTTGGATTGAGCTCCTCAGTGATGAAAGGTGAAGGAGCTCCGGTTACAACCCCCGGTGTCGGTTTATGGCCTTTGCATAGGTTAGCTTAGCAGAGTAGTGTGGATTCCTCATGTTGGAGATGGCTGTAAAATGTACTTGTCAAATGTACAGGAAGTAGTGTTTGAAGTAGTGTTGAGTTTTTCATGCAGAAATGTCCTTCACTGTCCGGTCTTATCTGGTCTCTGCAGTGTAATCAGTTTGTGTCCAGCCACTTGATCACAAAAGGTCATTTTTGTTACTGTTCTAGTTAGAGATGTACGATATTATCAGCCCGATATCATATCGCCCAGTATTTGCTTTAAAACAGAACATCGATATCAGCCAAGATATCAGCCCCGATACCATTAACCAGTAACAGGTGCCGTTTGGTGACAAACCCGTGGAATGCTGTTTGTTTGTTTTTCTTCTTTTTTAAAAATCTGTGGGGCATGGGAACAACATAAGGCTACGCCCACCATGCAACATTATGACGACCAGACAACACACGACAGCACAGCAGCTACTGGATCTCAGTAGATGCAGCACAAGGAATGAATATTACTAATGATACCCAATATTGTTGGCCTACTGATATTATCTGCCAATATTAGCATTAAAATGGGATATCGGAAAATATCGGTACTGGGTTTTTCAGGAAGATATTTTTTGCAAATGAAACCTAGCAAGATCTTGTTGTTACAGAATTAAATCTCGCGAGATCTTGTTCCGTTAGCAGCGGTCTAGAATGTAGAAAAGTCCCTGTTATTGTGAAAGAACTTCATTTCCCAGCATTCCTTTTAGAGTCATGTGACTACAGTGCAGCTGCTGCTGCTACAGACTGAATTGCTTTGAAGCTGCTGATAATATGTCTGGTTTTAAGTTGTTGGTAAAGTTACCAAGTTGTCAGAAACATTAGAATTAGCCACATGTTGGCTAATACCTGCTAGTATCTGATATCTGGCAGCCAGATGTCCAAAATGAACTCTGGCTGAGTTAAGGATATTTTGGGATCTTTGCTCTCAGAGCAGAATATAGTTGTTTATCTCAAAATATGAGAGATACAACCTCACAGTTGTCTGCATATATTGGTATATGTTTGATATCATACTGTATATTGGAAATTAAGAGTTGGACAATATAGAATATTGGTAAAAAAACACAAAAACAAATATCGAACAACCCTAAATATTAAATAATTTCAGTGTTAATATTGGTATAGATTATCGACCAAACGCATTATAAAATATCAGCATATTGGATATCTGCCAAAAATCCAATTTCATACCTAGTTCTAGTTTAAACTAAAGGACAATTGATTTAAAAATGATCGCTGTGCTTTTGTCTTTTCTCTGCACAGATCGTGAGGACCAATCAATCCTTTGCACGTAAGTACTGCAACTCTTAACTCTCCTCATTCCTCTCATCTTCTCCTCTTTTGAGGTTTATGTTTTTAGTTCTGGTCATGTAGCGGTTCAATGGGCTGTTAAATGAAGCTGTCTCAAGCTAAAGATTATATATCGCCTCACCTTAACCGGCTGATCAAAGGGTATCAGTTCTTTTCCTAAACAGTTATAATAAGAGCCCTTAATCATAATTCCTGCTGTTCCTTTAAATGTGGTTTTCCTCCCTCTTTTATCTCAGTAAAATAAGTCTTTTTCCATCTCCCTCTTCGCTTCTCTCATCCTCAGTCACTTGCCAAGCGCCCATTTTCCTGCTGTGTGTTATTTAAAGACCAGTTTCAAATAGCTTTTTTTGCGGATGCTGGGCTGCACGGCGGCTCTACCCAACACTGAGGGAGTTATGAGTGTGGTTTGGTGGCCTGCCCTCATCCTCCATGGCAGAGAGTAATTAAGTGCCACTCTCTCCCAGCATGACATGGGCTGGATGTTGCCAGCAAACAGACAACTTCCATAATCTGTCCTAAACTGTATGAAAGACAAGCCCTGTTGATGGTGGAGCAGTTTTACAGCACGGTTTAGAGAAACTACCTCTCTTCACGCAAAGATAGACACCTTTAGAGAACAAAATATAAGTTGTACGTCTGCTCTTGACCTGTTTGCACAAGTCTGACCCTGCCCTGTCGTAAAATAAAAAAAAAGACAGCAAAAATCCAACAAAGGGCAGCATTGTAGAAGGTTTCACAGAGTTATTTTAGTTTTTCTTCATCTGTTGATCTGAATCAACACTTTGAACATTCAATTTTTGTTTGTATTCTTGTATTTACTCATAAAATGATCTGATATTAATGATCAAACCTGTGTAAAAGCTATATTATAATATATAAACTTGCTTTACATTACAAGCAAAAGAAGACTTTACTTTATGTTAAGTGACGGCTGGAAATGCAGCTGAAAAGAAGCCATTGTGTCATGTTGTGTTCACGTTACATCCCAAATATTATAACACGGATCTGGCTGGAGGATGGAGAATTTGAAGAATCTCACACTTGAGAGAGAGAATACCTCAAAGTGAACCATCCCATTGGCTGTATTATCTGTAAACCATGTGCGTTTTCCCTGCTAGAGAAAAGATCTGAAGAAAAAATATCTGCCAAAATCTTCAATTATACATTTTCCAAATATACTGCAAGCCGAAGGAGGGCTTACTTCCCTGTTTGACCTATATTCCTGTACTCAGATGCTGCATTCGAGGACTCGCCCCTCAGATTCTAGAGCAGCATCTAAAACTGCCGTCTACTATGTGCAAGTAGGAGCTAATAACCAGCTAGACTAAAGCCACTGGTATGTAGCTAGATGTGGTGTCACTGGACTGGTTTTGCTGCTGGCCTGTGCTTTCTGGGCTCTGAGACCTGACTGTGGGAACTGTGGAGGGCCCTGCCTGAACACAGCTATCATTAGAGACGGCCCAAAAAGCAGGGCCTGGAAAGTTTGGAGACTGGCTCGCCAGACCGCAGCATTCTCCAGTCAAACAAACAAATGGGCTGATATAAAAAAAACAACAACAGATAGAGTGATGGTTATTTACCCGGGGAGTTTTTGGCCTTCATCCAATCACTCCACACCACAATAATGATAAGCAACAGTTATTCTGTCTCTGCTTCCACAGCGTTTTGTTTGTACCTTGCTAAACTGTGGCCAGCTTACACAGATTATCTCTTGTAATGTGGCGTGTAATTCATTTCAATAACATAACCTTTCATTTATTTCTCACTCATTTCCCTCCACGCTCTCGTTCATGTCGCTGTCCGAATCCTTTGTTTTCAGAGGTGAATCAGGAGCTGGCAAGACCGAGAACACGAAGAAGGTCATCCAGTACCTGGCCCACGTTGCCTCCTCACACAAAGGACGCAAAGACCACAACATTCCTGTAAGCCCCGCTGCTTACGTTTCCCCTCCTCTCAGCTTTGCCAAATCTGGGCCCCCACCTTCTCCTCATCCTCTCCTCTCTCTTTTTAGACGTCATCCCATTTAAACTGTATTGACTCACTTGCTCATGATGTCACTTTTAAAGAAAAAGCAAATGGTGTGTTTGTGAATGACCTTTCCGCATTGTTGGTGTAGTTAGAAGATTGATAATGCTCTCATGCTTTAGCTTAGCTTAGCTTAGCAGTATATGAAGAAGTGTGAGTGTCTTCGTCTAGTATCCCGCCAGAAAGCAAACGAGCTTCGGGCACAATGTTGTGTAAAAAAAAAAAGAAAAGAAAGTGTTATAATCAGTGGCTAACCTAGTAGCTGCTTCAGGAGGGATGTCACGATTATTCAATTTCACAATTGATCGCTGTATTAAATGGCATTATTAATTAATCGTCAACATTCTTCAATGACGTCACTTTACATTAAAAAAAAATCATGTCTGAAAATAAAGAGATGCACCAATCTGGGTATCGGCTCCGATATTTACTACTTAGTTGAATAGCTGAGGCCAATCACATGCTGATCCAGTCATTTCTTTTATTTATTAAAGTGATACCGTGTAACTTTTGAACCCAGTGTTAGCCAAATGTTATGATACATCATATTCTACCATTATTATTAATATAAGTAACTACAGCTGATTTTTGTGGTCAATACAGAGCACCTGACGCAAGTTGTTGCTCCGAGGGGGCTGCCATTCTCAAAAACCAGGCATTGTAACTTCTCAGGAGCGGCCCGTCTCTCATTGGATCATGTAATCTGGAGCGCTTTGATTGGCTTGATGACTTAAAAATCAGCTTTTCAAAGTGGTCTGCAACACTTTTCCAAAACACAGACTGAGACTGTTTGATTTTGAGACAGTTGTGGCGCCTGTGGGAAGTTACAGGTTTAGTGCCCATAGTGGCCAAAAGTTACACAGTTTAACTTTAAAGGAATATTCTACCCACAGAATGATTTAACTTTATTTTCCACTTACCCTCATGGTGAGCAAGACTCTGGAGCACTTTTTTAATATGTCAAATGCAGCCGGAGATCAGGAAGGCTTCTTGTTTCCCCCCAACTTTCATATAATGGAGTTCACTGGGGTCCGAGCCAAAAAGGTCCATAAAAGTCCACAACAACTTGTCAATATTCCTCCATACTGCTTGTCGAATGTAATCCAAGTGTCCTGAGTGGGTAGCATCCATAATTTACTCGAAATTGCGTCATTTAGTATATTTTTAGAGCCTAAACAATACGATATCACATGTCTAGCGAGCACACCGATGCACGTTCACGAAACTACGGAAGCCGCGGCAGACGAGATCGCGCGTTCTCTTTTTCTTTCGTTCTCTCTTTTAGATCAATATCCAACCCCCCTACTTTGTTTGCCCCGGTTTGTCTTGAGCTCTTGCGATCTTACCACAATGTAAACAGTGAATTTCTTCTTCTACGCTTGCATTATCGGCAGAGTAGGCTCTGAACATCAAGGCTTCCATAGTTTTGTGATCGCTCATGTGCGCGCATCGCGGAAGTAAACAAAACTCTTTGTTAGGCTCTAAAAATATACTAAATGGCGTAGTTTCGAGTAAATTCTGGACGCTACCCACTCAGGACACTTGGATTACATTGGACGAGCAGTATGGAAGAATATTGACAAGTTTTTGTGGACTTTTATGGGCCTTTTTAGCTTGGGCCCTGGCGAACTCCATTATATGAAAGTTGGGGGGAAACAAAAAGCCTTCCTGATCTCCGGCTGCATTTGACATATTAAAAAAAGTGCTCCAGAGTCTTGCTCACCATCAGGGTAAGTGGAAAATAAAGTTAAATCGTTCTGTGGGTGAACTATTCCTTTAATATCATACACAGTAATACAGTTACAATGACGACTCACTTCAGTTCTGTAGCGATGCCTGTTACATCATCACTGCAAAAAGTTAAATTTTACCAAGTATATTTTTCTAATTTCTTGTCAAAATATCTCATCATGCTCAAAACAAGACAAAATTACCTAAAAAGAAACATTTCATTGAGATATAGGAACTTGTTTTAAGGCAATGCATCTTATTTCAAGAAATCTTATCGAGAAAATTTTACTTGCGCAATTGGCAGAATTTTTTTGTTTATTACAAGCAATAAAAAACTTTTTTTTTTTACTTATTTTAAGAGAGGCCTCATTTTTTTTGCTTGTAGGGGGTCCAAATTTCCAGAAAGAAAAAAGCAGTGCACTTAAAATTACCCACAAAGCATCTTGAAAACTAGGGAGCTTAGATGGTCTCTAGACAGGTCACTATAGACCACAACGCATTGCGGTCAGGAGCCCTGAATGGCGCCAAGTGTTGGACACATCGAGCATCAGAAAAAAAGAGAGAAAAACCGACAAAAAAGAAATTAAACACACTATAATTAAATGAAATATCTTCACTTAGACATTACAGATTGATTTTTGATTTGAACCAGATCACGTGATCTGCGGCGAGGAAAAAGTAAAGTCAGCTTCGTGTCAGAATCGCCAGCAGAATGAGTGCACTAGACAGTGTGCTATGTAGTATTAGTGAGTATTAGGGAGGGAGTAGGGAGGACATATGGACACAGCCCTAGATTGTAGCATGTGAAGCGCCATCGTTTTGGGTTGGATTGGTAAGATTGATACCCTGACGTAAGGGCCCAAAAAAGTAGGGATGCACAATATTGGAATTTTGGCCGATATCCGATATGCTGATATTTTAAAACTCATGTAGCTGAAAACCGATATCAATACCGATATTAAAGCGGGAAAAAAATAAGAAGTCATTGCAAATAGCAGTTTTGTTATCCTTTTCCGATACTTTGAAAAATAGGGGTGGGAAAAAATATTGATACAATAAAATATCGCGATATTTTCACATGCCAATATCAAATCAATATTTAAAATCACGGTATCAATCTATTTTATTTACAAAATTTCGTGAGATTTCATCGTTCTGTTACAAAATCTCATGATATTTTGTGAATTCTTGCAAGATTTTGTAACAGAATGATGAAATATCACGATATTTCACTAGTAAAATAGATCAATACCGCATTTTTAAATGTCAATATGATATCGGCACATGAAAATATCACGAAACTTTTGTGAATTCTCGCGAGACTTTGTGACAGAAAGATGAAATATTGCAAGATTTCATTAGTAAAATAGATCGATACCACATTTTTAAATGTCAATATGATATCACCATATGAAAATATTGTGATATTTCAGTGTATCAATATTTTTCCCACCCCTAGTCTTTAGAAGTTTTAAAGTCTGTAAAAAAATAAGTTTTTGAAAAAGAAGAAGAAGAAGTTTTTAGTTTTTTTTTTTTTAACTTTTGAAACAGTGGGCTGGTTGTTTAAATATCGGTTAAATATTGGCCCATATCGGTATGGGCCTATATCGGCCCATACTGATAGGGTCCGATTATATTATGCTTCCCTACAAAAACAGTAGGATGGGTCAGATATTCCCTTCCCAGTTTTTCCCAGTGGAAATGCAAAAAAAAAAAAAAAAAGCGGACTGTCCCAATCCAGACCTTTCGGAGGACACAGGACTTAAATGTCCAAAATCAGCTTTTCTCGTTGAGATGATGCCAGATTTGTATTTTTGACATGACATAAGTAATAACCTTGTTAATGAATTAATGCGAAAAAAAGTGTAAATTTATTAACACATAATCATCATTATAATCATAAAGCTGTGATTATTTATTTGACAGTAAATGTACCAGAGAAATCTGTAATCGTGGCATCCCTAGTAGCCAGTGGGGGGGGGGGGGGCTAATGTTCTGTTTGCTTGTTTCTTTATAAGCGCTTCAGGTTTTAACAATTGCATTTGTTTATCCGTAACAAACAGCCCGAATCTCCCAAAGCATTCAAGCTACAGGCAAGTGTATCTCTGGCTTTCTTTTAAAACACACAAAAAAAAAAGAAAAAAAAAGAAGAGTGTGTGATCCATTTTGATGTTTGTGTGTATTTGCATGCCCCTCTCTTCAAACATCTGCTTCCTCCATAATGATGTTAACGGACTAATCTAAGCTTCTTTCATTATGAGGTATTTGTTTGTGCTGGCTCAGTCTTCTCACATGATTATATGAAACCCAGTGAATCTGCCTTGAAACCGACAGGCTCATGACATGAAAACACTTTGTTTTATCAGTTGGTTTGGGTTTATTAGAGTAAAGATGTTCTATTAGGAACACATGTCAGTCAAATACCTGCAATAAAGCTGTTGATTATGGAGCCTGAGCATTCAGACGATCACAGCCGCACCAAACATCTCTCCTCAAACTTTATTTTTGTTCCCGTTTAAGTAAAAACGAATGTTTGTCATTAGAGAGCAAAGTTTGAAAACCGGTCTTTCTTTTCCATGCATGTTTTCCATCAGTTATAAACTTTAGATGCATGTTTGTAGAGTTTATGGAGAATTTCTGATAATCTCACCTGGATTTTCTGATATTAATTCAGCATGTTTTGTCCCAGATTGGCTTAGGTAAAACCACTCAGCCTCTTCTGGCAAAACTCCGTCTTTTGTTTCTCAGTTTCTCTACAAAATTGACATTTTCTGGCTCCTCTCATCTGACTTTTCCCTTGTCCCCCAAATCAGTACCCGATGTTTCTCTGTCATCTGCAAATCTAATAACTGCATAAGCTGAGGGAGTCTTATGAGTCCTATCATCCCAAACTTCTGCTGCTTGTTTAATATGCTGTGTCTCAGCAGCTGAGAGCTGGAAGCTGCCACTCAGTGCGTCAGCGCTCGCTGGCCGGAGCGCAGCATCCACGCTGACCTCCCTAATGCCGCTTTTCCTCTGCGTTGCATTACAGCCGCCTCTGGGCACGGGCCAGAGGAATGTAGGGCCGAGGGAGAGAAAAGATACGGTGCAGGCGAAGCGATTGGAAGGAGGTGGAAATTACTTAGAGCAGACTAGAAAGGAGCTGACTTTTATAAGCTTCTCAATGAGTGTGTCAAATGGGAATGCTGGTTACACAGGCACGTACACACTGCTGTTACTCAGTCAGTCCTCCAGATAACGCTGAGAATGAACCTCTGTTATACTGATGAGCGTTTGCATATAAGTAGCAACACTTAGACACAGCGGACTGCACAGAGACGGTGAGATAATTTGCTCTATGGTGCTGCTTACTATAGTATGTTTAGGAAGGTAAATGAAACTATTTAAAGTTCCACTGGAGCTCAACATTC
Source organism: Atherinomorus stipes (assembly GCA_023101725.1). Classification (NCBI taxonomy): domain Eukaryota; kingdom Metazoa; phylum Chordata; class Actinopteri; order Atheriniformes; family Atherinidae; genus Atherinomorus; species Atherinomorus stipes. Next base: position 994,644 of record JALJCO010011496.1, read on the forward strand.
TTTTAATGCTCTACCTCTGGACTTTGTCTCCTTGTTTAGTTGTGCCAGTCAAGTTAAGTTGTTGAAAAATGTCAACTATTTTCCCCATTTTATTCCTATTTTTAATGAAAAGTTTAGTTTTTTTTAGGAGATCCAAAGACGCTTATTCAGTTTAGCTCCTGAATAATCATTCGCCTTTTGTAGAGATGTCCGATATTATGTGCCTACCGATATTATCGGCCAATAAAGGTATTAAGATGCAATACTGGAAAATATCGTTATCAGTTTTTCAGACTGATATTTTTAATAAGGAAATCTTGCGAGATCTTGTGTCATTAGCAGCGCTCCAGCATTTAGAAAAGTCCCTGTTATTGTTTAAGAACTTCATATCCCAGCATTCCTTTCAGAGTCATGTGACTACGGTGCAGCTGCTGCTGCTACAGACTGACTTGCTTTGAAGCTGCTTATAATATGTCTGGTTTTAAGTTGTTGGTTAAGTTACCAAGTTGTCAGAAACATTAGAATTAGCCACATGTTGGCTAATACCTGCAAGTATCTGATATCTGGCAGCTTGATGTCCAAAATGAACTCCTCTGGCTGAGTTAAGGCTGTTTTGGGATCTTTGCTCTCGGAGCTATCTAAATTTCTGATATCCATTATCAATATTGGTTGATATTGCATATCAGAAATTAAAAGTTGGACAATATTGGTTTATCAGATATCGGTAAAAAGCTAAAATCAAACCTTTTGTCTTTGTTTGTTTGAATTTCATTACTCTAATCTGCTATAATCTAAAATGTTTGTTTCTTCAAAGTATTCATCCCTTTTTTGTGGGGAAGCACAAGAAGAGATGCAACCAGGAAGCAAGTGTGTACACTGCAAAAACTCAAATCTTACCAATTATTTTTACTAATTTCTAGCCAAAATATCTCATCACACTCAAAATAAGACAAAATTACCTAAAGAGAAACATGTCAGTGAGATATAGGAACTTGTTTTGAGATAAATGCATTTTATCTTATCAAGAAGATTTCACTTGTTCTATTAGCAGAATATTTAGTTTATTATAAGCAAAAAATTGTTTTACTTATTTTAAGAGTGGCCAAGATTCTTTTGCTTGTAATAATAATATTAAAAACTGCTAATAGAAATGACATTTTCTTGATAAGATTACTTGAAATGAGATGCATTTGTTTTAAAACAAGTTCCTATATCTCACAGAAATGTTTCTCTTCAGGTGATTTTGTCTTATTGTGAGTGTGATGAAATATTTTGACTAGAAATTAGAAAAATATACTTGGTAAGATTTCAGTTTTTGCAGTGTAAGTCTTCACTATCAGGCTAATGGTCCTCAATCTCGGTCTCTGTATTATTTTTCCGCTATTCTATGTAACAAAAACAAAAAGGTTGTAGGTATTCTAACTAATTAGATGATGTATACTGACCAACCTGCAGGGTTAACCAGCCTGGCAGAACTTGCTCTGCTTCCTCTGAGCTGAGTGAGCCCAGAAGGGCCAGTGAGGACTATTTTAGTCCTGCCGGTGCCCTGGTTAGAGAAAACGGTGTCATGTGTAAAAGAATCGAATGATTTCAGAGCCAGAGTGCTTCATCTACCCATCAGCTCAGGTTTTAGGATTCTGGAGGCAGCCATGCGACCATCCTGGTGGTACACCTTTCGGACACACCATATATGGTCTACCATCACAGCCAGAGGAATGTGCAAACCAGAAGAATGCTCTCACTCATCAGTCCAAGCTAAAACCCCCTCACCATCGCACATGTGGCAAAAACACTCTCACTTTAGTGCTTTTGCGGTTTGACGAGCTCTATCAAACTGTTTGGTTGTCTTGGCCCCTAAAACTTGTCGAGTTCCCCTGACAAAAATCGCGTTGTGCTGCAGTTGACTCAAGCAAAGCCAACGGAGTCGTGATGAATTGCTGGCTGTCTGAAAGATTGGCTTAACATACTGACTTGGCTTCATTTCTCTGTCTGTTGTTTTGAATAATTGATTTTGCCTTTCCAGCTTGTGTATGTTTTAAAAAATAGATAAGTAAATCAGATATAGTGATGAAAGATCCAGTTGTGTACCAGGTGTTTGACAGCTTCTTACCTTTGTTCTTTCTCACAGGGTGAGTTGGAGCGCCAGCTCCTGCAAGCCAACCCCATCCTTGAATCATTTGGCAATGCCAAGACAGTGAAGAATGACAACTCATCTCGCTTTGTGAGTTCACATCCTCCATTTAAATGATCATTATTGTAATTTAGATGAGAAATGACCTTAACTGTGTATACAAATGAATATTTATTACCCTAACCCTCACATAAACCCCAAGAATACCATCAGTTTGTATTAAACATGTTTAGAGAACAGTGTTTGCATGCTGGTTATAAAATATGTGATCTGTAAAAGTAATGATCTCATCTTTAATCATTGGATGCCTCGTTTTGCATAAACAAAAATCTTTTTTTTTTTTTTTTTGGTGGTTGAAACTCATGTGATTCACCAGCCTCTTTCATGGTTTTGTAAATTAACATTAAGAAAATAAAAATACTAGAACTTCTTGCTTCCTAGGGATGGATGATATGGACTAAATAAATGTATCACGATAAGTTCTGATTTTCATCACGGTAACGATAATTGACAATTAAATTGTTTTTATTGTAAATCTATCACTACATTCTGTCTTGAGAACCCTAAAATAATTCTAGAAGCCACTAAACTGCATCAGTTACGTTCAAGTAGTACACTGTAGTGACACCAACCAGACAAGTCTGAAATATGAGAACAAATTTGACATTTATTCATATGATGCAAACAAAAAAACAAATAACTGTAAATACGAGCTGATAAATTTAAATGAATTTATCGTTTTTATCGTGAGATGACTTATTTTTATAATGGGGAATTTCTTTGACGATATATTGCACATGGTGATATATCACGAGGGCTGTAACAGTATATGTATTAGTGTCGAACCGTTCGGTACACTGCTCTCGGTTCGGCACGACCCTCTACCGAACGTCTAGGTGCAGGATTTGTTTATTTAGCTCTTTATTGTTTCATTGAGTTTTTGCGTGCCAACGGACATAATAAAGTGACGGACCGTAAGCTAGTTTAGCTAGAAGGCGCCCCTGTTAAGCCTCGAGTCCCCATCTGGGAGCACCTTGGTTTCGACGGTTTTGATAAAGAGGGAGGAGGGGGAAAAAAGGCAGACAAAACAAAAGCAGCATGCTGACTCAGTCGGGTATGAACACAGAAATGCTTCCAACATAACGCACCTAAAGCCACAACACACAAGTTTGAATGTTACTGGTGCAACTGAAAAACAGACTAATTTAGCACAAACACGTGTAAAAACAGCAGTATGTTGCTTATTTATGCATTTTTTTTATTCAGGCAATCTGACCAGAAGAGGAACCTGCTGTGATGTTTAGTTTTTGTGATGAAGTTGAGTGAAATGAAAGTGGAGCTGTTTCTGTTAAATGCTGCTCTTAAAACTCAAATGGTGAGGTGAAAGCATGTTTTTGTTTTTTTTTTCATTGAAAAGTGTAAAAAAAAAAAAAAAAACAGCAGGAATTTATTTTAAAATATTTTCTTTATTTATGGTTATTTTTTTCCTCATTCAAACAATATGGCTGAAAAACAAACAGCTGTGATGTTAAATTTTAGTGAACTCGTTCATAAAACATATTTGTATTTTTTTTCCATTACTGTTCCGAAACAAAAAAAAAAAACGAACCGTGACTTGTGTACAGAGGTACAATACATACCGAACCGTGATTTTTGTGTACCGTTACAGCCCTATACATCACCCATCCCTGTTGCTTACAAATCAATTCCCTTTATTTTAATTCCTTTCCATGCAGGCAGCGGGAAGTTATCGCTGCCTGCCAGGAAATATTCTGCTTCATAACTCCTATAAAAACAGCAACCTGTTATTCTTGTGTTGGTTTTTAATATAAAATGTCAACTGGTGAGCTTTTGAGGGTTTAGTAGGTGGATTTAGTTACATTTACACCAACCATGGCTCTTAGTTTACCCTGTTTTTAAATTTTACTGTAATTGAGTGAAAGCAGTGCCAATCTTCACTTTAATATTACCACAGAAAGAGTCACATTATGTTTCACTATTTTTTAAATACTCATTTTGGGTTATTTTATTACATAACTTCAGAAAAGATTTTTTATTTTATACAGGTAATAAGAAAATGATGCCACGCATTGCTGATCACACCCATTTCAAGCTTTTCAAAGGTCTTTGTGACTGAGTCGGCCATGTGGTTGTGATTAAGCGCCGCGGCGTTCAGGTCCACGCGAATCGCTGCTGTTTCAGATGAGAAGCAGCGGTTCACGGCAGACACATGGAGTGCACGCATTCCCACACACAACCACACATTCAGCGTCAGGAAACCACAGACATGCCTCAGATTCTTTCTGACCTGTTAACCTGGCACTTCCTTATAAAGGCATTTTCTTCCTCTCTGCATTTCTGTCATCTGCAAGACTCCACAAGGTGGTATGAAAAATGCAGCTGTGCCCCAAAGGAAGGAAAACTAGATAGATGACAGCTGCAGACACATGCACAAACACCAGTATGCCAGCATACAGAGAGCAGCCTTTCAGGTTGAGCTCCGTTTAACATCTGCTTGTCTCCTGCAGGGGAAGTTCATCAGAATCAACTTTGACGTCACGGGCTACATCGTCGGGGCCAACATTGAAACATGTATCCTCATTGTCGGGACAGAGAGAGCAGACTGAGTTTAGAGAGCCGTGGGACGGTTGCACGACTCACCGCGGCTTATGTTTTACCACAAGAATGCAACTCCCATTCTGCATGTTCCCCACACCAAGCTAGAGGGCATTGAACTGTAAAGAAACAAAGCTTTCTTTGTTATTTCATTTTTATTAAAGCTCGTTATTCCTGATGAGGCAAAGAAACAGAAAACTTTCTGAGATGTTTGTTTTTTCTATAAGGCTTGTAGTAATGGTTTAGATTGGGAATCTAGGAGATTATTTCATAAGAATACTGCTAATTTTTAATGGTTTTTAAAGGAGCTGTATCATGCTTTTCAAATGTTCCAAAAGTCAAATACAAGCATATATAAGCTAAATACAGCCATGCAAAAAATTAAGAGACCAACTTTGTCATCAGAAATAATGGTTAAGCAACCGAGTACCAACTGTGGTGTGAATCATGTGACTAAAAGAGAAAGAAAAGAAAATATAAAATGCCTAAAAGCTGTTTTTGGCAGTACAATGCCATAGATATTGTTGTAAACTTGAAGAACTTAATAACCAAAATCACTTATAAAGAAAACCATGAAAACGGTTGGATATCAGTTCATAAATTAAACTCTTATGAGCTATTTTTGTTTTATCGTTATATTTGTCCAGACAAATGTACTTTTAGTAGTACCAGTATTTAAAATGACCAAGAAATATGAGAAAACAAGGGTGTGTTCCCCTCACCACCACAGAAACTAATTTAGTGTTAAATATTAGTTTTTTTATGCGTCTAATTTCCAATACGGAAGTAAGATGTCTGACTGTACTGACCCACCGAAGCTCTCGACCAATCTCAACATGTTTACGCCCATTTCATGACGTCGCCCTGGAACAGACACAGATGCTGAAGGGCAACAAATTTGGTTAGAGCACCGGCTTCGTCACTCAAGAGGACACTATATTGCAGTGGCAGAGCCAGAAATTTTTCACTCAGGGGTGGCCATAAGTAGATACCTCAGAGCGCATGTATGTATATATTACATATACATCCAACTGTACGGGGTAGCTTATGTGTAAAATAAGAAGGAAAAGTGGTTGTGAAGCAGATTTGGACCTCCCCTGTGAAGCAGAACTTTTCTTTTCCCAATCCCAATATCTCAGCGAGAAAAGCTTAAAAGTGGGATTTTCAACTTCTGCATGTCCGGTCTTCAAAATTCCAACTGTATGGGGTAGCTCGTGTCTAAAATAATAAGGAAAAGTGGTTTAGAAGCAGCTTGGGGTCTCTGTAACTGCTTGAGTGTTGCCCGGTTAAAGCATGGGGGGTGGCCACGTGATTGGGCAGCCATGGCCGTGGCCACAGCATGCCTTACGTCTTTATGCGTTGGCAAAATATATATTCATATATATTACTCAAATATGCACAAATACAGAAAAAAACGACTTAAATGAAGTTTTTATGAGGAAATAACAGTAACATGCTTAAAAGCTCTTAAAAGTCCATTTTTCATGATACGGCTCCTTTAATGGCTGCTTCTTGATCAATTTTGTTCTTTTATAAGATGGCAGTTTCCTTTTCCCTACCAGCCCTTGACCTTTGCTCTCAGATCTCCTGGAGAAGTCGAGGGCCATTAGACAAGCAAAGGATGAGCGGACCTTCCACATTTTCTACCGCCTGCTGGCAGGGGCTGGAGAGCATCTTCGAAGTGAGTATCAGAGGAGCAGAAAGGATAAAAGAATCAAAGCAATGGCAGGAAGATTTCCTTTGTGTGCTTGTTTGACTCAGGCGAGGAGCGGAGCCTCAGAGAGCTGGTTTGAATTAGAACCAGTGCAGCAAAAACTGTCTAGTTTGCTTTTAATTGACCTCATTGGCTCATTGTTTCAGGATGATGTGGGAGATATTTTATGAACAGTCACTTCCAACTATTACAACATATTTCTCCTGCAAACTGGTGGGTTTTAAGTGTCATTTAAGCCCGCCATGCATTACACAATCAATCTGAAACTGGATCCTAACTAACATAGGTCTCTGATTCAAAAGATTTGATTGTTTTTTGGTCTTTGTTTTGTTTTAATTAAACTTTCATGTGTATTATTATATACCATAAATCAAATGGTTTTAAGAGGAATTACAATTCAGAGGATGAGCTCAACATACATTTGACTAAAAATCTTTATATTTAATTCTAAGTGTTAATATCTGAAGCCAAAAGTAGAGAGATGTGGACTAGTTTACCCTGCAACAGAATTCTCTCTGAAAAATTCTAGTTTTCCACAGCTGTTGTTCTTTAGCTGGGACACATGTGGTCTGCAGCCATCTTCCAGTTGATCCACATCCTTCCAGTTCACTGCCGTCAGTCTTTTAGCTGTCGCACATTCACTTATTAGAATTTATTTATGAACTTTGGACAAAAGTCTTTCAGTAAGGGTTTAAAAGGCATGAAACCAGATCACATCAAAGAGGACAGCCGGCAGTTTTACCCAAAGTTGTAGAACATTTTCCCAAAATGTTTGTATTTTACTGCATGAACAAGCCATGTGATAAAAGGTCCCCTGACCCTGCGCAGTAACGGCAACAAATGTTTGAGTTAGCTACGCCAATATTGTGCAGGCAGATGTGAGTAAAATATGTTCTACAAAGATGAAATCTGAGTTTATCCTTCTGTTTCTTACTGATTCGGATGTTTTCTTGATTTACATATTTATATTACAACAAGTACAGTATTTCTACTTCCTCTCTTCCCCGTTCCCTCCCTTCCCTCCTTCTCAATCCCCAAAAACCACAAATAAAGAAAAGGAAGCAAACTGAAAAAAAAAACAATACTAAGGAAGGAAATAAATAAGATTAGTGAAATAGATTTAAAACACTAACAATTTATAAACTGTATATGATTTGGATGTTTTCTGAGTTTTTCATGTGCTAATTTAAGCTAAGCTAAGAAAGAAATTCTTGTGCCATATAGCTCCAAAATTAGAGTACCAATAAAAGGGTAACAACAATAGAGAATCATATAAGTATAAAAATAAGCCAGTCGAAATAAGTAGTTACACACGACAGTGAAAATATTGCAGGATCTGCTTCAGTTTCCCAGTTCAGATTATTTTCTGATTGTTTAATTTTCCATAAGGGTTTGATGCATTTTTCCCAAATATTTGGCCGTAAATATAAGCTGAAAAAAAGTTTAATCCCCTTTAGCTGTGTTTTTTCAGTGTTTGCATGGTAATTGATGCTTATATTAATAAATGCATATAAACATCCACATAACCAGAATCTCAACAAAACCAGTTGTAGGAAAACAGAAGACAATTCAAAGCACAAGCACTTCACACAAATGTTGAAAACAAGCCAACAATCTTTAAAGGTACAGTATGTAAGAATTACTGACATCTAGTGGTAAAGATGGGTATTTAAAAGAAAAGACCTTTTCTTTCAAATGACTTCATATTCCAGCACTATTGTGAATGTATAGTGGCTGTTAGTGGCCAAAATTCTCCCAGACATAAAGATGTTTTCATCTGTGAGTGGATCCAGTGGTCTCAGGTGTACTATGACTGTACTAGGAGGAACTATTTTTTTTACATCTTTTAAGCTATTACTGATCCCAAACAGTCTCTAACTCCCATTAAACAAAGCTGGTACAGCAGTTTGAAAGTTTAGAGGGTTCCCACTTCACACACATTGTTTTGTACATTCAGGGACACCGTAGTAAAAATGGTGGAACAAATATGGCAGCCTCCATATGTGCACCACCCAGCAAGTAGATATAAATGACTCATTCTAAGAAAGTAAACATAACAGCTGTTCTAGTGCAGCAATTACACATCAATGGAAACAAAGTTTTGAATTATATATCACATTTTTCTGCCATTGACCTTTGATTTTTTTTACATACTGTACCTTTAATGGCTGAAATAGTTTTCAGGACAAATAAAGGGATATAATTATGCAGATGCTCTTAACTGACACAGAATATCAACTTTAATCATTTCAGCATGTAAGAAAACATACACAAGTAGGGAAAAAAAAGTGATTATAGAAATGCCTTTGGCTAATTAATTATCCTTAAAAAACACATCTTTATCTTTATTTCCGTCTCCAGCCGACCTGCTTCTCGAGGGTTTCAACAGCTACCGCTTTCTGTCCAACGGAAACATTCCCATCCCGGGTCAGCAGGACAAGGAGAACTTCCAGGAGACGATGGAGGCCATGCACATCATGGGTTTCTCCCACGATGAGATAGTCTGTGAGTACAAGTTCCAGATGTGCTGAGAGACAAAGCACACTCTCCTTTCTCATTAAAACAATTGTTTTTCTTCTCCTTTCTTTATGCGTTGGCATGACCGACTAAACTTCCATCTTGTCCCGTGCTTGCAGGCATGTTAAAGGTGGTCTCTGCAGTGCTTCAGTTTGGCAACGTTGTCTTCAAAAAGGAGAGAAACACGGATCAAGCCTCCATGCCTGAGAACACAGGTAAACTCTCAACATCTGTGTGTGGACTCTGACCTTCCCGCTGATGGAAAACAGCCTCCACATATTACATGCTGTCATTATTCTCCACTCTGAGCATATGCTTCGTATGAAACATGATTATGCTGCAGATATATTATGTGTGTCTTTATATAGGAATGCTTGTAATGTTTGGATCATGTCTGCACCACCAGATGCTCCGAAAATCTCAGATACATTCTTGGCACAAAGCTGTCAGCATGAGGCAAAAGTTAAATGGATTTTATAGCAAGCAATATTAAATTAGCCGTCTCATTTTAGTCCTGGAAGAGTTTAGTTAAAGAAATCCTGTTTGAGGTCTCAGACCTGCCAGAATTTGTAAAATGGCAGTGAGGTCATACAACTTTGTTAAAACAGCAAAGTCATGGCCAAAAACAAGAAATTTCAACTAAAAAAAAAAAAAATCTTATCAGGTTATATTGAGGTTATATCCAGGTTGCGCTTTTTTAATTAAACTCCCATTTTTAATAAGTTTAGAGGCAACATAGTGACTTTTTCTTTTCTTTGTCACTCTCATTTAGGTTCCTCCCCAGCTGCTGGTTATTGATATGAAGTCTCTTTGAAGCAGAGAGGGACTGTCTTGAAGAGTGATTTTGAAATATATCACTGTAAAAGTTGCTAAATCTAGTTTCCCAGAGTTTAACAAATGAGCACTCCTCCCTCTGAGATTGTGGATTGATTCGTGGCGTGTTTGGATCAAAAGAGTCAATCTAACCATGCATTTGTGAGTGTACATGTGGGATAGAGATCTGCCTCTCTGTAGCCAATTTAAACTTATTTAAATATTTTAAGAATGTAATAACTTCTAAAAACAAATGCATTTATTAATTATTGATGTGTTATTTGTAGGCTGCTGTAGGTTTACTGGGCTGGAAAATGCCTCGTGCTTTTTCTCTGACGTAACACTGAACTGGTGAACATCATCATCACCTGTCGTCCCTGACTGAAGTTACTGATCAATTCCATGTGTTTGTCCTTTATTGGATCCCCATTAGTTTTTACCTAGGTAAAGATTGCTCTTTCAGGGGTCCATTAAATACATTTCCATAACATTACAATTGCTTCATATATATATATGCACAAACCCAATATACAGTTGTGTGAAAAAGTGTTTGCTCCCTTCCTGATCTCTTTTTTTGAATGTTTGTCACACTTAAATGTTTCAGATCAGAAAATGCAGTTTAAATTAAGGTTTTTATTCATGGGGGAAAAATCCAAACCTCCATGGCCCTGTGTGAAAAAGCCCCCCCGTTAAAACATAAATTAACTGTGGTTAACTTTGGAAAGCTGAGTTCAATTTCTCTAGCCACACCCAGGCCGGATTACTGCCACACCTGTTCTCAAATCAAGAAATTGTCACGCCTGAGCTCAGCAGTCAAACAAGGGGGCCCAAATGCAGACGTCAGCCAGGTACCAGGTTTTTTCAAAATGACAGTTTTATTTAAATTGTGTGGAGGAAATAATCCGGGGAACACGGGAGCTCTGGGAGGAGAGGGAGATGGTTAATGTGGTGATCCAGTTTAATGTACAGTTAATTGTGACAGAGTGGAGGGTCTTACTAGATTCCTGGTGGAGATCCAAGGCTGAGGGGGGAGTGAAGGTTGCTGGCTGTGAGAAGGTGGAGGGGCGAGCTGGCAGGCAATGGCTCCGGGAATGGAGAAAGAGTCGTGGAGAGCTTGAAGCAGGTTCTTGTTGTTTGTTGGAGTCCAGTTTGGGCAATGAAGCACTGGGAGCACAAAAACAGAGATGAAGTAGCTGAACGGGAAGTAGGGATGTTATGCTCGAGCCCGTCTGCTCGACTCCGCCTCGATCTTATGAACCGGAAGTCTCGCTACCGCTGTTTTGGTGGAAGTGTCAGCATGCCAAAAGCCACGTGACCACACAAACCGAGGCCTCGTTACGTCATCCGCGAGTGTCGAGCCGAAGTCTTGAAGAAACTGGGTTTAATAATCTGTTAGTGCTTAATACAGTTTCCAATCGCTTGGGAATTTATTGAAAAATAGTTAATTTATCACAGAGGATAATTCCAAGATATTAACCACAAAGGAAACACTAACTGAAGATTGGCAACGTATCTTTTATTATACACCGTGTCAGAGACAAGACAGCTCCAGACAGAGCTTCCCTCAGCTGCAGTACACATCCACGGCCAGCAGATGTAACTCATGCTCACGGTCTCAAATGTCTCGAGACTTCGTGTCGATCTCTTGGCAGCTGTGTCAAAATGTCTCAGTGTCTCATGAAGCTTCGTTTTCACCATCCCTAACGGGAGGACACAGGGAAAAAGGCCTGATACCCACAAGGTAGTGAGACAATCTGGCAAAGTCTGGCTGCTCCTGTAGGTCCTTAAGTAGGCAGCTGATGAGGTCTTGATTGAACACAGGTGATGGTAATCAGCAGGCCAGACTCTGCCCTGGATCTCCTGGAAATCTGCTCAGCCCCACCTAAGCTCGGAAACAGGACAGCAAGCAAGATTGTGACAGAAATCACTTAGATAGGACCTGCCCGATGAATTTAAGTAAACCAAAAGGTCCTCAAAAGCTAGACATCATGCTGCGATCCAAAGAAATTCAGGAAAAAATGAGAAACAAAGTAATTGAGATCTATCAGTCTGGAAAAGGTTACAAAGCCATTTCTAAAGCTTTGGGACTCCAGAGAACCACAGTGAGAGCCATTATCCACAAATGGTGAAAACATGGAACAGTGGTGAACCTTCCCAGGAGTGGCCGGACGACCAAAATTACCCCAAGAGCACAGCGACGACTCATCCAAGAGGTCACAAAAGAGCCCAGAACATCATCCAAAAACTGCAGGCCTCACTTGCCTCAATCAAGGTCAGTGTTCATGACTCCACCATCAGAAAGAGACTGGGGGGCAAAAATGGCCTGTGTGGCAGAGTTCCAAGACCAAAACCACTGCTGAGCAAAAAGATCATAAAGGCTCGTCTCAGTTTAGCCAGAAAGCATCTTGATGATCCCCAAGACTTTTGGGAAAATACTCTGTGGACTGACGAGACAGAAGTTGAACTTGAAGGTGTAGGTCCCATTACATCTGGCCTAAAAGAAACACGGCATTTCAGAAAAGGAACATCATACCAACAGTAAAATATGGTGGTTTTAGTGTGATGGTCTGGGGCTGTTTAGCTGTTTCAGGACCTGGAGGACTTGCTGTGGTAAATGGAACCATGAATTCTGCTGTCTACCAAAAATCCTGAAGGAGAACGTCCGGCCATCTGTTGGTGACCTCAAGCTGAAGCACACTTGGGTTCTGCAGCAGAACAATGATCCAAAACACACCAGCAAGTCCACCTCTGAATGGCTTAAGAACAACAAAATGAAGACTTTGGAGTGGCCTAGTCAAAGTCCCCACCCTGAATCCCATAGAGATGCTGTGACATGACCTTAAAAAGGCGGTTCATGCTGGAAAACCCTCCAATGTGGCTGAATTACAAAAATTCTGCAAAGATGAGTGGAACAAAATTCCTCCACAGCGCTGTAGAAGACTCACTGCCAGTTATTGCAAACGCTTGATTGCAGTTGTTGCTGCTAAGGGTGGAACAACCAGTTATTAGGTTTAGGGGGCAATCACTTTTTCACACAGGACCATGGAGGTTTGAATTTTATGTCCCCCCTTACTAATAAAAATCTCCATGTAAAACTTGTGTTATCTTTGTCACACATTTAAATTTGTTTGATGATCTGAAACATTTAAGTGTGACAAACATGCAAAAACGTAAGAAATCAGGAAGGGGGCAAAAACTTTTTCACACAGCTGTACAAAACCCAATATACAAAATAAACTACATAGACATAATAAGACATTTAACAATACAGCATACTTTAGAATGCCCAAAATGTGCACTTGTTTCATTAACCTTTATGAACCTTTAACCATACATTTAGTCTTTTGGGCATTTATTTTTCAACTTATTTTTAAGTTTCCCTTTAAGAGGGAAAAAAAAAGACGACGACCTCAGAAAAGCCCCTGTTGATAAAACAGCATCTTGAACTCGAGTTTGGAAGTTTTTCAGTTTTAACGTTGCCGATAAAGGCGAGCCGTTGAACCCTGATGCACCGCAGAGCAGCGATGTTACAAAGTGCATCTTATACAGTACAGTAGGAGGCAACACTTCAAACTTTTCCCTCCATCCTCAGTGAAGTAAGTCGCCTCAGTTAGAGTGAATACGTCACACTCACAGGCCTCGCCGGCTTAAAAAGACAGACTCCAATTTGTCGATTTATTTGCTATTTTTTATTTTAAGTACCATTTCTTTTTAAATGCTAGTATAGTACCGTTTTTAACGTTCTAGTATTGTGGTTCTATACTGGTACCGTGCAGCCCTACTGTACCTGGACCATTAACCAATCAACAGAGCAGATGACTCAGAGCTTCATTCACAAAACAAACGTATTAATCGACACAAACTTGCAGAAATACAAATCAATAATAATGATAATTAAGAATTGAGAACACGTCAACAGTCAGGAAAGCGACAAGCAACGTCAGCCAACACAACTAGTTCCGGTCGGGATACTTACATACTAAAAAGGAAAGAGAGTCAAGCTGCTAAATCTTGTGTGGGCTAAGAATTTAAATTTGTTGTTACTTGTTAGTTCTTCTCTGTTCTCAAGAGCAGTTTTCAGGACAAAATAAAATCGGCCTTCAATTGCGTATTTACTCACTGTGCAATGAGACGTTTAAATGACGTACATTTGATGTAATTTTTCAACGTCCAAATCAGATCTTCTGAAGGTGCAGAATGAAAGTTTTGATTATGTCTTTTTCAGACGTCGCGTGGAGATCCAATCCTGACGTATTGTCGACCTCCAATCTGGACGTTCACATGGCGTGCAAATTCTGCACTTATTCATTTGTTGGGTTAGGGTTTAAGTTGTAACTATGGTGCTCGGGCCAGTTGAACTAGTAAGAAAGTGGTGAATTTTAACCAGTCTGGAGCTGGGATTGAACCCAGGATCATTGAATTGAAGGAGCAATGGTTCAAGCCCTCTGCCACAGAGGATGTCAGGAAGCCATCAATGATGTGTAGTTGAGTTTACAGAAAGAAAAAAAAAGAAAAAAATTGAAATGGAGAGGGGGGCAAGAAAAATGGAACGTTAATTGGGATAAAATCTATGAATCTATAAATGAACAAGTGAAAATTCTGCATTTATTTTGCACGTTCTGATGACGTCTAGATCTGGTCTTTGACAGACGTCCAGATGAGATATAAATGTAAACGTCGGCTACACGTCTAAAACAAGTCCAATAATGACGTCTAAATCTTGGATCTATACTGCGCGTTTTGATAACGTCTAGATGTGGTCCTTGACAGACGTCGAGATGAGATATAAATGTAAACATCGGCGTTAAAAAAAACGTTTTTTTTAACAGATTTGCTAGTTTTTATTAGTTTCTATTTTTGGAAAATGTTTAGTTTTAGTTTGCTTTTTATTAGTTTCAGTGTTAGTTTTAGTTTTGGGGGGTTTTCTTTTCAGTAAATTAAAGGTGTTTGTCTGGTGTGACATTCAAAATCATCAGAAAGTCACTTGGAGTAAAACCAGTAGAGCAAAGTAAATAGATTAAATAGAAATAGATTTCAAATCGACCCAAAAGGCTTATGTATCATATTAATTTACAAAGACTAAAACTAAGGATGTTTCTGCAATAATTTTAGTTTTAGTTAGTTTTGTGAAGACACAATGCAGTTTCAGTTAGTTATCGTTTTGTTAAAAACTGTTGTTTTTATTTTTATTTCAGTTAACTGAAATGTTTTTTCAATTTTAGTTTTCGTTTTTTTCGTTAGTTTTAGTTAACTATAATAACCTTGTAACGTCTAGATGTGGTCCTTGACAGACGTCCAAAGGAGATACTTATTTGAACGTCCATTTAGCATGTAAAAGAGGTCCAATAATGATGCCTAAAACTTGGATCCATTTTGCACATTACGTTGACGTCTAGATTTGGTCTTCAGATGGCGTCTAAATTCTGAACGTCATTACGACGTCTCAAAAAGGTCCAATTTAGACGTCATATTTCTAACCTATTTTGCACGTCGCACTGACGCCTACATGTGGTCTTTGACGGGCCGACCTAGTACTGACATGATCCACACGTCTCTCCGACGTCCAATGTTTGTGTGGGTTTAATCACAGCAGGGTGGGTTGTGAAAATTGGTTTAGTTGTGCAAGGCGTGTTGGGATGGGCAAGATTATTTCATTATATATGTTTGTCGGAAAAAACACACAGGTCAGAAAAACCTGACCCATACATCACGAGCACAGATCTCCACCTAGCAGCTCATTTCCCACAATATCAATCCCCAAAATCTTTCAGAAAACTCCTGGATCCAGATGAGGATCCGGATCAATACCAAACTTTCATCAGTTCTTCCTCGTACCATTATCAACATTCCCTGAAAACTTCATCCAAATCCGTTCAGAATGTTTTGAGTTGTTTTGTTAGTTAACAGACAAACACCAGCAACTTTATTGAAGGATTCTGTACCATTGTGAGATATTATGGCCGTATGAGGGAAACCAAGCTTATTGGTGGAAGTTTGCGCTTTTGTGGTTCTTTCAGTCATTTGAACTTCTCATCAGATGCAGACTCGTTCAATAGTGTGAATTTAATATCATAACAACTAATATTTTTCTTCTTTTCTCAGCGGCACAGAAACTCTGCCACCTGCTTGGCATGAATGTCATGGAGTTCACCCGAGCCATCCTCACCCCCAGGATCAAAGTGGGACGAGACTATGTGCAAAAGGCACAGACTAAAGAGCAGGTGAGCTGCTTCAGCTTTATTTGTATAGCGCTAATCCATAACAAAGTCATCTCAGGGCACTTTCCAGGCATGATTAGTTTAAGTTACATTATGGATTACACCTCAAAAAGACAGAAAATAATGTTGTGAATATTTTTTATCTTGTGTCATATGATCAACAGAATGAGATAAAATCACTGAACTTGGGAACGCTGCATACTTTTTCAGTGAAAACTTGTCCAATCAGATGTCATTGTTTCGGTAGATAAACGCAGTCTCCCAGACTAATTATATTTGCCGTCATTTTCTCAGCTGTTAGACGTTAGAAAGTTCAAGTTTAGTCTGTTCCTTCTGTTTAGACTATACGTGAAATCCATAACACATGTTTGGAGAGGTCATTCACGGTATCTGGCTGATTTGTCGCCCGCCGTCTGACGTCTTGCTGAGACAAATCTGAGTCTCTACAGACTATATAACATCATCACAGTGTTTTAATTCATAAACTGGGTTGTTCATGATTAACATGTGTGTGTCTTTGCTCTTTGTTTTACCTCAGGCTGATTTTGCTGTTGAAGCTCTGGCCAAGGCGACGTACGAGCGGCTGTTCCGCTGGCTGGTCCACCGCATCAACAAGGCCCTGGACCGGACCAAGCGGCAGGGGGCCTCTTTCATCGGCATTCTGGATATCGCCGGCTTTGAGATTTTTGAGGTGATAATTAGGGATGCACAATATGGTAATTTTGGACGATATCCGATATGCCCATATTTTAAAACTCATGTGGCTGATAACCGATATCGATACCAATATTAAAGCTGAAAGAAATAAGCAGTCATTTCAAATAGCAGTTTTGTAATCCGATATTATTAAAAATATTGCAATATTTTCATATGCCGATATCAAATCAATATTTAAAAATGCAGTTTTGATCTATTTCACTTCCAAAATATCACAAGATTTTATCGTTCTGTTGCAAAATCTTACATGAATTATCACAAAATTTCGTAACAGAACGATGAAATATCACAAGATTTCGTTAGTAAAATAGATCGATGCAGCATTTTTAAATGTCAATGTGATATTAGCATATGAAAATATTGCAAATTTTGGGGAATTCTTGTGAGATTTTCTAACAGAACTATGAAATGTTGCGAGATTTTGTTAGTAAAATAGATCGATACAGCCTTTTCAAATGTCAATATGATATCAGCATATGAAAATATCTTGATATTTCAGTGTATCAATATTTTTCCCACCCTTAGTCTTTAGAAGTTTTAAAGTTTGTAAAAAAGAAGTTTTTGAAGAAGAAGTATTTTTTTTTAGACTTCAGAAACGGCTAATCGGTTAAATATTGGTTAAATATCGGTTGAACATCGTGGGGTGGCCAATGTCCGATACTCGGTTTCAAGGCCGATATAGGCCGATACCGAAAGGGGACCAGTTATACTGTGCATCTCTACAGGAGTGATAATGCTTCCTTACAAACGATTGTCCCATTTTTTGTGTCTGTAAAGACAATAAAACAATACTTTTGACTTTCCTTCCAGCTGAACTCATTTGAGCAGCTTTGCATCAACTACACCAACGAGAAGCTGCAGCAGCTCTTCAACCACACCATGTTCATCCTGGAGCAAGAGGAGTACCAGAGGGAGGGCATCGAGTGGAGCTTCATCGACTTCGGCCTGGACCTGCAGCCCTGCATCGACCTCATCGAGAGACCAGTGAGCGTTCCTCCGTCTGCACATCCGACTGCTCGTCCTCTCTGTGAACGTCCTGCTTCTGACACCGTATGTCTCCTCAGAATAATCCCCCTGGAATCCTGGCCCTGCTGGACGAGGAGTGCTGGTTTCCCAAGGCAACAGACAAGACGTTCGTAGACAAAGTGCTGCAGGAGCAGGGCACGCACACCAAGTTCCAGAAACCACGGCAACTCAAAGACAAAGCTGACTTCTGCATCATCCACTACGCAGGAAGGGTACGATTGTCAGGCTTTGTGGGGAAGATGAGGCCAAGAATGTATTTATTAGTCTTTAGGGGGAGTGGTTAACGTTGGCTTTGGTGCGGCAGACCCGGGCTCGAGCCCCCAACACGGCACTCAGATGAACCACTATGGGCCTTTGAGCAACCCCACCAGCTGCTCCCCAGATGCTGTAATTGGCAGCCCAATGCTCTCAGGTTAAACTTGAGATGGGTTAAAAATGCAGGGAATGGATTTCCTAATTGGGATTATTATAATTATTATCATCATCATCATTATTATCATTATTATTATTATTATTATTATTTAGGAGATAAGTATCAAACCAAAAGAATATTCATAAATAAACAATAATTAAATTAATTAAAAATAAACGATCAGTTACATAAATGAAAAAAGCTCAAATAGAATCATTTAAAAAGAATGAAGTAAGAATTTTTTTTATAAAAAAAAATTATAATTAAATAAAAAAATTATCTGTGTGACTTTTGAAAACAGTTAATCTGGTGTTCATGTTCTGTTTATCTTTGCCTCTTTCTCAGAAGTCCAAATTTAAGTATAAATTATAATTTTATTATCATTATTATTATTATTATTATTTAGGACATAAGTATAAAACCAAAAAAATAATAATAAATAAACAATAATTAAATGAATTCATTAAATAAATGATCAGTTAGATAAATGAAAAAAGCTAAAAAAAAAATTTTTTTAAAGTTAAAAATAATCAAATGTTTATAAAGAGATAAAATGGAAAAAAAAACTTTTAAAAATGTAATTAAATTAAAAAAAATTTGCTGTGTGACTTTTGAAAACTGTTAATCTGGCTCTCATGTTCTGTTTTTCTTTGCTTCTTTCTCAGAAGTCCAAACTTAGCCGATCTCATGGCGTCGCTTCCCAGGTCACAGCATAAACACAATAGCCCAGTTGTTGCACTGCTGCTGCAGTGAAGCCACATCTGGTTCAGATCGATGCGCTTTGATGCCGGGTGGTTACATAACTGAAGCTCTGAACTTTCACCTTTGTGTGGAGATCTGGCATCCTTAAAGAGAAAAATAATCCACCTCAACATTCCTGAGGAGGCGCCTGTCAGTCAGAGCACGAGTCTGATATTACCTCCGTAGTGACAGTTTAATTATGGTTTACCTGAGACGTTTTTTTCCTCATCAACATGTATTTGCAAACACAGAGACAGTCAGTCCTGGGCTTTATCCTTACCACCACAAATAGGTAAAAAATGTCCATTTCTGCCAGATGCTGGATCCAGGATTTATTCGTATTTCATAAAATAAATCCTGAGTGACAGTGATACCGACGAGGAAAATAAGTGCAAACATTGTGAGTTTGCTTTTCCAGGACTCTGATTAAACCCACATGCAGATCTCCATCTCAGGTTACTGAAAGTGTCAGTTATTTGTGTCTGAATCCGACGCTCTCCACTGCAAGTCAGACGTCGGAAAAACACACACACCATTGTCGTTTTCCAGTGAACATGCTGGTTCCACTGGTCCTGACTCTGCCACCAGTCAGATGCAATGACCGGATCACAACAAGCGATTCTACATATTTATGTCAGTCTTGCATGCAGTTCTTTCATGAGATTAACTAAAACTGCACATCTGGTGCAGTTTTAGTCCGCTGCATGGTTAAACCGCTGCATGGTGGGATGTGGGAACGGGGTTGGCAGCAGATCTTAGTCGTCGTTGGAGATGTACCGCTAAGACCGTTGCAGCCAGGTGAGGCAACAAAGCCGAGGCAGCTGATCAGACACTGAAAACTTATCTTGCGTTAAAGTTTTGAGGTAATATTTAGATTTTTACGCTGTCATTGCTTTGGTATGACAGTGTAGAGAGAGGAGGAGGATGTTAAAGCTTTGCTGTGGTTTTCCTTTTCTTTTGTCGGCTTCCCAAAGCTTATATAACCACATTATAACGGAGGTATTTTCCCTGCCTCAGTATTTTTCTAATTTTGACTTTTTGCTGTGATTTTGGTATTTTTTATTCAGGGGTTATTTGACAGCCATTTAAACCCTTCAATCCTTTATACAGCCATTTCCACAGTTATTAATAGCAAAATGATATTTTATAAATCAAACTATAAAACAATATGAAACTTCAACAGTAACAGAAACCTACAAAATCTAAACATCAGTTCATGCAGGCATGGTAAGTTTATTTTTTTAACACATCTCATGTACAAAATTCGAAGTGCTTTTGATAATAATAATACATTTTATTACTGGGCGCCTTTCATGACACTCAAGGCCACCTTACAATAAAAAAATACATAAGATAAAATAAGATAAAATGGAAATACATTGAAATAATAAAATACAGTAATTTAAAAGAATAAGAGACTAATTATTAAAAAGGATCAAAGGGAGGAGCATAGTTTGAAAGTTTTTCAAAAAACATAAAAGTATCAGGGGGGTGCAGAGGAAAAGAAAATATTCAAGCAAAAGAATAAAAAGCATGATTTAAAATGAAAAATAAAAGAGAGAACATTGGGTCTTGAGCTTCTCAATACGGCGAGTCTTTAACCTGGGTTTAGATAAACTGAGTGTTTCAGCTGATCTGAGGCTTTCTGGGAGTTTGTTCCAGACATGTGGAGCATAGAAGCTGAACGCAGCTTCTCCAGGTCTGGTTCTGACTCTGGGAGCTGATAAAGCCCCATTTCCACCAGTGGGTCTGGGTCTGGACGGGACGGTTCGGTGGAGGATGGTTTGGTAAATCCTGATCTCTGTAGCATCTCCACCACCGACCGTACCTTTACCCAGTAGGTGGCGTATCGCTGGATAGAGATAGCTGCAACAGCTACGTAATAGTGTGATGTCATAGTGGTGCAAAGCCGGCCTTGAAAGAAGCAAAGGATGAGAACAGTCGACGTCCAGCAGTTTGTATTATTTCTTCTTGGCTTTGTAGTACAAAAAATCAAAGGGCTCCCAAAAAAGTAGGACAGGTCAGGCTGGACAAAAGGGTAGGGTAACCCGTCCCAACCTGGACCTGCTGGTGGAAACAGGGTTTAGACTGGATCCAGATGACCTGAAGGGTCTGGTAGGTTCATACTGGATCAGAAGGTCACTGATGTATTTTGATCCTAAACCATTTAGAGCTTTATAGGCCAGCAACAGAACTTAAGTCTCTCCTCTGACAGACAGTGTGAAGACTTGTGTCACAACTGATGTATGGCCTAAAGACTATTTGTATCCTAATAAACAGCAATCGGCAGGGCGGAATAAAGTGACTAAGCTTTGTAATGAACTATATGAAGGCAAGAATAGTTACATGATCGCAGCAATTTGCACTATGATGTTGATCTCCTGGTGCAACTCTAGCATGCAGGTTTGCAGCCTTTGCTGCAGGTGTCCCAGCAGCCTTTGCTGCAGGTGTCCTCTCCTTTTATGCGTCTGCTACAACTTTGAATTGTGCTGCCTTGATTCACCTGCATCACTGGTGTTCCTCCTCCATCAACTCCAGTTGAAGCTCCTCTATCTGCTGTTCTGGAAACGTCCTTTAAGCTGTTTGGGTGCCGGCACACTCCCTGAATATGATGTCAGCATTTAAAGATTCAAATACTTTGATTGTCAGTTTGCTTTAAGCACCAGACATACAGGAAAGTATAAATTCTGCATTTATTCCTGCAAGTCCAAGAAGTTGTAAAGTAATATTGGTGCGCCATCTCTGTACCACTGTTTACTACGAGATACTTTCACATCATCTAATCCAGAATGTCTGGAAAACCTGTGTGGTCCAAACTAAATAGGCAGAAATTATCATATTTCTTCTGTTCTTTATTTACTAACTATAACAAGTTGAATGAAAATTAACACAATTTCAGGAAAAGCCTTTAAGATTTTGTTAAACAAAGTCATTAAATGTAGAGTTTTTAAAATGGCCCTGGCTGCTGTGTTTAAGGCAGTGAAAGCACGTTTTCACTCTCCTCAAACACTCATGATGGACTGTCTCTGTAGGTGGACTATAAAGCTGATGAATGGCTCATGAAGAACATGGATCCTCTGAACGATAACGTGGCCACGTTCCTTCACCAGTCCACGGACAAATTTGTGGCTGAGCTCTGGAAAGACGGTGAGTGTTTCATTGCTTTTCTTTTGCTGTTCCGGCTCCTAAAGGTATCGGTATATTGATACAAGCTGTAGTTCTTTGATAGTATCTGTCATATTTTGACATTTTGAGTGAGAGGAGAAGTAGCTGAAGAGTTTTATGTGTAATATCTGCATGCTGTGTAAAAGTTGTCATTGAAAAAGTTAAAACTGATAACGTTAATTTCCAATGGTATTTTTTAATGACAAAGTCGGCCGATTGTAATGGTTGGCCGATAATATCGGACATATATTGCCAAAAGTGTTTGCTCACCTGCCTTGAGTCACATATGAGATAAGGTGACGTCCCATTCTTAATCCATAGAGTTCAATATAACTTTGGTCCACTTTGCAGCTAGAACAGCTTCAACTCTTCTGGGAAGGCTGTCCACAAGGTTTAGGAGTGTGTTTATGGGAATTTCTTACCATCCTTCCTGAAGCGTATTTGTGAGGTCACACTGATGTTGGACGAGAAGGCCTGGCTCTCAGTCTCTGTTCTTATTCATCCCAAAAGTGTTTTATTTGGTTGAGGTCAGGACTCTGTGCAGGCCAGCCCAGTTCCTCCACACCAGACTCTGCATCCAGGTCTTTATGGATCTGCTTTGTGCACTGGTGCACAGTCATGTTGGAAGAGGAAGGGGCCAGTTCCAAACTGTTCCCACAAAGTTGGGAGCATGGAATTGTCCAAAATGTCTTGGTATGCTGAAGCATTCAGAGTTCCTTTCACTGGAACTAAGGGGCCAAGCCCAGCTCCTGAAAAACAACCCCACACCATAATCCCCCACCACCAAACTTTACACTTGGCACAATGCAGTCTGATAAGTACTGTTGTCCTGGAAACAGCAAAACCCAGACTCGTCCATCAGATTGCCAGATGGAGAAGCGTGACTCATCACTCCAGAGAGCGCCTCCACTGCTCTAGAGTCCAGCAGCGGCTGCTTTACACCACTGCATCCACACTTTGCGTTGCACTTGGTGATGTATGGATGGATGCAGCTGATCACCATGGAAAACCCATTCCATGAAGCTCTCCGCACTGTTCTTGAGCTGATCTGAAGGCCACATGAAGTTTGGAGGCCTGTAGTGACTGACTCTGCAGAAAGTTGGCAACCTCTTCTCACTATGCGCTTTAGCATCCGCTGACCAGCTCCGTCAGTTTACGTGACCGACCACTTCGTTGCTAAGTTGCTGTCGTTCCCAAACACTTCCATTTTCTTATAACACAGTTGACTGTGGAATATTTAGGAGCGAGGAAATTTCACGAATGGATTTGTTGAACAGGTGGCATCCTATCACAGTTTCATGCTGGATTCATTGAGCTCCTGAGAGCGACACATTCTTTCACAGATGTTTGTAAAAACAGTCTGCATGCCGAGCTGCTTCATTTTATACACCTGTGGCCATAAAAGTGATTGCAACACTTGATTTCGATAATTTGGATGGGTGAGCAAATACTTTTGAAAATATTGTGTATATGATATGTATAGATATAAAGATGCATATAAATCTTCTGCAAAGTCTCTTTGTTTTTGTGAAGATGAACATCACACCATCAGTTTTTATTACGCAAAGCAGTAATGATTAAGTAAGTTCTATCTCTAATGAAGGGAAATGTGCTTTTCTCCCTCCTCAAACTTCCTGCTGGAGTCAGTAATCCCAGCAGAAGCATGAAGCAGACTCATCTAGGACGTTTATATCTCAAAGCTGGATGACAGCTTTGTTACTAATCTCATATTAAACTGTATGCTGTTGATATTCAGCAAAATGGTGATATAACACTTTATGAAATAATATAACAGCCGCCTAACAAGAAGCTGTGAAAACACCAGTTTTAAGTGATGTACTCGTACTGTCATAATTTAGTAGAAGAACTAACATTTGCTCCTCAGTCTTCTGTTTCTAACATCTTCTCTCTGTGGGAGGATGAAGGATGGGTGTTTGTGTTTGCACGCCTGCTCTTTTCTCCCTCACTCTCCTGTCTTCTCTCTCTGCTGTAGACATTCAGACGTTTCAGAGAGCCTCTTTCTATGACAATGTGTCTGGGCTCCATGAAGCTCCAGGTGAATGATAGTGACAACCTCTGTGTGCTGCTCACTGCTGTCCTGTCATAGCTGCACCCGTCTGAAAGCTCCGCTGTGGCTTTGCATGGCTCCAACTTGTGTTTTATTTAAAACCTCTGACTCTAAAAATGTTCATTCCTCTGTTGATGCTGGTGGCTCACAGCTGCTGTGAATGTTACAGCAACTGTGGCTTAAATCTCAAGCCAGGTAAGGCTTTAGAAATCCTTTTTCAGGTGCAAACTCAAACCAAATGGTAGAGATTGACACGGCTGCTGTCTAACAGCTGCAATTATGAGACCATAAATAAGTTTACAGTCTTTACCTGTTTAAATTGTGCAGTTTAATGCTGCTTATAAGCTCTGATACATTGTGAAGGTTACAGTGGGGACATTAAACTGGTTAAATGCATGATCAGACCCAGTGTTGCAAGTTTAGATACTCTCTATTTACCACTAGCTGGTATAATAAATAACCTTTTCCAAAAAGTTCCCATTATATTTGGTACTGACATTTATTTGTATTGGGAAAGAAAAACTACTAATATCTATATTACTGTTGTTTATTTATTGATGTTGGCAGCCAATGTAACAGCATCAAAGTCCAAGACTATTTATCTTTTCGGGATGATAAAATTGTATTGTATCGTATCAGATCTGCTGTCTCACAGACGTGTGACAAGCTTCGAACTATGAAAACGTGACTATATAATCGTGTGATAATGTTGAGCTCTTTTAATGTTTGTTTTGAAATAAACTCTCCACCGCAGACCTGTTCTGTGTGCTCTGCTTGGAAGACATATTTTAAACTGAGTAAACTCAACTGAGCACGTCAAGACAGAGCATGTGCAGACAGAACGCAGCCTGATAACGTTCCGTTTCACCATTTTCATTACAAAACTTGACTTTTAATTATTTGGAAAATAGAATATTGAACCCTTGTAAAACCAAATGAAATTCCATTAGTTTTCGGCCTGTCTATTCTGATTGAGGTGTTTATATGGAACATTTTTATTCGTTTTGGGCTTCTAAACCAAATTAAAATGAAAATATTAAGCTCTGTTTAAACCTAGTGCGTAACCAGTCTTTAAAGGTACAGTATGTAAGAATTACTGACATCTAGTGGTAAAGATGGGTATTTGAAAGAAAAGATGTTTTCTTTCAAAATGACTTCATATTCCAGCACTGTTGTGAATGTACGGTGGCCGTTAGTGGCCAAAATTCTCCCAAACATAAAGATGTTTTAATCTGTGAGTGAATCCGGTGGTCTCAGGTGTAGCTCTGACTGGACTATGAGTAACTACTTTAATGTCTTTAAGGTATTACTGATCCCAAACAGTCTCTAACTCCCATTAAACAAAGCTGATACAGCAGTTTTAAAGTTCAGTGTGTTCACCTCACACATTGTTTTGTCCATTTGGGGACACTGTAGTTAAAATAGCAGCACAAATATGGCAGCCTCAATGTATGCGCACCCCAGCATGTAGATATAAATGACTCATTCTAAGATAATAGACATTTAACAGCTATTCTAGTGAAGCAATTACACATCAAAAGAAACACAGTTTTGAATTATATATTAAACTTTTCTGCCATTGACCTTTGTTTTTTTTTTTGCACACTGTACCTTTAAAATCATCTGCGCTGCTTGCGTGACAGGAGGACTGTTAGACTTCTACTAGTCTGGAAATAGTAGGATGTTAGCCTTGTAAAATAATGCATTAAATTACTTTGACAATATTTTCCTTCCCCAAAGATGCATTTAAGAGATTCTGTGTAACCCCCCTAGCTAGAGATTGATCCTTTGGGAGAAAATTTAGGAGAAAAGTGAAAATGTCCCATCCTTAAGGATGCATACAAGATTTTATAAACACTGAATCACATAACAGCCTTTTGTGTTTATTTTCCTTTGCTATTTGTCTTTATTGGATAGTTTGCAGGTAAGTGGCCAAACAGATTAAAAGTTGGGCCTAGAGAGTCCTAAAACAGTGAGTTGTATTTTTATTCATTTTGGTAAGAAATAAACAAAATACAGCCCTAGTTGCCGTAAAAAGCCTGAAAATGTCCCTGTTTTCACTTCATTCTGATGTATGTTATTGATTTAAGGACCAGAAGAGTCCTGGGGTCTGTGCACGAAGCAGGTTCAACAAACTCTGAGTGTAACCCTGAACTCAGAGTTTATCAACTCGGAGATACGAAACTCTGACTTTTCAGTCCCAGAACAGCTGATTTGAGTTGGTTTAATCAACTCAGGGTAGTTCAACCCGGGGTTTTACACACGCTCTACCATGATAAAAAGCCAGCATCAATTGAGCACTGATTCGACGAGTCACCATGGCAACGTAGACGTGAGGGCGGGGCTTCTAAAGCCTCATACGGCGAGTTTGAACTGCTGCTGCTGCAAGCAAAAAAAAAAAAAAAACAGAAAAAAGAAAGACGGTGTAGAAGAAGATTTAAGTTTAAATGCTGTCCTTTACAATCACAATGATGTTATAAGGTAGAACTGTTTAATGGTAACGCGACAGTCTCGGATCCTGTCAGTATGACTCCAGGTGACCCTTTGTGTGAATACCTGTTTGGTCTAATGGTTTGCGCACTTGCCTCCCACCTGGGAGCCTGATGTTCAAATCCAGCTCTGCACTTTCACCGCAGCCTTTTTATTTATTTAACTTGGGTGCGATCCCCTCAGGGAGAAGCACTCTTGTCGGCAGCATTAAGATTAAATATAACCGTTGCATTTCTCAAATGCCCTGCATCTCCAATGAAAGAAAAAAATCTATTCATAAAAAAACGCAGGGCAATAAACAATAACCGATCTGCTTTGAGGGGAAAGCGTACGGCAACATGAAAGAATTCACACCAAGGATTGAACCGCAGCTTTCGGTGTGACAGACATGCACCTTAACCATTTACCCAGAAACAGAAACAGCTGAAAAGTCAAATGATCAGGCTGAACCATCTCTTGGAAACGGAGACAGGACCTCCAACTGTTTCGTGTGGCTGGTGATATTATAAATGTACGGAGGATCAGCTTGTGTATGTAGATAACTGACTGTGATGTGTAACTGTAACGTCAGAAATGGCAACTGTCGGGAACTTAAACTTCTATCCGTGGTCTGATAACGACCTCTGAATGTTTAACCCTTCCAGCAGTCGTGCAGCATCTTCATCCATGAAATCCTTATCGAAGGGACACATCTGTAACCTACCGACTCTGATTTATTTTTAACATGTTTTATTTGAGACGGCAGCAGCCAAAACTCACCGCTGAATGAATGAATGAGGAAATGAAACAGCGGGTGTGGCTGAAAGTGGGTGGAGACAGCGAGAAACCCAAGGTTTTCTCCACACTAACCTGCTCCCGACCAGGTTAGTTTCAGAGAGTCTGTTACTATGGTAACTGACCAAGGGTTTAAGTTCCCCGTCTTCGTGCAACAGGCTAGAGTTACTCCTCTTTCCCTGGGTTGAGTTACCTACCTTTGAGTTACGGAAAACTCAGAGTTTCCCGAATTTCAGGGTTAAACATCTCAGGGTTTTCATTAAACCTGCTTAATGCAACAGACCCCAGGTTGTACAAGTAAGCAGCTCCTGACTTAAATTAGATTCCGGCATTAAATAAATTGTAGTATTAAGCAGGTTTGAAGAAACCAGCTGCTGGCGAACGTTAGCCTGCGTTAATGTTGCATCTCTTCATGCAAACCTTACTCAGCTGAAGGTATCAGTCATTGTCCTGATAAACATTCACATGTGATGTAATCAACAATACTGTATAAGATTCATTTTGTCACCTTTTTTTGCGTAATTGGAATGATGAATCAGAGAAGATTTATTTGTTTTTGCAAACCTCGATGTCATGAGAGCTTTTTACTTTTCTTCTCCCCAGTCGACCGGATCGTGGGTCTGGACCAGGTTGCAGGCATGAACGAGACGGCGTTCGGTGCCGCCTACAAGACCAAGAAGGGCATGTTCCGCACCGTGGGACAGCTGTACAAGGAGCAGCTGTCGAAACTGATGGCCACGCTCAGAAACACGAACCCCAACTTTGTACGCTGCATCATCCCCAACCACGAAAAAAGAGTGAGTCTTGTTCTGAGCTGCCGTGCACTTGTCCGGGATGCAGGACGGGCACATGTTGGGGTCATGTTGAGCTTAACCAATCATTTTCCTTCTCCCCCCAGGCTGGTAAACTGGACCCCCACCTGGTTCTGGACCAGCTGAGATGTAACGGCGTCCTGGAGGGGATCCGTATCTGCAGACAGGGATTCCCCAACCGAATCGTCTTCCAGGAGTTCAGACAGAGGTACTGTCAGTGTTTATTCAATGAGATGAAAAGTGCTGTACATTCAGAGAAACGAGTCATCCACCGTCTCTGCTCCATGTTTAGGTATGAGATCCTCACTCCTAACGCCATTCCCAAAGGCTTCATGGATGGAAAACAGGCCTGCGAGAGGATGGTATGGACAGTTATGAATGCAAACATCAGTTGGAGTATTAAATATCTCGGGTGGAAATGATCATTTCAGCCTCTCTTGTCTCCCTTCCTTTGGTAGATTCACGCGTTGGAGCTGGATGGAAACCTTTTCCGTATCGGCCAGAGTAAGATCTTCTTCAGGGCTGGAGTTCTGGCCCACTTGGAGGAGGAGAGGGACCTGAAGATCACTGACATCATCATTTACTTCCAGGCCGTCTGTCGAGGGTATCTGGCACGCAAGTAAGGGTTTTATTTCCTCCCTCCTGTCTGTCAGAGTCGTGTCATCGGATCACAAAAGTCTGATTTTACTTCCGGCTCACTCAGTTTGTTCTTTTCTTCTCTGCTTGTGATGCTTCAGGGCCTTTTCTAAGAAGCAGCAGCAGCTCAGCGCCCTGAAAGTCCTCCAGAGAAACTGCGCTGCCTACTTAAAGCTGCGTCACTGGCAGTGGTGGAGACTTTTCACGAAGGTGTGTTTTCTGTTACAGTCTGTCCCAGAACTGAGATCTAGTGTACAACTGGTCAGACTCATCACTAGAGATAATATACGTTACCTTAGGAGCTTAAAGGGACACCGTGCATCCTTTGACCCCAACATTGGCCAGTTTTAGGGCTGCTCAATCATGGAAAAAATAACAATTATTTTGATCAATATTGAAATCACAATTATTTAAACGATTATTTTTTAGTCACGATGTTTTTATTTAGCATTTCTTTCTCTTTCAGACAACACTTTATTGATAATTTATGCAAACGTTCAAACTGAAAATAAATATAAGCTTCAAATTTGTACCCATATAGCTGCTTTGCAGCGTATAAAACATTAAATAAATATACTGTGAGCATTAAATAAATGCTAAAAATGTAGAAAAACACACATGTATCCAAAATAAACAAGGTATCAAGCTGTTCAGCAGTTTCTCTACAAGATATTTGAAGAATAAGATAAATATTGTCGTTTATATGAAAAAATATCCCAAAATAAACTTTTAGCTTTAGTGCAATGCTAGAACATTCCAAATCTAACATTTTTGTCTTTGACCCAACAAATTGCCTGGTTGGAAGCCACTGAAATAAACTTTAACTTCAGAATAACTTTCAGAAATTGTGTAAAGAAAAATGGCAAAAAAAA
The DNA here is from genome assembly GCA_023101725.1 of Atherinomorus stipes. NCBI lineage: Eukaryota > Metazoa > Chordata > Actinopteri > Atheriniformes > Atherinidae > Atherinomorus > Atherinomorus stipes. Next base: position 1,024,345 of record JALJCO010011496.1, read on the forward strand.
AAAAAAATCGTTTCAACTTAATTATAAGGGTACAGCCCTTAGTCAGTATACAGCATTTGATGCATGTGGGGGCTCTGAGGGGGCTGCCCTCCTCAAAAACCAGACATGGTAACTTTGCAGAAGCGGATCCGTCTCTCATTGGATCATGTGACCTGTAGCACTTTGCTTTAAAATGGTCTGCAAACACGATTTCAAAACACGGATAGAAGCTGACCCTGTTTACAGGAGAGTTTTCATTCTTCTTTAATTCAGAGTAAAAGAAAATTCCACTTGAAGAAGAACATGTTAACCCTTAAATCCGAGTGAAAACGATAATTCCAAATAAAACGCAATTACGAACTAAGTGGTTGGTTTATTCTTCTTTTAAATCAGAATAATGTAATTGTAATGTAAAACTTTGTTCCGATCTGAGTTAATTCCTGTCGTTCTGCACATGCTCCTTCCGTTGCCCTGTTATATGTTAGCATCGAGCTGCTGCTACAAAATTTACAATCAAAATACAGTGAAAATCTGTTATTGTGGTTTTTATGTCGTAGCCGAAACAAAAAGAACCAGGAACCAACTTCTGTGTACTTCCGGGTAGATGTAAATGGACAGAAATGTGTCACGTCCGCCTCCTGTCCAATCAGAACTCTTCCTAACCACCAGATTTAAAGCGGAATTAGATCAACGTATCTTCCATATAAACATGAATGAGAATAATTTAATTCCTAATATTTTAATTCAGAATAATTAATTCAGAATTCAAATGCATCATGTAACCGAGGCCATTGTTTAATTTTGCGATAGTTGTCTGGCCTGTAGGAAGTTACAGGTTTAGCGCCTCTAGTGGCCAAAACTTACCTGGTATCTCTTTAAGAACCCTCCAATATGGCAGCTAGAGTGTGTAAGTGGTTTTAATCCACCCCTGCAGGTGAAGCCCCTGCTGCAGGTGACCAGGCAGGAGGAGGAGATGCAGGCGAAGGACGAAGAGTTGGTCAAAGTGAAGGAGAAGCAGATGAAGGTGGAGGGAGAACTGGTGGAGATGGAGAGGAAACATCAGCAGGTCAGACAAAACTCCTCTAAATGATCAACATGCTGGTTTTTATGCTTCTAAGTGTTAACAATGTTAATGTGCAGCTGCTGGAAGAGAAGAACATCCTGGCAGAGCAGCTGCAGGCGGAGACAGAGCTGTTTGCAGAGGCCGAGGAGATGAGGGCTCGCCTGGCATCCAAGAAACAGGAGCTGGAGGAGATCTTGCATGACCTGGAGTCCAGGCTGGAGGAGGAAGAGGAGAGGACCCAAGGCATGCAGAACGAGAAGAAGAAGATGCAATCACACATCCAGGTCGGTCCAAGAGAGATGCACCTACAGCCCTGACCCCAGCTGAGGAGGATGCCCCATTAAAAGAAGAACAAAATGCACATGTTCATTCATATTTAAGACAGTGCACATGAAAAACACTTAATTATGATGATTATTAATAATATTAGTAGTAGTAGTTAGAGATGCACTGATCCGATACCCTGAGTGGATATTGGCTCCGATACTGACTGACTTAGCTGGATCAGATATCGGATGAATGCGGCCCATCTAGCATTTCAATCCAGTCTTTTCTGCTTTTTTTTCTGTTTTTATTAATATCATGATAAATGTGTAATTTGTTATTTGTTAATAAATAACATTAAGTACATTTATATCTGTGTTGATTTGGTACCTTTTTTTTAAACAATGCTAAATGTTTATGTTAAGCCTGATGCCTTCACTTATATGGCAAAATATATGGCTCATTCATTCAGTAGTCGGATCTGATCGGTATCGGCCGATACGCTCACCCCAGGTATCGTATCAGAAAAAACTGGATCGGTGCAACTCTAGTAGTGGTTAGGGATGTCTTGATACCTCCAATGCTGGCCTATGTTGCTCTACTCACACTTCTTATGACAGCACCGGATACCTGCTGTAGAGCTCCGGATGTCACGTGACTCGCTGTGTTATAGCAATAATCTATTTCATTAAATCATAATTTTGTAAATTTGTATTTATCATTAGCTTCTTTAGTTTCTTGTTACTTGAATTACTATTGTGAATTTAGCCTTTTCTTTAATTTCTCCTTTTTTTTATCTATATCCCAGAGCATAACTGCCTCACACTGTAGAAACAAGCTACTGATGGTTGTTGTAATTTGTGTTTGCAGGACCTGGAAGAACAGTTGGACGAGGAGGAGGCTGCCAGGCAGAAGCTGCAGCTCGAGAAAGTCACAGCTGAAGCTAAAATGAAGAAGTATGAAGAGGACATTTTGCTGCTAGAAGACCAGAACTCCAAGTTCCTGAAAGTGAGAGGATGCAACTCAAACTGTGTTGTAGAGCTATAAAAGGTGGAGCTGAAATAAGCTTTCCGTCTGCTGACCCACCTGCATCTCTGCCCTCTTTAGGAGAAGAAGCTGCTTGACGACAGAATCAATGAGATGACATCGGTGCTAGCTGAAGAAGAAGAGAAGGCCAAAAACCTGGGAAAGGTCAAGAACAAGCAGGAGATGATGATGGTCGACCTGGAGGGTAAAGGAGCTCACTAAAGTACATTTTCACCGTGCTGCAGTTATCTTTTAATAAACGTCTGTGTCCTCTCTTTTCTGATTAAGAGAGACTAAAAAAAGAGGAGAAAACCCGACAGGAGCTTGAGAAGGCTAAGAGGAAGCTGGACGGGGAGACGTCCGACTTACAGGACCAGATATCCGAGCTGCAGTCCCAGATTGAGGAGTTTAAAGGTCAGCTGGTGAAGAAGGAAGACGAGCAGCAGATGATGCAGACCAGGTAGGAGATGCAGCGTGGGACACCTCCGCTCAGAGCGGTGAACGCAGTTCAGCCAAGTCTTACGTAACTGAGAGCTAAATGTAGCTTTTAAAGCCAACAGTGAGTGTTGCAGAGCAGCTTCTCTGAGGCAGGCACATTTAGTTTGGAAGGTTTTGTTGCAGCAGAAAGACTCCAGACAAGTTTACAGCAGTGGTTTTATTATGCTGTAAAAAAAGAGTAATTGTGATATTTTACTTGCTGTGTGCTGCATTCAGACCGGTTTCAGGAGCCAAAACAGAGCACAGTGCTGCCACCCAGTGGATAGTTTACATAACACCATGACTCCCACACAGGAACTAAATCAGTCTTTATTTGTTTATTTCTTGCATTTTAGAGATAATTTATGGAGTGTTTCTTGCAAGCTGTACTGTGTAAAAGTCGTTAACCAGCCTTAATTTCGTATTTTTACATTCAAGGAGCCACGGTTACTTATAATCTGTTAAACTGGTCTCGATCAAGGCTTCTCTTGGCTTTCTGAGGGTCTTTTTAAGTCTTATTACGGACATTCTTGGCTTTCTCTCACATTTACAATGCAGTTTTTTGCTTAGAAAATTCTTTTTAGTGAAATATGTTTTAGTTTTTCTTTAGTTTGTTTTGCTTTCTGTTTATTTTGCCGCTTTTCAGATTAAAAGACTGTCATTCAGTGTAATCTATCATCATTTATCATATCAGAAATAGTGTTACAATTGAAGCATCTGCTATCAGTGCTATAGCATTGATGTGAAAGATGCTTGATGTGAGGAGAAACCATATACAGTACGGTTTCTCCGCATCACTTACTGTTTGTCCTGTTGGTCTCAGGCCAATGCGACAGCACTCAAACCTCTGAGATCCCGCTGTAATCAGACTCTAAAGTTACTTAATAAAACAAAACCCTCTGCTATCATCCCTATTATATCCTAAGCAAATACAAAATACTCTTGACAGTTTAATTTGCCGCACAAATCTCTGAACAGTCTTCAAAATCTTCAGTAATACTGCTGCAGACCTACTGAAACGATTCATTAAACTTTATTCTGATCAAACAACCCGAACTTCTCGCTCCACAGCTCTTACTGTAGATATTGTGCCATTTCTAAAAGATCATCTTCTTTTGTCACGAACAGCTTTCTCATTTAAGACCATCAGACAGTAGTATGAGCTCCCAGAGCCTGAAACTGTGCGTAGACATCAACACTTTTTCTACAAATTTGATGAAACATTATTTTTGCTAACTAGCAATATCAACATCAGTCCAGTTAAATTGTGAATGATCTTATTATTGAATGTTGTGTATGTTTTACAATTATTTGTTTGTTTATTTATTAGCATTTATACTAAATATTAAACTCATGATCTGGATTGGATTGATGGATTTTTAAATGTTTATAGGTATGCTAATGTTAGTATTTGATGATAGGTACACTGCCTAGCCAAAAAAACAGTCACCACAAAAAAAACGTCATACGCTCTAATATTTGGTTGGACCACTTTTAGCTTTGATTACGGCAGCATTCGCTGTGTAATTGTTTCCAGAAGCTTCTGCAATGTCACAAGATTTATTTCCATCCAGTGTTGCATTAATTTTCCACCAAGATCTTGATGATGATGATAGAGTCTGACTGCTGCTTCATCACTTCATCTGCCGTTCTTCTTACCCTGATGCTCCATCACTCTGGAACAGGATAAATCTGGACTCATCAGACCACATGACCTTCTTACGTTGCTCCACAGTCCAATCTTTATGCTCCCTAGCAAATTGAAGCTTTTTTTTTTCCGGTTAGCCTCACTGATTAGTGGTTTTCTTACGGCTACACAGCTGTTCAGTGCCAATCCTTTGAGTTCCCTTCGCATTGTGCGCGTGGAAATGCTCTTACTTTCAGTATTAAACATAGCCCTGAGTTCTACTGTTGTTTTTCTTCGATTTTTCACCAAACGTTTAAGTGATCGCCGATCACAATCATTCAGGATTTTTTTCTGCCCACATTTCTTCCTGGAAGACGATAGGTCCCCACTATCCTTCCAGTTTTTCATAATGCGTTGGACTGTTCTGAACCCAGTTTTAGTAGTTTCTGCATCTCCTTAGATGTTTTCTCTGCTTGATGCATGACAATGATCCAGCCCTTCTCAGACAAACTAACATATTTTCCACGACCACGAGATGTGTCTTTCCACATGGTTGTTTAGAAAATTAGAAGTAACTCATTGCATCAGTTGGGGTTAAATAACTTGTTGCCAGCAGAAAGATAATCGCCCATGCAGTAATTATCCAATAGGAGGCTCGTACCTATTTGCTTAGTTAAATCCAGGTGGCAACTTTTTTGGGGGCCAGGCAGTGTATTTTATACACTGTCACTGCCAAATACAATAATAAACTAAACTTAAAATTAACATTGCAGCCTGTCTAAAAGATACAGTATAATTTGTTAATTTTTCATTCATTCTATCTGTAAAAAATGCAGTAATAACACAGTTTCACTCACTACGTAGTATTTTGTACCAACAAGATGAATCCTAAACAGCTATTAGCGGAAAATGTGGCATATCTAAGTGTGGTGTGCATGATACACTTAAAAGATCTGAATAGATTGAACTAGGGAAGGAGGGAATAAGTGAAGTGGACTAATCTAGAAAGATGAACAGGATCTGAAAGCTGATGTTCGGTAAATAATCCAGCAAAGACCTGATCCAGGACCTGAGAGATGCATCTGGACCTTCAGGTGATCCACCTACTGATCACTGACACCTCATCAGAAACACCTCCATGGAAGGTGGCTGTCAGGAAGTTGTGCTAAAGGAAGAGGAACAGGGAGAAAAGGCTGAGATATGCCAAATGACACATGAACTGGGCTGAAAACCAGTGGCAACTGGTCTGATCCTCAGAGCCCAGACCTCAACATTACTGAAGCAGTGTAGGATCATCTGGACAGAGAAAAGGCAGAAAACATCCAAAGAAAAGTTTTTGAAAGTCCTTATAGAAGCCTGGAGACATATTTCCAAAGACTTTAAAAAAAAAAAGCTCATACCCAATTTTTAATTTTAGAAAATGATCCTTTATATACAAAGTTTTCCATTTCTGTTTGCATGTTTTTCAAAAAGTCATTGTATTTCCAGTTTTCATGGCCAAATCAGCCTGATTTGTTTGGCAGCAATTCACGACGAAGGCACCTTAAAAAGCTTCTGAAGATGCATTCAGTCAAATTATTATGCAGTTGCAACAAATTTATTACAGTATGATCTGCATGTTACCTGCCTTGCTAAGGAAACAAAAGGTTGCATGAAATCTTCCCTTTGATTCAATCAACAGAGGCGAGGAGGAGGTCACCCAGAAGAACAACGCTCTGAAGCAGGTCAGGGAGCTGCAGGCCCAGCTGTCCGAGCTGCAGGAGGACCTCGACACGGAGAAGCAGGCCAGGAACAAGGCTGAGAAACTCAAGAGGGACCTGAGTGAAGAGCTTGAAGCCCTCAAGACTGAACTGGAGGACACTCTGGACACGACTGCAGCCCAGCAGGAGCTCAGGTGCCGTATTCCTGATGTTACTCACGATTATAGGCGATGGGCTTTCTGCAAACCTCATACGTTACTGCCTTTATTTGTAGGACCAAGCGTGAGCAGGAGGTTGCAGAGCTGAAGAAAGCCATTGAGGAGGAGACGAAAAACCACGAGGCTCAGATCCAGGAGATGCGACAGAGGCACAGCACTGCTCTGGAGGAGCTCTCCGAGCAGCTGGAGCAGGCCAAGAGGGTAAGAAACGTCCCTGCAGTCATCAACCTCACAGCTCTTACAGATTAACTAAGAGATGTTAGAACTGCTTTATTATTTAAAAACGTTAATGTCTGTTTCTGTTCTGATCTAGTTCAAGGCTAATCTGGAAAAGACGAAGCAGAGCCAGGAGAGCGCCAACAAGGAGCTGGCCAGCGAGGTGAAAACCCTCCAGCAGGCGAAGACGGAGTCAGAGCACAAGAGGAAGAAGCTGGAAGGTCAGCTGCAGGAGTTCATGGCCAGAGTGACGGAGGGCGAGAGGGCCAAGGGCGAGTTGTCCGACCGCACACACAAGCTGCAGGTCAGTAACACTCATCCCCGTAGTTTCATCCAGCAAAATATTTGGTTTTACCTCAAAATAACGTCATTTTAATCACCAACACAGAGAAGAAGTGCTGTTTTACCTGCACACTAAAAACTCTGTTATTTTTGACCCACTGCTTGGTTAAAAAGGGACCAACTCATTTCTGGGTTACTTCTAACCAGAAAATTGGGTTATCGTTTTATTATCCAACGTTCATGTTGAATATTTGACTCAGAAGTTGGGTTATATTGACAGCAATGTTGGGTTATTTTAACCCAGAAGTTGGGTCAACAACCAAACAACCCAAATGTCTGGGTTGAAATAACCCAGAAATTAATTGGTCCCTTTTTAACCCAGAAGTTTGACCCAGGAGTTTTTAGTGTGTGCTGACCACCAAAGGAATATTAACTTGCAAACATGTATATGAATGTTGTCTATGTTTTATGTTGTGTTTCTGTCCCTATCCTGTGCTATTATACGTTGTCCATGTATTATTTCATTGTATTTCACTGTTTTTAAGTCCATCTACCTGCCTCGGGACCAAAGATGGAAATCAGTAACTGGCTTTATTTTGCATATTTACATGAAAATCAAATCAAGTTAAACTTTATTTATAAAACACTTTTCCTGCCAAGGACAACACGAACTGCTTAACATAGTAAAAATAAGTGCATATTAAATTAAAAACAAGCTTTCACACATCCAAGTATATAACACAGAAGACACACACCTATAGTAACTCACATACTGTACATTAATGTGGTCCTTGTTCTTAAAAAAATAAAGAGATAAAAGGAATAAAAAGAAGTGATCATTAAGAATTCCAGGAATTTAGGACATTGCAAGATTTCTTTTTTTTTTAAACCCTTTAAATGTCTGTTTGATCACATGAATATTTTTCCCACCTTTTTTTTCTCAAATCTCTCAATCAACTTCAGTCCTAGTCCTAACAAATATGCCATTATTCTAATTATTTGACTCCTTTTCATGTAAATACACGATGCTGCAGTTTTTAAGATAATAAACACTACAAAAAAGTTATTATCCATAGTATGTTGGATCTTAATTGTACTAAAAATGAGTAAAAACATTGATTTTTACATTTAGATAAAATCCTCATCCCCCAAACATATGAGAAGCGGTGACATCATGTCTTCAAGTTTTGATTTAAAAGGTTAAAATAATATAAATATTTGGCATTTTTGATTCAGAGTGAAGCTGATGGAGCGATTTAAGAAAAAAAAAAGTTGGAAAGAATATTAATCTGTAATGTTTTACAGCAGTTTTGGTGAGATGACCTTTTTTTGTCCCCTAATGAGCCAGAGGGATAATAAAACTTTTTCCAGTGTCCTGTGCCTGGGATAAAAATTTAAATTAGATCACAAAGTTCTTCAAGAGAAAAAATCTTCCCTTTTGAGGTAACAACCACATTTATGGTCAAAAATAGAGAAAAAATTATCTGAAAGGGCAAAATGTCTTAGATCTCTATTCTGACAGAGGTGATGTAGAAGCAGAGACACGTTTAATGGCATCTGAATATCTTATTCTGAGCTAACGAATGTCCAAACGATTATGCGATCAACTTCCTGTGAGATACCAGAAATACCGGTACAATGTAAAATGTTCTGGTCGCGGTTCATTCTAACATTTCAACAAGATTATTCATAACATTTCTGACCGATTTGCCCCAGAAAAATGTCCTTTCACTGTTCGGGAACATGTTGCGCTGTTCGTGGTTACTGACAACCAAAGAAAGCAAAATTTGTGGTTACAACAGCGACGTGTAGAACATGCACCTCGGTATGAGAGAGCGTGTGACTGCAGGGCTCCAGATTGTGACCAAATGTTCGCATTTTGCGAATAAAAATAATTACATCTGCTGTTAAGTAAATAACTTTGGATCCCACTTCTTTCAATAAAACACGACCAACCTTATTACTGCGTATTACTCTGCTCCCATCTCTGGAATTCCCGTTCTCCGTACAGTAGACATTTCCCTCTCTTTAAATCCAGACTGTAAACTCTTCTGAACAGACACTCTTATTCTATCCAGGACCGTATGCACCAATCCAATGTTGTTTTTATCTGGTACCTGTTATGTTTAGTGTTTTCAGTGATTTAGCGTCCTGGTTTTAATGTTTTATCTGCGCTGCACAGTGTCCTAGGGTGCTTTTCAAATAAAATGTGTTGTTGCTATTATTATTATCATTATTATTATTATTATTATCATGTAGGTAGTGATAAGCCTCGAAGCTTTTAAGATTGTTCATTGCTTCACAGTCAGACGTGACAGAGCTAAGTGGCTAATAATGCTACTGTTTGTCATTTTGGGCCAGATTTTCATCTCCTCCTCCCACCCCTCTGTTTCACGAGGCAGAGGGATTGTTACGTTGTCCTGTCTGAGCTGTGACAGTTGATGTTCCCACATAGTTTAGCTAAAAAGTTCTTAAAAAGTGGAGTAACGGGAACATCTAGCATGTAAATTAACGCCGGTCCTGGTCAAACTGGAACTCGGTTGCATATTTCACATAAGGGCTCATGGGGGCTGGGAATAAGGTGGATAAATAAATGAAATAAAGAACCTGGTTTGAACTTCTGGGTGCAGACTGAGTTGGACAACGTGTCAGCGCTGCTGGAGGATGCAGAGAGGAAGGGGATCAAGATGGCCAAAGACGTCTCTGGATTAGAGAGTCAGCTGCAGGACACACAGGTGACGAGAAAACACGTTCTGAATGTTAAAAATCATATAAAGTTACCAAATCCATCTATTTAAACAAACTGAACCCTCGTTTCTGGTCATGTAGGAGCTGCTCCAGGAAGAGACGCGTCAGAAGCTCAACCTGAGCAGTCGTATTCGCCAGCTGGAGGAGGAGAAGAACGCTCTGCAGGAGCAGCAGGAGGAGGACGAGGAGGCGCGCAAGAATCTGGAGAAGCAGCTGATGACTGTGCAGGCTCAGGTAGGTCATGTGACCTCCGAGGTTAGATAAGAATATGGTTAAACTTGTTCTGGCTCTGATAGAGATGTGATGTGAATGAAAGCTTTCAGAAAGCAAGAAGAAGCTGGAGGATGATGTTGGAACCATCGAAGGCCTGGAGGAGAGCAAGAAGAAGCTGCAGAAGGACCTGGAGCTGACCAGCCAGCGTCTGGAGGAGAAGACTATTGCCTTCGAGAAGATGGAGAAGACAAAGACGCGTCTGCAGCAGGAGCTGGACGATCTGACCGTCGACTTGGATCATCAGAGACAAATCGTCTCCAACCTGGAGAAGAAGCAGAAGAAGTTTGACCAGGTTAGATCCCGTTGTTGTTTTAAGGTTTAGATGTGAGATGTGTGATTAACAAGTAGATTTCTACCTCCTGCGAAGATGCTGGCTGAGGAGAAGAGCATCTCGGCTCGCTATGCTGAGGAGCGTGACCGCGCTGAAGCAGAGGCCAGAGAGAAGGAGACCAAAGCTCTGTCCATGACCAGAGCCCTGGACGAGGCCCTGGAGGCCAAAGAGGAGCTGGAGAGGATCAACAAGCAGCTCCGCGCAGAAATGGAGGATCTGATGAGCTCAAAGGACGACGTGGGCAAGAACGTAAGCGTTGCTGTGGTGATGCTTCGGGTCTCCGCCTCTCCAGCTTTTTCACTTACTCCCACTCTTCTTCTCCTCTCAGGTTCACGAGCTGGAGAAGTCCAAGCGCACTCTGGAGCAGCAGCTGGAGGAGATGAAGACTCAGCTGGAGGAGCTGGAGGACGAGCTGCAGGCCACAGAGGACGCCAAGCTGCGTCTGGAGGTCAACATGCAGGCCATGAAGGCGCAGTACGAGAGGGACCTCCAGGGCCGGGACGATCAGAACGATGAGAAGAAAAGAGCGCTGGTCAAGCAGGTGCAGAACAAAGCTCAACCTCTCTGTTTAATCAAACCTTTCCATTTTTATCTGTAACTCTTTCTCCTCCCTTCAGGTTCGAGAAATGGAGGCAGAGTTGGAGGATGAGAGGAAGCAGAGAGGTTTGGCTGTAGCTGCTAAGAAGAAGCTGGAGATGGACTTGAAGGACATAGAGGGTCACATAGAAGGAGCCAACAAGGCTCGAGATGAAGCCATCAAGCAGCTGCGCAAGATACAGGTTAGCATTTTATTCACCTTTAAAGGGGAAATTTGGGGGGGGGTTCAACCTGGACCTATTTTTTCACATTAAATGTGTTCATTTACTCACCCAGACAGTTTTGGTAACTTGGTAACTTGAATTCCTTCAGGAGATATTTAGATCCACTCCAGATCAGCGTATGTCCAATATAATGTAAGCGATGCGGGCAACCGCGCGCAGCCTCTAAATAAGGCATTATCTGCCACAAACTCCTTCATTTAACCGATGTTTTGTTACCAAACATTAGTTAGACCTGACCCCCCTGTGAGCTCAAAGCGGCTTCGAGTTGCTTATTTGTGGTAATTCGTCCTTATTTACATGTTTTGTAACAAACATTGGTGAAATGAAGGAGTTTGTTGCAGATAATGTCTTATTTACAGGCTGCGTGCAGTTGCCCGCATCACTTACATTATATTGAACATACGCTGATCTGAAGCGAGGTTATTATAGTTTTGAAATTTTCATTAGTTTTTATTTAGTTTTTGAGTTTCCTTTCTTATTTCAGTTTAGTTTTAGTTAGATCAACAAATGATTTTGTAGTTTTAGTTTAGTTTTTATTTGAGGAATTAACTTGTTTCAGTTAAGTTTTTGTTTAGCTTTAGTCTTCGTTTCTCAGGTATTGAGAGAAAGTCTTGAAATGTAGATGTTGAAAAGGATGGAATGTCAGACAGAAAATATGGATTATCACATCCTTTTATTTTAATTCCTGTACCATAATTATTCAAATTATTTGAATGTAAATCTAACTTTTGTTTCAACGTTTAACTGGCCCTTATCCAAAGAGGCAACTATAAAATCAGCCCACATACAGCTCTCATCACATATCTTCAGTGTAACTGTGAACTTTTCATCAGCGTCTCTGTGGGAACTTCACAAATGAACTTTCAAATTTGTTGGATTTTTCCATTTTAGTTCAGTCTTCATCACAATACACTTACTCTTATCGAATAGTGGGTCGTACTCGAAATACTCCAATGGTTTATACTAAATACTATAAATATTTATAAATATTTGAATAGTATTTATGAATACTTGAAAATGTAGCATTTATGACCTGCTGCAACTTTATCCATTTTTGTCTGCTAAGTACCTTCTTCTAGTTCAGGTGCCGCAGATTGTAGCCGCTATGCTGCCACCCTCTGGAGAAAAAGTGGAAGAGCTGCTGCAGGACAGGCATCTCACGTCTAATCAAGGGAGAACGAAAACTAAGCTGAATTCATCTACAATTCAGTTTAGTTTTAGTTAGTTTTGCATTGTTCTTTCTAGTGTCTATTTCATTTTAGTTTTTTTTTTTAAATTTTCGTTTTTATTTCTATTTCAGTTAACTAAATTATTTTTCACTGCTAGTTTTAGTCTTAGTTTTAGTGAACTGTAATAACCCTGATCTAGAGTGGATCTAAATATCTCCTGGAGGAATTCAAGTTACACCAAAACTGTCTGGGTGAGTAAATGAACGTATTTTATGCTAGAAAACAGGTCCAAGTTGAAAAAACCTGAACTTCCCTTTTAACTCCATTTAACACATCCTGCTTTATCCTCCTCATTCATTCACATCCTGATGCCTCCTTCAGGCTCAGATGAAAGATTATCAGAGGGAGCTGGAGGACACCCGAGCTTCCAGAGACGACATTTTTGCCATGTCTAAGGAGAATGAGAAGAAACTCAAGAGTCTGGAAGCTGAGATCGTACAGCTGCACGAGGTCAGCGGATGCTAGATGATCATAGCTGGTTTCTGTGTTGATGGTTCATGAGGGAGCGGTAACACGCCTCATCTGCTCTGCAGGACCTGGCGGCATCTGAGAGGGGTCGGCGCCACGCGGAGCAAGAACGGGACGAGCTGCAGGATGAAATCTCAAACAGCACCTCTGGAAAGTAAGCCGACCTTCCAGAACCTGACCCGACAACGTCTGCAGGGACACAGCTAGGCTTTGATTTTTATTATTATAGGACATGTTCAGGAGGCCTGACCATAAATCTGTAAGGGAGACCTGACATGAGGATATTCTAGTAAAAAGCAGAAAATGATTGCCTTTAAACAGCAAAGCTTCCCCACAACCTCTAACAGAGCAGTTTCTCGTTTAGCTCATCAAAGACTGATGAAGGCCATCTTTATTTGTTATCCTTCCGGAGAGCACGCTGCAGATATCCTGTGATGTTTTATGATCTGGTTGTCGAGTCATCGATGAGGGTCGCTGCTGTTTCACATCTTCTACATTTATAGAAGTAAAAGAAGTCTGCATATAGAGTATGTTCAACCATTCCTGGTTGATGTGTTTAAGAAAGCAAATCAGTCTCTTTCATCAGTTTTCAAAAAAAGTTTGCTCCAGTTTGCTCCATCGCTCTGTTACGAAATCTCACAGGATTTTGTGAAATCTTGCAAGATTTTGTAACAGAACGATGAAATCGCACGAGATTATGTAAGTAAAATAGATCAATACCGCGTTTTTAAATATAGATATGATATCAGCATATGAAAATATCACGATATTTCAGTGTATCGATTTTTTTGTTGCCACCCCTAGTATCAGAATATCAGAACGCTACGCTCTGTCATTGGCTGGAGACAACACGCAAATCTCCACCTAGAAACGTCCCAAACACACCAAAACAAAGGGAAAATACAAAATACAGTCAGGGGAGGGGGAGTTGCAAGCAATAACTCGCCGCCTCATGAAAGCAGAGGCCCAAAGGTGTGGATTTAGCTGGATTTCACTCACACAAGTCTAGCTTTTATTTTCCGGGGGGGGGGGGACTCTACCTTTAAGGAATTAACTGGAAAAGCACTCTGAGAGCCCAGACCTCTGACAAGCAGCTCAATTGTCTTATTTTTGTGTGTTCTGGATCATAGTATCTGGAATTTTGTGTGGATCCGGATCAACTTTTGAAACATTATACAACTCATTGACATCCTTTGTTGTAATTTTTTACCAAACACTCAGGCCGTTTGTATGCAGTTGGGGAGTGGGTTGTGGTAATGTTGCGGGCTTTGGTGCGGCAGACCCTGGTTTGAGTCCCCGACATGGCACTCGGGCGAACCACTGTGGACCCTTGAGCAAGGTCCTTATCCCCCACCACCTGCTCCCCGGGCTGCTTTAAATCGCAGCCCACTGCTCTCAGGTCCAACCTGAGATGGGTTAAAATGCAGAGAAAGAATTTCCTAATTGGCTCACTGGTTGGGATTAATAAAGTAATAAAGAATATCAGTTATTTGGAAAAATTCCAAGATTGTGGCCTATAGGTTAATGTTCATGTAAGACTGTTTAGGCGTTGGTAAGGAGGTTTGATGTTCACCATGGGGGGTCGGTCAGAACACACAGGGCTCGCTTACAGTTAACTGTCTTAACTGGTCACTCTTAATCACAACAGCACAGTAATGCAGCAAAAAACAGGCTTACAGGTGAGGAATTCCAGGCTAGTTAAGGTGAATGCTGGATGGAAGTGAGTGTGGTCTATAAACACAGAAATACAAAGCCATGAGGAACATTCGCTCGGCACATAAACACATTCAAGGTATTTATTATTACTAATAAATCTATTACAGTTAGGACCAAACATGCATATGTGTTCAAGGCTAACATTTACAGTAACTGGCATGTAACAGGTCAGCTAGCTTAATAGCATAAAAAGGCATATGGTGAATGGAGGAAGACTTCTGAATGAGCAAATCAGGTAAATAACATTAAAGGCTAAATAAACATCCTGTTCAGGCAGAAATACAACTCCTTACTTACAGTTCACCATATTCAACTGGCTAGCAGTCTGTCCAACAGTCTTCTCTCCTCGTGCTCACTGCTGCGCATAAGTTTAATTTCTGCATCCTGACATCATGTGCTCAGTAGCGCAGCTGCACACTTCTGCCACAAGGGGGCACTCACGCCTCATCAACATCCTTTCCAACATAGCCGATCTCACAATGATAAAGAATCCTCCAAAACATTCCTGGATCCTGAAGGTGAACCGGATCACCACCAAAATTTAATGGGTTCGTCCTTCGGCTGAGACAAACTGCTGGTGAAAATTTCAGGTCAATCTGTCGAGTACTTTTTCCGTAAAGTTGCTGAGGGTCGGACGGACAAACCAACGCTACCGAAAACATTAGGAGGCAATAATAAATATAAATACTGATAAAGATGTACATTGAAAGCTGTTTGTTTAAGTCGTACATTTGGATAAAAATGATCACACAATGAGATTTAAATCATATAAAAGCAGTTCTTTGTACAAACGCTCATTAGTTGCTCCTGAACTTGGACAGCAGGCTGCAGTCTGGAACATCCTGGTGGTGTAGTGGTTAAAATGGGATGGAGCAAATTTCCATCTCTCTACATACTGTACCTTCTGCAGTAAAGCTGTCTTCTGCTGTAACCAAACACATCCAGTATCATTTTAGATGTTTTCAGTATTCAGGAGGAAATGAAAGCGAGTCTGAAGGTTGGTGTGGTGTCAGGGCTTTACCTCCATGAAACTAACCAGTATAATAAAAAGCTACTGGTTTAGTAAATCTGGATTATCTAAAGTTACCAATAAGCCAATCAAGGGAACCGCTTGGTGAAGTGAAGCATGTGGCCACATTTTCATCTGTTGTGCATCAGGTCTGCTCTAATGGATGAGAAGAGGAGGCTGGAGGCTCGCATCGCCCAGCTGGAGGAGGAGCTGGAGGAGGAGCAGGGCAACATGGAGCTGCTCAACGACCGCTTCAGGAAGACCACCATGCAGGTGGGCCGACGTCTCATCGCTGCTCAGATTTTACTGAGTTAGAATCAGTTGTAGAGCGACACCTCCTCCCCCCTGCAGGTGGACACCCTGACTACGGAGCTGAGTGCGGAGCGCAGCACGGCACAAAAGAGCGAAAACGCTCGCCAGCAGCTGGAGCGTCAGAACAAGGACCTGCGGGCCAAGCTGGGTGAGCTGGAGGGTTCTGTGAAGAGCAGGTTCAAAGCCACCATCACTGCTCTGGAGGCTAAGATAGTCCAGCTGGAGGAGCAGATGGAGCAGGAGGCCAGGTGAGAGGAAAGAACCTGGAAGGAGAGTCCAGTTTGATCCTTTTAGGAACAGCTCGAACAATGAAAGTCACCTGTTTTCACTACAGGGAGCGTGCAGCTGCGAACA
The DNA here is from genome assembly GCA_023101725.1 of Atherinomorus stipes. Classification (NCBI taxonomy): domain Eukaryota; kingdom Metazoa; phylum Chordata; class Actinopteri; order Atheriniformes; family Atherinidae; genus Atherinomorus; species Atherinomorus stipes. The sequence continues at coordinate 1,040,458 of JALJCO010011496.1, forward strand.
AGATCGTCAGAAGAACTGAGAAGAAGCTAAAAGAAGTCTGCATGCAGGTGGAGGATGAGCGTCGCCATGCCGACCAGTTTAAAGAGCAGGTATGTCTCTTGCTAAATTAGCTTGCACGTTAACACCTCTTCATTTGTATTTGATGCCTGATTAATGAGTAGGAGTGTTTTCAGCGGTCTGTACTTCTGCTTGTGTGTGAAGGTGGAGAAGGCCAACTCTCGTATGAAGCAGCTGAAGCGGCAGCTGGAGGAGGCGGAGGAGGAGGCCACGAGGGCCAACGCCTCACGCAGGAAGCTGCAGAGGGAGCTGGACGACGCCACCGAAGCCAGCGAGGGTCTGAGCCGGGAGGTTCACACGCTGAAGAACCGCCTCAGGTGCACAAATAAAACCTGCTGCTAACCGCTGGCACCACCGCTGGTGCTCACGCTCCCTCTACTGGGACACTGGAGCATTTTCCAGTATCAAGTTACAGATTGTGCAGAGCATAATGAGGAAATGACAGAAAAGAATCTTTATATTATTAGGCGTGAAAGGGCACGTGACATTTTGCAATTCATTGTGGGCTTTACAGGAAAGAGTTTTGGTTTATATAGAGTAGTGCTGCGATTCAGACTCAAACTCATGGAAAAATGAATCTAATCAAAGAGGATGTTGCAGTTGCATTGCTGACTGTCGTATCACTCTCCCGCCTCCTTTTTTTCCATTGAAATCTGGCATTATCTGCAGCTTTCACCTCCGTGTATCCGAGATGAACTGACGGTCCCCATTGTGGACGGGTTTCTTTCATTTCATTCACAGGTCTCCCTCAAAGACACACATGCCCGTTATTACTTTTAAAATGAGGTCAGTCATAAAGAACTCAAAGTCAGTCTGCTATGAGTGACATTAATGATATAAATCCAAAAGTAATCTAGAAGTGGAGGAAAGAGAGTAAGAGTGTGTCTGCTTTTACTTTGTTTGTGCCCTCAACTAGCTTGGCTAATGCTAGTAGCCAGCTAAATGCTACGTGTGAAACAGCAAAGCTGTGTTCGAAATCGCTCCCTATCACGGATGTAGTGCACTATATAGTGAGCACGCCATTTTGTAGTATTGTTCGAATTCTGTTCACTACTTTTCGTCCACTATAAAATACCCACAATGCATCGCGAATGTAAGTGTACAAGCGATGTACCCTACATTGTACTCCCGTATACCACAATGCAATGCGGCCGTGTTTTGTGATCGCAGAAATAGAAAAATGGCGAAGCAGCTTAAACGCAGCTTAACGTTAAAGTACCAACATTTGCTTTAGTGGCGTGGTTGTAGCTTTTAACAATAATGGTATTTCTTTGTAGCAGGTGTCTATTGTTCATAACTGTTAGCTACCCCTACTGCACGTCTTAAAAAAAAAAAAAAAAAAAATTTATTGAAGTTTCGCCACTGCACGTCACTGCATCTACCGACGTCCCCCCATGTAGTGTCCGAAATCTCCTCCCGTCGTTCCCTACATAGTGTACATGATATAGTGGACTACATCATATACACTCTGTAGGGAATAGGGAGTGAGGTGGATGAGTGGATGATTTCGAACACAGCTCATAACTCTACCAACACCACAACACACTAACAGAACAGAACTTATCAGTCTGAAAATACTGTGAACACCAACATTTTTGGTGATGGGACTGAAACTGATATTCGGTCGCCTCACGTCTGCTCTCCAAGCCATTCGGCATCTCTTCGTTAGCTCACATATCCGAACTGTATAGCCTTGTACGCCAGCCTGACGAACGCCATGTATGAGATACATGGCAAGTCAGTCTGGGCTCCCGCCATTGGAGACTGATTTCCAATGTGAAACGAGAGGTGGGACCAACAGGAACAAAGTGAACCGTAGAAAACCAATCAGAGAAACACGGAAGTGGCGCAAACGTCTTCCTGTAAGAAGAAAACTTTCAGAGCAGCAAGTTGTTGTGGGTTTAAGGACATGTGTTGTTTTAAGACATTGGAAAAGGTATAAATAAACTGTTACTTCTCTGCAGCCGCCATTCTCACTGTTTATGGTTAGAAAACTGAGTCGCTGATAAAGACGTGTCGTAAAGTCCCGCCTCTCATGCTGTGATTGGTCCAGTTAATTTTTTACCGGAGTGGAAATTACTTTCCAGTGGAAGAAACCCAAACTAACTCGCTGTGTATCTCATACATTGCATTGGTCAGGCTGGTGTACCGGGCAAGGCCTTGCATTGGAAATGAGAAGGTCTCACCCCATCGTTTTTTTTTTTTTTATTGGAACAATCATGTGAACGATTAAAGCAGTTAATGACACAGCAAGATCGCACCACATTTTTAACTTGTAAAAATCTTGTAAATCAAAAGAAAAAGAACAAAGGCAGCATTGTGCATGCAGTCGCTGTAAACAAACTTGACAGTTGACCGTAACACCCACAACGCATTGCGGTTTTCCTAGTCACCTACATCACCCTTTTAAGCCCTACTAAACGAAAAGCACACCGTCTATTAAAGACACACAATGTAACTTTTAGACCTTACAAATGTGCGTTTCTGACTCATTTTGATGGCACACCAACATACATCATGCTCATTTTTGAGCCATCACTACCCAGAGGCGTCCCGGGGCTCAGAAACTGAAGTATGCAAGATTCCCATCCAGGACACGACTGTGACGTTGCAGCCAACAACTGGCTGCAGCACTTAGAAGCAACCAGATGTGAACCATCCGTACACAGCGGGTGTATTGAACGCGCATCATGTCGGATTCAGTAAAGAGACGCAAGGAAACATTATCGGAGGAAGAGAGGAAAAGAAAGAGAGGAAGGGACAGAACAAGAGTCTTTTACTGGCTGGAGTGAATCACAGTACAGGTACGATGAAGATGGATGCTAGTTTAGCCGCCGATAGAGGGGTCACTGAGAAAACTGCTAAAAGTTCAGTTGCGTGTCTTTAATGTAAAACAAATGCTAGTAGAAAGTTGCTCGCTGACAATCAAACACCTTCTCCAAGTTCACAAAGCACATGTAGACTGGTTGGGCGAACTGCCAAGCCCCCTCTGGGACCCTGAGGAGGGTGTAGAGCTGGTCCACTGTTCTACGCCCAGGACAAAAAAACATGCTGCTCCTCCTTAATCCAAGGTTCGATTATCTGACGGACCCTCCCCCCTCCAGGACCCCCAAATAGACTTTACCGGGGAGGCTGAGTAGTGTGATCCCCCTGAAGTTGGAACACACCCTGCGATCCCCCTTTTAGAAGAGGGGTACCACCACCCCAGTCTGCCAATCCAGAGGCACTGTCCCCCGATGTCCACATGATGCTGCAGAGGCATGTCAGCCAAGACAGCCCCAAAGCATCCAGAGCTTTGAGGAACTCTGGGCGGATCTCGTCTACCTTCAGGGCCCTGTCACCAAGGAGCGTTTTCACTACCTCAACGACCTCAGCCCCGGGAATAGAAGAGCCCACCCCTGAGTCCCCAGACTCTGCTTCCTCATTCATTCATTCTGCTATCAAACCCAAACATCTTGAGGCACATAACCACACTGATCAGTCACACGGAGTACTTCCACATCTCTGCGTTCGCGTTGCCGGGATGCACGTCGGGTCTGAAGAGGTGCCTCTATGGACCTACACAGAGCCTACGACAGTTATACTGACACAGACAAAGCGCCAGTATAAATTAAAAGGACGAATCACCTGGTCTTTTAATCTGTCCACTCTCCTTACAATGTCTTAAAATAATTCCTAAAAACTTGTTAGAAAAAAAAAAAAAAATCAAAGTGCATTCTGACCCTTTGCTCATACCACCACTTTCTCTTGTGATAGTAAATACGAGGTTTTGACTGATATGGATGTTTATTTAAATAATGCTTAAGCAGGCTGCAGGAAGGACAGAGCTGGAATAAGGACCGACCCAGATCGTGCATGAATTACCTGACTTTGTACCTGACGGGGCTGCAGCTTTTGGAGTTAAACCGTTCACATTTGAACCAGTCTGATCCTGAGAATGGTGTGGGAGAGTCCCCGGTCACCAACCCACACCCACCCGTAAGGATGACTTCCAAACCAGACCTGTTGATGTTTAGCCCGCAACCTGACTCGGTAAACATATCAAGTAAAATCGGCTGCACCCGCCCCTCTCTTTGTTGGAGCAGCGCGTGGAGGAGACGCAGTTTGTTTCTGATTAATCAGCTGCATCTGTGAGTCCAGCTTTTCTGAAGTAAACCAGAAAAACTGATAACAGAAAAACTGAAAACAGGAGTCCTGGACTTCTTCTTCAGCTTGACGGCATCCCTCATCGCTGGTGTCCACCAGCGAGTTCGTGGATTTCCGCCATGACAGGCACCAACAACCTTACAGCCAAAGCTCCCACTAGCAGCTTCAGCAATAGAGGCGCGGAAAACAGCCCATTCCGACTCATTCCCTCGGAACATGGTTAAAGCTCTCCCTGATAGGGGACTCTGCCAGACGTTCCCACCTGAACCTCACGACAGGTTTGGGCCTAATCAGATGTAAATATTTGATTCTTAGATGGTTCTAAAAAGTAAACATTTCCATCTGATTATTATGCCATCAGGGTTCTGCACCATTAGCATTAGCTCGGGAGTTGCTGGCTCGATTGCTCTGTTTAGAAATAGCATCTTCCTTGCTTCTTCCTAACCTTCACCCACAAATTGAGTGAGCAAGTGTGAGTTCGCCACCTACTGTTGGGGAGGGATCACACTGGTAGCTATCACTTTTAAATAAGATCAAACAGACTTTTTGGCTGGTTGTAAGAATTTGTTAGTTAGAAAATTGTTTCAGTGTAGATCACCAGGATAACTAAAGATTCTGATAGAAAACTGGAGGTCTTCTGTATTATGATGTCACAACGGTGGTTCTTGGAGATCCTGATGTCTTCTGAGGTGGTGCGTGATGTAAAAATGTGCTGTTCACATGAAGAACGATGAAGGAACGAGCAGCAGACATTTGTCTCAGCCAAAGAGTGATTACTGCCTCTTTTAGGTTGAACTTGCTTCACCTCCTCTCCTCTTCTTCCTGCAGGCGTGGGGGCCCCATCAGCTTCTCCTCCAGTCGCTCCGGTAGACGTCCCTTGCAGGTAGAGGGAACCTCCTTGGACCTTCTGTCCGACGACGAGCTGGAGAACAAGATCACCGACAACAACGCCAACGAGACCCCGGCTCCCCAGCCGGAGTAGAGGAGCTGAGGCCTCCACCTTCGCTCTCCCACCTCCACATCGCTCAGACTCTCCCTGCTTGAACTCTGACCACATGTAACCTAATTCTGCAGCAACTCTCGTTTGAGCCTCCAGATTCCACTCAGCACGAGCTAAGCCAGAGCTCCCCTCACCTCTCCACCTTAGCAACACCAGCAGCTGGACTCCGCCTTACCCATCTGTGTGAAGCTGAAAACAGATGCAGAGTGTCGACGCTTCTGTCACGTCTGTTCCACACAGTAGAAACGTGCAACCCTGCTCAGTGAGTGCACGTGTCTGGGTGATAATTATTCTCTGCTGGAGCCGTAGTTAATGTTAGAAACACTACAACAATAGCACTGCGATGTTTGAAAGAAGCGGATGGTGACAAAAGCAAACAGCCTCATGACATTATACAACATTCAGCTTGTGCTTTTCATGAATCATCTCAGTTGAGCCGCCACGAACTGGCATTTTCCAGCTCCACGCTGGGATGTTTGATCCGTTAAAACACGAAAAACGTTGAACAGTAGGTCAGCTTCCACTCGTAAACCGCTCTCATATCCTCTCGCTTGCTTCTTCTGTGCCTTTCTTCGCTGACTTGAACCAGAAAGCCCATTTATGCCACATGTATTTTTCATATATTGAACCATGCATAATTTCATGAAGGTATTTTCATACATTTGCATATTTGATGAAATATTAGTGGGAACCTGATGCTCTTTGAAATGTACGTCTTCCTCTAGCTTTTATGTCACTATGATAAAAAGATATGTCAACAGTGCGGGATTCTTTGTAGCTGGGTGCTATGACTTTTTCTTATTGATAACTTTTGTACTTTTTGAGTTAAGATTTAAAAGCAATCGAACAGACATCAACTGTATTTATATCTCTGCTATTGTATACGATACAAACTCCACTCATGTTTCAAAACGCTCAGTATTGCACACTGATCCTGTGTTCCTACACCTGTTATCCTGACATGTACAGTGAAGGAGTCATTAAAGTCTCTAGAGCCCGGGTTCATTCATGATGTGGTTCTTTGGCATCAACAAGGGCGTAACTTTGGGTCCATCATTGGGGGGGTCGGATTCTTTGCCTGTTTATTTAGTTATTTAATTATATGCATTCGTAAAACAAGTCAGTGTAATTTGGTGTCTGTATAAGAGATACAGTATATTGTGATACTTTTCTTTTTTCCTTTTGGATTAATAGTAAACTTAGTTATTTACTTTTCAACACTATAATCGGCCCCATTACAGGACAGTGAATAGAGATATATTATATACTGCTGGCCGATGTAGTTTCTGACTTTTATGCAATTAAAACTTGAATTGTAAAATCTGTGAAATTTTCCTATGAAGTCAAACACATCAAAGACATCCATGCAGAAGAGCATTAAACAACTTCTAGAACAAATACATTACTGTGAGTTTTGCATTACTAATCTTTTAACATTTATCAAATATATAAATATGATACAAGGTTCCATGATTAGTTCTCACTGAGACCCAATTTATGTTCATGTTGTGAAGTCAAAATAATAAAAAAAAAGTAATGATAATAATCCATTGAGCTGCCCTTTACATCATGGGATCTTAAAGGGCTAAATTTTCAAGTGCCAACATGTCTTTTGGGGGTGTGAGAATGACGGCCAGTGACCCCCTTTGTGCTGAAATAGAGATGTGGTAACGTGGCATCAAATGTACTGTAGCTAAAAGTAGCCTATAATAATCTAATATTCATTAATACATTTAATTTCAAAACAAGCTCAGAATGCATGAACAACCTTAAAGTGCAGAGTGTTCATGCACCTGTAACAGGTAACCTCCCCCTTACTGACACATGATATAATAACTAATTAATTATTATAATTAATTATAATACCGGCTTGGCGCTGGGGGGGGGCGGGCCGGCGGGACGTGCCTTCTCTGGTTTTGGCCGGTCCTCACAACCTGGTGACGTCTAGTCACTGCGCCGGGGGCCGGGGCGCCTCTGCTGTGTGCGTGCGGGTGTGTGTGCTGGTGGGGGTGTGTGTGTGGTGGGGCTGGGGGGTGTATCGTTGTCGTGTCTGTGTCGGGATGTGGGCATTCGGGATGTTGGTGTCGCGGGAGCGGCTATGTGGGGGGTGTGGATTTCCCCTGTGCTTGTCCTGCGTGTGGGGCTCTGGGGGTCGCGGACGGGGCTGCGCTTTCCGCCGGGGTGCTTGGTTTTCGGCGGACCCGTAGTCGTGTCGTGTCGTATCGATGTTGGGGTGTCTGGCGTGCTGTCGGGGTGTGGGGTTTTGTCAATATCGTTCAGCTCTAGTGTGTGGAGGTGGGAGGTTGCGGGGTGGCCGGGTCTTTTCCACGCCGGGTGCCTGTCCCGCCCGGCCGCTGTGTCGGTTGGGACTGGCCTGCGCTGGTGGTCTCGTGCGGGTTGGTCTCGCGTGGTCCGGGGGCTGGGGGCGGTGGACTTGTGGCGTGGGGGGGGCTGGTGGCCCCGTGGTCCCCGTCCTTGGTGTGTGTGGGTGGGTGTGTGACTGGAGAGGGGGGCGTGAATGCGGTTGTGTGTGTGTGTGGTTGCCTGTGGGGGTGTGTGGAGATGGGTGGGTGGGTGGGGGTGCATGGATGATGGGTGTTTGGGTGTGGTGGTGGTGCATTGGTGAGGTTTGTGTGTGTCGTGTTGGGGGGGCTTGGGTGGGGAGCGGGGATGGTTCTGTGGGGGGATCGGATGCTGGGCGCTGGGTGGGTGGGGGGTGTGTGTGTGGGGGGTGGGGGTGGGTGGGTGGTGGCTCTGGCGGGGTTGGGGGATTGTGCATGTCGCGGCCTGGGTGGGGGTGCAGGCTTGGGTTTGGAGGGGGGGCATGGACACTGGGGGCGCCCCCCCCCTGCTCTACCCACACACACACACGTAGGGTTTTGGGGAGGGTGCGTGTCAAGCGGGCGTGGTGAGGGAGGGCACCAAAGTGCCTTTGCTTGCCACGTCTAGAGACAGCCTGCTCCCCAGTTTTAACCACACTTAGACACCTAAACATATAAAATAACAACAGCTCACAACCACTTCTGAGGGGCGGGCCATATAGTGTTTGGAAGGAGGGAGGGGCCGGTTGGGGGGTCATGCCCCCTACGCGACCCCACTCCCGGCATGACTTGGCACTGCCCCTCAGGTTTAACTGCAAACAACACACATCTTACACACACAGTCATGAGCGGGGGTGGGGGGGGGGGACAGGGTCCTTTCATACCCCGGTCTCCCGGGCGCTACTGGGGGGAGGGGGGGGGGGGCAGTGGCTGCTTCACGCGCCAGTGGTTAAGGCTGGCTGCATTGCGGGGGATCTGCTGGCCTGGGGGATGCCTGGCCTGCTGCGTCCGGGGGTGGGGGATGGTGGGGGGGGGGGACGTGTTGGGGGCTTGGAGCTCACGGCTCCTTCCCCGGCCCGAGCTACCACTCAGGAGGCACGAGGGCATGGGCAAGAGAGAGGTGGGTATGTGAGAATAATGAATGAGAGTGTGAAAGAGGAAATGTGGGAGGGAGGAACTTGGGCTGGAAGAGGGAGGAGATGTGGGTAAGTGGTTGGAGGAAAGGGGGGATGGAGGAAGGAGTGGCATGCTCGTGAGTGTCTAGTAGGGATGGTCATGAGGGGCTGAAGGAAGGAAGGGCGGGAGTGTGATAGGTCAGAGGGATGGGCAGGGCTGGACTTGTAAGGGGGGGACTGTATGGGGCATTGGGGGTATAGGGAGGTGGGGGCGTATGTGTGGTACAGTTATGTGGGGGGAGTGCATGTGTGTGTTAGAGGGTATGAGGAGGTGGGGGTAGGTGTGGACGGTAGAGGGAGGAGAGTGTTGGGGGTGGAGGGAGGGAGTGAGTGTGGGTATGTAAGGTCGGAGAGTGGAGTGGGTGGGTATATGTGTGTGTGGGGGAGATACATGGAGGTGTTGGGTAGGGCTGGGCGGTGTGGGCGGAGGTTCGTATCTCGGTGTTCGTGCCGGGCATCTCGGTATCGGTGTGGTGCGGTGTGGCTGCGGGTTGGTTGGGGGGCCGGGCGCTTTGGTGGGGGGGTGTGGTTTTGTTTGTGGCTTCCGGGGCTTTGTATGCGGGGCGGGCGCAGGGGGATCTGTATCTTGTGTGTGGTTGCTCTTGCGGTGTTGATGTCTTGGGTGCCCGTGTCTCGATGTGGATGCGGTGACGGTATATCTTTCAGCCCTAGTGTTGGGGTAGGTGTGTGGGTAGTGTGTGTGTGAGCGTGGTGGCGGGGTAGGGGGTGGTAGAGGTGGTGGCGCCCTGGTGTCAGGTGTGTGGGGCAGGGACGTTGGGGTGGGGGCTGGCCTGCCCTGGGGGGTGTCGTCTGGGGGGTCCGGTCCTCCTGGGTTTCAGTTGGGCCGCCCGGGTCCGGGGGGGGGGGGGGTGGCTGCTCCTGGGCGCTTGGGCCCTGGGCCCGGCGCTGTCTCCGCTCCGGGGGACGCCCGGCGCCCGGTGGGGTCGGCAGCTGCTGGTCCTGGTCCGCTGGGGCCTGGGCCCCCAGACCGCGGGGGGCTCCGGCTGGGGCCGCCTTTTGCCGCCCTTCGGGGGATGCATGTCCGCTCTTTGGGGGGGGGGGGTAGCTGGGATCTGGGCCTCTGGGTGGCTGCTGGGGGCCTGGGTCGTGAGCCTTGCGGGCTTCCTCCTCCTTGCAGAGACGAGGTTGCATCTGCATGACTGTATCACCACGGAGCACCCTTTATTATGCATGTTGACACTGTGACACTGCTTCCCATTGCGATGACTAGGTTGTACCTCTTCTCTACTTCCCATTGCGCTGACTAGGTTGTACCTCTTCTCTACTTCCCATTGCGCTTACTAGGTTGTACTCTCTTCTCTGCGTAGTTCTGCGTGTGTTTGTGTATGTTTGTATGATCTGAGGATATTTAAGCCACCTGCAGGTCCTCCTGTAGGGGATTGCTTGTTTTGTTTTCCAACAGAGCCCTTGGTTGTTTAGGGATCGCTGTACAGATGTACCAGTGAACTGTGTAAGTGGATTCATGTTTTCTCTCCTCTCTCTCTTCCTCTTCCTTACTCCTTTCTCTCTGTTTCACTTTCTATCATTACCTCTGTTAACTTTCATTTCTCCCTTGTCAGGCCCAGCAGTATGAAATGGAATGGTGTAATAGACAAATGTTAAATAAAGAAATAAAATGAATAAACATGATATCAAGTGGAGCCTTATGTTCATAAAGCTCCGCTTGGTAAAGCAAAACTGTTCAACAGAATAAAGCAATCAGATTTCCATTCTGCTTGCTTCGATGCTGGACAGGACAAGTAGAAAAAAAAAAAAAAAAATTATTATAATTAATAAACTAAATAATCATATGACAACTGAACGCTGTGAAGTCATGTCGCATTTCTAAAGTTCATACAGAAGTAAATCACGCGCATCACAGATAGTGAGGACTGGTGCTGGATCAAAGTGAAATATAGGAAACGTCACAGCATTAAAAAAACAAACAAACAAACAAACAAGCAAACAACAACTTTGGGAGCTTTTTGCTCTGCATTTCTAAACTTCAGCATGGATCATGTACTGATCCAGTTTACATCCATGAGCACGCGACCAGGAGAGGAAGGCGATCAAAACGGTGAAACTTGCAACTTCGAAGTTGTGCTGCGTTCAGAGACAGCTGGGAAATAACAGTCTTAGCATCAGCCTAACAGGGATAACTACCATGTGGGCTTTGTTAGAAAGTCAATAATGAAATCAATATTCCAAAAACTTTGGGAAGCTTCAGTTCTTCTAAAATACACCTGACCACATCCTGGTCTCTGATAGAAAATAGCCTAACACTTGTGTGTGTCTGCTTTTAAGTGGTTACTGTGTTTTCCGACGTGCGCTCTGTCCGCGCGCTGATGGAGTGCACAGATGAAGACGCACATGTGCGTGTATTTACCTCTCATGTGCGTGTATTTACCCCTCATGTGCGTGTATTTACCCCTCATGTGCGTGTATTTACCCCTCATGTGCATGTATTTACCTCTCTTTGGCCAATCAGTTCTTTTTTATTAAGGTTGATGTCGATCATCAATGAATCATGTCATCTCTCCACCTTTTCTTCTTTACATTACTGTTGGTCTTCTGTTTCCCTCCATCCATCAAACACAGCAATAAGATAGAAAGCGGCTGGTATGGGTAATACCAAATACACGGCGGGGGAAGAGGGAGGGGGTGCGTTACAATACCAGATGACTAAAGGTGCTGTTGTTTTGCTAGAAAATATTGTAGCTAATAAAAAGAATTAACAATATGTTCATAAAAGATCAGTAATGTTATTATTAAATCCGAGTTGTGTTATTTTTTAGGGGGGTTATATCACCTGGCTCTGATTATTGGGGGGTCAAAACCCCCCTATCCCCCGTGGAAATTACACCATTGGGCATCAATCAGACCAGATCAATAGTTTTAAGATGTTTTTCTGCACAGTGGACCAGCAAAATAACAGCATAATCACCTATAAATGGCAAACAATCAATTATGTTATCAAATTCTTTTTATTGAAACTTTCAAAAAACAAATTATGATCAAGCTGAACATTTCTTTAGGAAAATAAGTGAAGATTTAACAATATTTTGTTTCAGTTTATCATTTACACATTCATACAACCTCAAGCTCACAATGGAGTTTCCAAGATCACAAAATATTATAATATTTATTAATAGCACAAATCTGCAGCTGGAAAATACAATATTTTATATGAAGAACAACTCATTTTGAATGTATATACATGGACATTTACACACGTGTGTAGAAATCCTGAACTGACTTTCCTCATCATACAAACTTCAGAAAGATATAACAAAATATCACCAACTTTCTAAATATATTATTTAAACATAAAAATAATGCAACCTCGTGAACAAATAAGGAATTATTTATTTAAATTAACCCTTTCATACATAGTGTCCAATACAGTGGACACCTATTTAAAAGCTGTCCTCTAGTATGGTTCAGGATTATTTGTAAATTAGCCAAGTCGCTAGACATCAGGAAATCATCCAATACACTAATCACTTTGCAGCAAAATCCTGCTGCTTTGCCTTCTCTATCTTGTATGGACACGCATGTGTCTTTTTAAATTTGTACGCTGCCTAAATAATTAACTACAAACCTCACAGGGAAATGGTTTCTCTCCTGTGTGGATTCTCATGTGTTGGTTTAAGTTTCTCTTTTGACTAAATCTTTGTCCACACAGTCCACAGTTTCACTGGCTCCTGTTTTATGCAGAGAGGCTCTGGGTCCTGCTTGTTCAGACTCTATAAGGGAACATTTTTATCACCAACAACTGCTGCACATCTACAGGGAACACTAAAATAAGAAAGAAAGATCAAGCTGTATTTAAAGACCAAAAACTTCTTCCCCTGTGACCATATTTAAACTCACACTTTTAAAATGTCTGCCGCACCGTACACTAAACGCGATGCACACAGCCCAGTTGCTAAATGCCACAAACTTTTTAGCAGCTCCACTGAAGCTGAAGTTCATGTCAATGTTAGCAGCATCCAAGAAGTGAGTGAGGTCACATGAGATGAGCTGGTGGACATTTCACAGATAAAGGACAAGAAACAAAGAAAGATTGGATGGATGGAAGGAAAGAAGCCACATTTTTATCTGTCTAGGCTCTAAAAATATACTAAATGATGTCTCAAGGAAATTATGGACGCTACCCACTCAAGACACTTGGATTACATTGGACGAGCAGTATGGAGGAATATTGACACGTTTTTGTGGACTTTTATGGACCTTTTTGGCTCGGGTCCCGGCAAACTCCATTGTATGAAAGTTGGGGGAAAACAAGAAGCCTTCCTGATCGCTGGCTGCATTTGAGATATCAAAAAAGTGCTCCAGAGTCTTTCTCACCATGAGGGTAAGTGGGAAATAAAGTTACATCATTCTGTGGGTGAAATATTCCTTTAATTTCATTATTATCTGAGACTTCAGGAGCTCCTAAACCAAAGCGCAGGTGGAGGTGGACCTGGTCTGAAGCAGACCTGGACGGGATCCATTTATTCCTCTCATAATGTGTATTTACCATCCACAGAGCAGATTATGGTCCTCCACATGTCAGAGGAACAGAGCAGCTACTTTCTTTATAACATGTCATTTATCACTTTAGTATAAATATTTACATAATATTTTATAACTCCCTGTTTTAATTAAACAGTTCTGTGAGAGAACAAACAGCTCAATACTTGGACCAAAGTTTTATTATAAATGATGAACAAGAATAAAAACAGAACTTTGTGAGTGACATCAACACTGTCCTGATGAAATAAACAATTATCTCCCAACTTCGAATACTTTTTCTTTTCACATTTCATCCCAGCAGATGGAGGATGAAATAAGGTGACAGTGACAGAAATGTTCCTCATCATTTACTATTCAGCAGTATAATAATGTTCCAGCTGCTGGAGCTTTTTAGAAGATTCTGAGAGGTTCTGTCCTCCAGGTCCAGCTCTGTCTGCAGGTCCAGGATCTACGAGGTGGATCCACCGCGTCCAGACAAGTCCTGGCTTGAACTTGTCCTGCAGTATACAAGTCCACCTGTACAGGTTAGAGTGGATTTTAGCTTCATTCTGACATCATCCAGATACCAGAATATTTGAACTTCGTAAAAAAAATATATAAAATATGAAAGCAACAAATATAAAAAAAACTAAATATTTTTTAAGAACATGTAAAACTAACAGGCAGATATATGAGAGATATACATGCATAAAATAGTACATTTAAAAGCAATTAACTAATTATATCCGCACATAATGTATAAATCTAATTGTGTTTCATACTTCTGTAAAGTGAGAATAAAAGGCTGGTAAAACTTACTGAAGGTTGGCTCCACTTCTGCCTTTCTCTGAAACCTGTTCATCAGGTCTGCACTGTCTGCTGGCTGGAGATGACCTGGGGTCTGACCGCCAGGTTGTCTGGAAGATGAACACAGAGATGAAGAAGTTTAAAAAAAAACATCCTGATGCCACCACACAGTCGTTTCTGTCTCCATATGAGATATTTATAATAATCGGCGTAGCTGAATGTTTATGACCAGCAGCTACATGCAGAGTTGCTGCATATCTGAAGATGAAGCTGCCTGAAATCTCTGTAATTCCAGGCTTGCGTGTATTTGTGCACAAGCATCTGTAATTATTTCTGTCCATGCACAGTCTGTCAGTGTGGTTTCAGGAGGATTTACGTTTATATTTGGTCAATAAAACAGTTTCAGAAAAGCCTTCTCACCAGTGTTGTATAAAGTACCCAAAAGCCATACTTGAGTAAAAGTAAAAGTACCTTGCTGGAAAATGACTGAAGTAAAAGTGAAAGTCGTCTGCTAGAATATTACTTGAGTAAAAGCAAAAAATAGGAGCTAGTATTTACTGTACTTAAGTATCAAAAGTAAAAAGTACTGTTAATAAAATGCAATCAGAAATTTGAGCTTAACATTTTCTTTATTTCTGTTTAATTTAGTTTTTAAGTTTTAATTTGCAAAGTGTAGAGGAGCTTCAATATCTCCTTACATAAACCCAACCACATTTATACCCACGTGCATTCAATATAAAATCATTCCTAATAAACTCTTGGTGCTCTGAGGTGATGCGAGCAAACAAAAACCTTGATTGATTGAACTTTAACATGACTGCCGTTGTGTCCTTGGGCAAGACACTTAACCCTCCTTGCCTCCAGTGGGGCCACCACTGGTGTATGAATGTGTGTGAATGGTTCCAGTGGTGGTCGGAGGGGCCGTAGGCACGAAATGGCTGCCACGCTTCCGTCAGACTGCCCCAGGGCAGCTATAGCTACATACGTAGTTTATCATCACCAAGTATGAATGAGGAGTGAAAGAATAATGGACCTACTGTGAAGCACTTTGAGTGCCTTGAAAAGTGCGACATAAATCTAATCCATTATTATTATAAAGACCAGACCAGCGATGCTAAACAGCCGTTCACCTGCTGCTGAGGCAGGTAAAGGTGTGTTTAGCTTCAGAAACGGCTGCACACGGCTGCTACTGGTGGCTACTAGTCCCACTACAACAAAACAAAGATTGTCCAGTAGCTATTACGTTCCTTGTTATTTTGTAAAGAGTAACTAAGATGCTCAGGTAAATTTAATGGAGTAAAAGTATTGATTTTTCCCTGAAAATGTAGTGAGTAAAAGTAAAAGTCATCAGAAACAGAAGTAGTAAAGTAAAGTACAAATATAAAACAAATACTACTTAAGTAAAGTAACAAAGTATTTTTACTTAGTTACTATACAACTGCTTCTCACCCACCAGCAGCTCTGGTTGCTAACAGTTCAGCCTAACCGTTAACAGACAGCCAAGTTAACAGCAGGGATTTGAAGAAAAAAAAACAGAGGTGTGTGTTTTATTTATGGACAGGATGGTGGCGGGAGCAGAGGCGTCACAACTGAGGGGGGGGGGGGGGGGGGGGTGACCCACTGTGAACTGAAGAAGAAGGTGGATCCTGTGGTGAAGGATTTAAGCTGCAGGGCACCAGGAGAGGAAGAGGCAGGCTCCAGGCAGCGGGAGCAGCGGCGGGGTTGCTCGGCATCGGCCCGGACTGAGACGCTGCTGATACCAGCCGTGAAGAACCGCAGCCGAAGCATGAGGAACCACAGTGGGACAGGGGGGGTCTCCATCCTCCAGCCTTCTCCTCTCGGACCAACTGGGCCATAATAACCCGTAGTAGAACACTCTTTTAATGCTTTGTTTGATTTTGTTTCATTTAAAAATCAATAAATAGATACGCTAAATAAATAAATACATATATTTTTTAACATAGCATATTCTCTCCACTGCAGCTTGGTATCAAAAGAACCGTCACACCATGTGACAACTAGAACCTTTTTTTTTTCTTTAATTCATTTCCCTAAAGAACTTTAAATGGCAAGAAAGGGTTCTTCAACATAAAAAGGTTCTCCAGAGCGCTCAAAGTGCTTCAGAGCACATGTAGGAACCATTTCTATAAAGTGTGCTCGTCTCTTTGGTAAGTCCCAATTATCTGTGAGAGGATTGCAAAGAAAAAAATAGAATAGATTAATGAAAAGAATAAAAAGTCAAATATGATTAAGACATTCAAAAAGCAAGTAAAATATTGCTTGTAAAAGAGAAAACAAACAAACAAACATGAAGAAGCGTTTTATTATTCATGAAAAGTTAATGTTTGCAGTTAAATATCTCCCTTTTTTTTTTTTCCTAACCAAATTGAATTTGTGCAGGTGGGAGCGGCTGTGGGACCGAGAAGGGTCAGTGAGGTAGGGAGGGGCCAGGTTACGGAGGAACTTGAAGATGAGGAGGAGGAGGAGGAGGAGGTTGTGGATACGATCCTGACCTGAGAGCCAGTGGATCTGTTGGAGGAGGCAGGGTGACATGTCTAATAAATAAAGCAGTGGTGATCAATATGAAAGCCATTAGCGCCTCCTGGTGGAGTCGATCAGAATATACTTTTACACTTTTATTACAGTTTGTCCATGCTTTACTAACTTGACAAATTCAGGGTCACGAGGTGCTGGAATCGATCCCAGTTGCCATCAAGAAACACTGAGTCAGGTCACCAGTCCATTGATCACTCCCAGGGTCAGTTTAAGACCCCCTGTAAGAGGAAATAAGAATATAAGAAGTAACATAGATTTAAAAAGTATTAATCATTTGTCAGTTTTATTAGATCCTCCCGTCCCGATTGGACCTTTTTCCTTCATTCTGTCATAGATCCAACAAGGTGTTGGAAACATTTTGTAGATGTTGACATAATAGCATCACAGTTACTGCAGATTTGTCAGCTGCACATCCATGATGAGAATCTCCCGTTTCACCACATCCCACAAGTGCTCTGTTGCAGTGGTTTTCAAATTGGGGGTCTGGATCTTCATGGGGGTTGCAAGATAATCGTAATAATAAAAGAATATAGCCTACATTTATCCAATAAATTTGGTATTTTTAGGGCTATCAAAAATTAATGCATTATAAGAAAGATAATAATCTGAAATTAGCACACTGAATTTTTACTTTTTTGCAGAAATAATTAAGTTATTACTATTCCATTAGCTGATTGCATGTAGGTGCCTTGTCACAGTGGTGAACCGAATCCACCAAAAACACTGATCCTCCTTATTTATGAAGTTTCTGAAAGTTTTCAGGCTTTATGTGAAGAATTTTTATGACTGGGTGTCCACAAACGAAGTTATTACAGGTGCTCTATTAAAAATCTCAATTTGGCCTTATGTCACTGAGAAAAGCTGAATTTCAGCATTTGGGTGCTTGTTCACAGCTGTTAACATATCCACTAAAATCCACTTTATCCTCCTTATTTATGAAGATTTTGATAATTTCCCAAGCCTTATATTAAGAGGATGGCCGCAGGATGACCCATTTGATATTCCACACAATTAATCACTCAGCCTTCACAGGGTGGGGTTGCGAACACCAACATAATATCCTGGGGGTCGTGGTTCAAAAAGTATGAGAGCCATTGCTCTATTGGCTTAAACTCTGGTGACTGTGGAGGCCGTTGGAGTACAGGGAATCATTCTCATGTTCAAGAGAGCAGTCGGAGATGATGTGAGTTTTGTGACATCCTGCTGGAGGAAGGCATCAGAATGCTTCGTATAAGGGGATGGCTGTGGTGGTTAAACCACTAAAGTGCCCAGAAAGTATCACCCACATCGTCACACCACCGGTCTGAGTTATTGATACAAGAGAGCATGGATCCATGCTTTCATCTGTATCCTCTAAATTTGGACTTTTCTTCAGACCATTCTCTGTAAAACCTATGAAAATCCTCAAAGACCAACAACATGCCACATATAAAATCACTTAAATCCCCCTTTTTTCCTCTTTCTGATGCTCATTTTAGCCATTTTGAGCATGTCAACATATACACAGTGCTTTATTTGTGCCGGGACTTTCTCTGTCATGAAAATCTATGAATAAACTGTGTTTTTATCTCTGGCTTTTATTTCTCTTTGAAGTGATGCCTGATGGTTTGTTTAATTGCATTTTAATCAGAAACTAGGATGCGCGTCCGTCGAAGGTCCATGGGAGGCCTTGTGGTGACATCATGAGAAGACAATCAGTCAACAAGCATAAAGTTATTCATGTACAAGACATTTATTCAAAATGTGTCTGCTGCCCAGTTTGGCAGTACTGGGGAGTGTGCACTCATTACGTTAACAACGGATTTGTTGTGTTTTTTTCTTACAGTTCAAACTGTGTCACTGTCACGTAAGCACCTCATCAATACAGAAACCTGAAAATATGAAATACAGAAAAAATGTAGCCAAAAGGTCTATTTGGAAGGATGAAATTAAAAACATAAATGACCAAACCAAACATCCATTGATTCTCTGCATCAACATCAGATGTGGTGTATCAAAATAGTAAAAGAAAATAAATAAATAAAATAATGAATAAAATTAAACATTAGCTATACATGGCTGTTCTATTAACAATGCACACACACACACACACACATATACAGCTGTGTGAAAATGTTTTTGCCCCCTTCCTAATTTCTTATTTTTTTGCATGTTAGTCAAATGTTTCAGATCATCAAACAAATTTAAATGTGAGACAAAGATAACACAAGTAAACACGAAATGCAGTTTTTAAATGAAGATTTTTATTTTTTAAGGGGGGGGGGGGGGTCCAAACTTAAATGGCCCTGCGTGAAAAGTAATTGCCCCCTAAACCTAATAACTGGTTGTTCCACCTTTAGCAGCAACAACTGCAATCAAGCGTTTGTGATAACTGGCAGTGAGTCTTCTACAGCGCTGTGGAGGAATTTTGTTTTCTTTCTTTGCAGAATTGTTGTAATTCAGCCACATTGGAGGCTTTTCCAGCATGAACCGCCTTTTTAAGGTCATGCCACAGCATCTCAATGGGATTCAGGTGGGGACTTTGACTAGACCACTTCAAAGTCTTCATTTTGTTGTTCTTTAGCCATTCAGAGGTGGACTTGCTGGTGTGTTCCTGATCATTGTTCTGCTGCAGAACCCAAGTGCGCTTCAGCTTGAGGTCACCAACAGATGGCCGGACGTTCTCCCTCAGTGATTTTTTGGTAGACAGCAGAGTTCATCGTTCCATTTACCAATCAATCAATCAAATTATAGCACTTTTCATGCATAACAGCTTTACAAAGTGCTTCACATAATAAAAACAACACATTACATCAACAGTCCCCCAAGCAAGTCTTACCACAGCAAGTCTTCCAGGTCCTGAAGCCCGCAAAACAGCCCCAGACCATCACACTAAAACCACCTTATTTTACTTTTGGTATGATGTTCCTTTTCTGAAATGCCGTGTTACTTTTACATATATATATGTCAATTATTTTTTGCGCAGGTGATGGGTCCCCCTCAAAGGGGGGACCGGCACCTTTTGGGGGACAAATTAAGCACTGCATATACATGGAACTGTTCTGTGATGGCTGATTAGCTTGTGAGTGTAGTTTTCTGTAGTTTTGTCGTTCCCCCCTCTGTTTACTACCTGGACTGTGTAACCTTCAGATTAGCCGCCACTCAACCAACAAACTATAAATAAAAAGCTAAATTTCGACTTTGATCACAAGTCACTTCTGTGAAATATTGTACTGACATTGAGTTAGTGGACACGTACAACACTAAAACATAAACACCGCGCGCTGTGAGTGTGTGCGCGTGTGTTTTGTGTGCTCTGTCAGAGAGGAGATAAAGGGTGTCTAATGCGCCGAGTTGTGGAAACAACTCCTGTAATCCTTTATCATGTGACTCATAGTAATAATCAGTCCATAACGAGAGAGACGTCTGTGGTGGAGCAGGAGAGAAGCAGAGCTGCTCAGACTGTAAACCTTCACTGACATTCACCTTCACACTCTTTGGTAAGTGTGTGCACGGAGTTCATGTTGGTTTGGAAAAGTTATGGCGGTGACAGATCGCTGCTGGGGGATGTTATCTTTATAATCAGGTTAGGTTAGAACAGGGAAATGTGTGTTTATTCCAGAGGGTTTTTACTTGATTAGATATTTTCATTGCAGTGCAGCAACATTAAACTTTTTCACGCATAGCTTCCATAAATATGAGGTGGTGGCTCAGTGGGAGTCAGTAATTACCATCCATTTGTCGGTTTGAGTGGCTAAAATCTGTAACAATGCACAGGATTAATTGTAGGGCTCTGATTTTCATTCATCCCTCAAAATATTCAAATGCAAATCAGCTGGTGAATCACAGCCAGGAGAGCTGAGCCATAAATACGGACTCACACCGTCCTGTTCTCCTCGCAGGGCCCCACAGAGGCGAACCTGCTGAGCGGGCGGGGGGGCAGAGACACGTCCGAGGAGTTTGTTTTTGGGAGAGAAGAGGTTCCAAACCGTATGATGTCTGTTGTGGGCGCTCAGCCTTTCATCAAGCCAATGCAGCCCTCACCTTCCGTTTCTCCGGGTCTCCAGCGGAGACACACGCTCCCCGCGAGCGAGGTCCGACCGCTCAACACGCAAGATGCCATAAGCGTCTTTGAAATCGAGCGTGAGGGTAAGTGATCCATCTTACAGGTGAGATATTGACGCAGCAATCCGCTGCGCCAAATCCACTCTGAGGTTGTGCCAGGTGAAAGGAGTCTGCGCAAAACCGCACCAAATGACCTCTGATTCTCCTTTTTGTTTGTTTAATTTTAGTTTTTTTGTTTATATTTATTAAATTTTGCATTTAAAAATGTTGTTGGTATGTTTTAAACAAGTGACGTTCAGTAATATAGGGGCGCGCGTAAAAGGTAAATGCCAAACTACTAAGTGCGCATGGGCCAATCTCCCTTCCTCTGTCTTTTCTCGGCGTTCATCTCGGTGTCTGGTGAGTCGTCCCCTCCACCTGGACGAGGTGCGTCACTTCCTCACGCTATGTCCGGAGCTCTCCATGGGCTGGTTTGAGGAGGGCCGCCTGGTGGCTTTCATCATCGGCTCTCTCTGGGACCAGGACAGACTCACCACGGTAAGATATTCCACTTTCAGCTTCCCCAAATAACAGAAACTTCTACTATACCACTTTGTACTGCTTTTTCAACATGTCCAGGATGCTGACCCTCCACAAGCCCTGCGGGTCCACCGTCCACATCCACGTGCTGGCTGTCCACCCCACCTTCAGGCAGCCGGGGCAAAGGTCCCATCCTGATGTGGCGCTACCTGCAGTACCTCCGCTGCCTCCCCAACGTGCGCCGAGCGGTGCTGATGTGCGAGGACTTCCTCATCCTTTCTACCGCAAGTCCGGCTTCAAGGTGCTGGGCCGCTGCGCCATCACCGTGGGCAGCCAGACCTTCACGGAGATGTGGTACCCAATCAGCGGCCACGCATACATGCGCCGCAACAGCGAGGCGATCCGTTTCTGGCAGCATCCTTTGACTCTGCCGCTGGCAAAGACTGATGAGCAAGTTGATGTATGACGTGATTTTGTATTTTTTTTTTGTTTTGTTTTTTGTACTGAAATTGGGTTGTTTTTGAATCAAAAGAAAAAAAAACTTTAAAACATGTTTTCTGTAGGATCATTTGGGGGTTTCTCTGATTTATTGGACCTTTTCCTCAGATCTTATGAACTTTCCTTGTGTAGATTATTTCATTGTATATAATAAACAAAGATGTACTATTCTGTAATGTGTAATTCTTGTGTACTCGTGTAAACAAACCAAAGAGTGTTGAACTGAACGTGTGGCCGTAACTGGAGTTACACGTTTTATTTTTTTGTAGATCTATGATTGTACAGATAGCTGTTTCCTGCTTAACACCTTTCAGTGCTACCCATTCCGCTGGCTGACGTCAGTAACCAGGCTTTAGCTTCATCAATAACAGCTCCTCCAGCTCTAATAGGGGGCTTCGCTGTTGAAGGCGACGTAAGATTTAGATCCACTCATCGGTTACTTGCAGAGCCAATGACCTAACTTAAACCTGCGTGTAACCTACTGGTTTGGTTTTTTTGGGGAGAGTTTACAGATGTGAACATTAACTTTTTCATGTCATTTTCTTTTTAAGTTTGTCTCTGTTAACGCTCACAAATTTCAATAAAATGTTTTATACTGTTTTTTAAGATGAGAAGCTCTGCTT